>LJIJ01000204.1:0-176921 GCA_001718145.1 Orchesella cincta | reverse complement strand
GGGAGGTAAGTCTTGGCATAAAGTTTACATATCATCTCCAAAAACCCAGAACTAGATAGAGATAGTTAACATGTAGTACTTTTACATGTCAGTCTGCATAAAGCTTCGTATAGCTGAAACTAAGAAGAGTATTAGTGACACTACGAACGAAAGAACAAAGAATTAAACATGTATGCATTCCAGATTTTCAATGCCTAATGTAATCTGTAAGTTCCGGCCCTAGTAATGAGTAAAGGAAGCATGTAAACAATATTACCACCTTGCCTTTTTCCTTCATAATGCTCATCTTTCTAAAGCATTATGTTTCAGCTTCAAGAAAGCCATTATGAGTCATGATTCATGTGACCCTTCCATATCCTAGTATCTGCATATCTTATCGCGAAATATTATTACATTGGGTTCTGTTTTTACGTTTTTGTCAAAGCCAAGTCATTTGATCAAGAAACGTATATTATATATATGTAATTGTCATGAACTGTTTACTGTAAAACCCTGTTCGCAACTTGTTAAAACATAACTTTTTTGTGAGGCTTACTCGAGAAGAGAAAATGATGAAATGAGTGAGTTGATGAGAATGAAGTTCTGATGCTCACTCGGTGGGTCTATATACCAGAGTGCGGACGTACCTGATGAGTCTGAGCGGCTTTATGAGCAACTTTTCATGTATCAAACATTTCTTTCGCGTTGAGTCGCAGTGGAAGCTTTCCACTAAAAATTGTAGGAATGGGAATAAGCTGAAACCTTTGCGGTTAGAAACTTGATACAATTTCAGGATGAATATAATAATATGTTATGAATAAAAGTTTCAAAATCTCATGCTACGTTTACGTCAAGGTGTAACAGCAGTATAATTTCGCATCAATGTTTATGCCAATTTCCAGAAGTGTAGGTTTATTACACCACCAACGTAGCTTTAGGTATAACGCTATTGTAGATTTGCTATCACTTACGAATAGTTTTATGTGGAAAAGAATTCATATCATTAAATAACGAGTTGCCGTCAATTTTACTTGAAGTATACTTTATAGTGTTTATAAACTTCATACATATTTGGCCACGATATTTTGGTGTATCATCGACTGCAGTTTATGAGTATTATGTTAGAATAGGCATGAATAACGAAATTTATCAAATGCGTTTCTAGTATACTAATACAATGCCAATTATGTAATATTCCGAGTTCATTCAAATTTTGAATATTGGTTTGTTGGTAAAAATGTAAGCTCTTTGAAATACTTGGTGGCCTTTAGAAAGGCCGTTGGTAATTTGCAATTGATGATGAGATCAATTTAGGCAGATTTCTTTTCGGTTTTCTTGGGAGGAGGACAGCCTGGATGTTGGGCAACACTCCACCTTGAGCAATGGTAACACCGGACAACAACTTGTTCAACTCTTCATCGTTACGGATGGCGAGTTGCAGATGACGGGGGATGATACGCGTCTTCTTGTTTGTCACGAGCAGCGTTACCGGCCAACTCAAGAACCTCAGCGGCCAAGTACTCCATAACGGCAGCGAGGTAGACAGGAGCTCCAGCTCCAACTCGCTCAGCATAATTTCCCTTTCGGAGGAGACGATGGATACGACCCACTGGGAACTGGAGTCCTGCACGGCTGGAACGGGACTTTGCCTTTCCCTTGACTTTTCCTCCTTTACACGGCCAGACATGATGGGAGTAGGTTTTGAGTAGAGTTTGTAAAAACGAGAGAGTGTTCACACTTTGGTGAGTTAAGCTTGAATGATGTCAATGCATTTGCGAGCTTGTTTATATACGTACAGGATGGGTTGGACCTCGAGTTGAGATGTTTTGAAAAGAAGGTATTATCAGAACATTATCATAAAAAATGGGTTGAGCGGGCTTGCTACCTAACTCACTCACTGTACCATGTACATGTAAACTCTTTACTCGTTCAAACTCTCTTGCCTTTTAGGTCTTATACTCGTGTAATACTTATACACAATTTGAGTAACGATAGTGTGTTGGAAAAATGTGTGAAACCGAAAATGAGGGTCTAGGCGTTTTGCGCTAGGGGAATTTTGCGCTTGGAGGTCCTTTTGCGCTTGGGGAACTTTGCGCTTGGAACATTTTGCGCTTTTAGAACTTTGCGCTTATGTCATTAGCGCTTGGGAATTTTGCGCTTTGGTCAATTTGCCCTTATGACATTTTGCGCTTTGATCATTTTCGGTTTGGTATTATTGGTTGCTTTCTCTTAGGTGGCTCACTATCAGAAATACGGTAATAACTTAATGCATGAAATCAAAAGAGCGCACTTGTCTCACCACAAATTCGATATTAGAGAAGCATACAAATTTTCTGCACTTAGGGCACCTTTCCAGTAAATGGTTTAATATATGAACAACCTCCCGAGCAGGTTCAAATCTCGTAACAAGGCAACTATTTCCATCCAGGATCAGAATCAGTGACTCGAAATAATTTAATTCCGGAAGCCATTTTTAAATATTTATACTGTGGAAACATTTATCTTGAGATCAGAATAAAAAAAGTGATTCTGATACCAGGATTAGGTTCATCATTATTAATAGTGAATAGTAAAGTATAAAGTGTTCCGTTCTTAATGTTTCATTATCAATATCAATCAACAACTACTGCATTCAAACCCTATTATACACAAAACGCCACCTTCATCCTGGCTCTATCTGTCAAATTTTTGTTTTTTAACCAAACATAACCCAACCTAATGTTTAAAAAATGTCTCATAATAAAGAACACGTAGTAGCTTTCAGTAGCGCGGAACAGTATATATCAATTTTGGCATATAATTATAAATTATTAACGACTCCAACTAATGTCATGTCAGGAAGGGACATGGATATGAAAAACAACCATTAATTCCAAAAGTACAAATAGTTCGAAGCGCAAAATGTCATAAGGGCAAATTGACCAAAGCGCAAAATTCCCAAGCGCTAAATGACATAAGCGCAAAGTTCTAAAAGCGCAAAATGTTCCAAGCGCAAAGTTCCCCAAGCGCAAAAGGACCTCCAAGTAACTTTTCAGACTAGTTAGAGTCGATACTTGATAATATTTTGTAAAGGAAAAGGTAGACATATAAAGGGGTGTCGTATTGGTTTCAATGTATCTATATTATAGTCAATCCATATATTACCATTACTAAAGTAATCTACAAACGGAGATCTGGAAAAAAGGGTGTGATCCGGATGAAGAAATGATTTGCTTGGATAGGCTTGCCTCAAACAACGTCCTACACTTTATGGTTGTCGGGCTGTCATGTAGGATGTATGTAGTGTAGTTAGCAACTTATTTTTCTTGGCTCCTCTAAAGATGCGCCTCTCTTTCCCTTGACTGCTTCAACTAAAAACTGTCGTTGTCTGGCCTTATCGCTAAGATATATATCCTTGGGAAGAGTGACGACATCTACTTGGACAAAAATTGGTTGACTTTGGCTTAATGCTTTTCCTCCAATATCAAAGGATAACGGTATCGTGGAATCGCGTTTGAAGAAATAAGTGCATAATATATACATATACCACATGGTGAGTTACATTAGGTTTTACCATCACAGCAAGCACTCACGTTTGGAGACGTGTACAAAACCAAAGCGTTTGTCTTAGGTTACATCGACAGATCACGGAGTACATGGAGATTTTTTTTGCTCATTGCTAATGCTGATTTTTATCAACTTTCCACTTTCGTTTTCCTATTTCACGTAAGCTATATTTTATGCACTTTTTTCATCATTGTTATGTTGCATTCTTGTAAAAGTATAGTGCGTAAAATATCTGCTTTGGTTTGAGGATATGAAGTTTATTGCCAAACTGGCCATAAAAAGATTCAGAAGGCCGTATGTACAAACAAGGGGAAGCGGGATTGGTACTGTTTTGCGACTGCACAATCCTAACAATCTAAATCCAGCCACGAATGAGGACGTTTGGGATAAAGGGAGTTGAAATTATGTAGGAACAAAATGATTTTGACGAAATAGAATGCGATGAACAACGACTGATTTGTAAATTGTATCGAAGTCACATTTATTCGGGAAATATTGTAATGATTTACACAATTAAAGTATCAACTCACCCCTAAAATATGTTTTGTAACAGACAGTTGTTTTGTCATTCGTGTTGGGAAGAAATCAACATTAAAAGAACATAACGTACATCATGTTTGTACATGTAATGTTGAATATATAATTATGGGCTTCAATTAATGAACCTAAACATATCTCAATTTCATTAAGCCGATTCAAATAAAAAAGAACATACTTCCAGTAGTACGTACGTATAGAATAACTTGTTTTTGTCCATAAATTAATTATAGAATTCGTACCATAAGGGCATCCATCCATCACCAGGCAGCATTGGCTTTGATATCTGATACACCACTTCTCCTGAACAACAACCTCTTCATAATATTTTCGTTCTCCTCAACAAATTGTCATTTGATTTAAAAACAAGTATTGAATGAGTAGCAGTTCTAAAAAAGATGTAACATTATCTATCGCGAGTATCATCAGAAGCAGAAGTTGTTTGTAAAAGCAGCTCAGATTACAAATAACGAATAAATAAACAAGGAAAGTCAGCATGTTTATTGCAATTAAATCTTATAATTTAATTAGTGATTCGGGGTATGGCACAATTAGCTGTACTAGTTTAACAAGACACAAGCGTCCATATAGCATAGCTGGGTTGTTTCTAGACACTGCAAGTCTTTCTAAATTCTGGTGATCTATAAATTAAATGAACGTCGAACCGGTTTTTTGAATTTGAAGCGCATTCATGTTTGATGTTTGATTGAATCATTAAATGACTCAAGATTCAAAAATCCAAATTATATTTCATCTTGATAGTTGTTGGAACTTTCTTTCAAACAGCAGGCCACATAAAATATATAAAAGCAGATTTCGGCTTCTTAAAAGTACGGTTTTGTAAAACCAGGCCTCGTCGATTCTTTAACTAAAGTACCTAAAAAATCTTCACAGACTGACTCTCGTTTTCTTTGGGTAGGAGAATTTGAGACCACAAGTATGGGTTGGTATAAATTCTTTGTTAGAGACAGTACCTGACTGTCTTGAAGACAGTGTCTTCACAGCAAACATCTATAAAGTCTACAAAATATATAATAAGAGGTTTGCGGCACGATGGAATCAAATTTTCAACCTAAATATCAATGCAATCATGCGTACAGGAGACGAAAAAGGAAATGAGACACTTTAGTTTCCACTCCACAGAAATAGTACAAATCAACACATTATCAATCATTTTGGAATCATCTCTCATTCAATACCAGCAGCCCAAAATGCTTCATTTTTGCTGTTTGACTTTATCGTAACATTTCATTTCGTTAAACACACCATGTGCCGAGCGTGCATTATCTTAAATGCTCCATTTTTCTAACATACCTTTCTTCGCAATATGGGAGTTTATATTATGTATCAATACCACCTCGCATCTCTTCTCTCTTTTCATTTTATTTTAAATTTAACTGTGTCGTGTATCACGTCATTCATACTCCCACTCAAAAAATACCACATGGTAGCATATGAAGATCCTTTTTCTTTGTTAATTCTTTCTTTTTCAGTGTTTACATACATGGTTTACGTTTCTGATACTAAAACTAATGGATTGACATTGCTCGTATAAAAGTTTAAGAAATCTCATGTATTTAGAAAATCAAGCATTATTTGAGTTTAATTTTGCCAAATGGCTTTCTACTCGCTTCAATGATACTTTGGTCTTTGAACCTGACTATTTTTAGTTTTTAATATTTTTTTTACAGAAGTAGTGCCCTTTTTTAGTATTGATTGCAATCGTATTTCCATCAATACTAAATCGAAAGAAGGTTTTCGTTTTCCAAAGAGCAAAATTATTAGAGATGGGACAAGCCCGAAAGGCATCCATACAACGGCTCATGAGCTTTTATTTTCCAATAAATAATTTTTAATACTCACTTTTATTACAGAGTCGTCTTAAGAACTTGAATGTTGTGTCTTTAAGCTTTTGCTAAAACTCAAACTTGATAGACCTGTAATACGGCTATAATATCACAATATAACAGACAACTAGGAACGAAGTCATCAAAATAAATGAAGTACTTTTAACGTTATCCTTTATCCTTATTTCATTTTTAAGTATCCAGGGACGTACATACGCCCATATAACCCATATATGTTTATGTATGTCCTGTAAATCCCCTTTCATTTTGTTCGCTGTTTTCTAAATATTTATTTCCCACGGCCTCATACCCCATTCTCCTCTCGCCAGTTAAAAGTTCGAAGTTCACTCGCAATATTCATTTATATGATGGGGACGATATTGCCGATAGTGCTTTTTGGTACAAGGAAATAAAGTAGAGTACAAACTCTCTCAAGCTTTTCTCATCTTTTCCCAACTTGTTTTTGAGATATTGAACAGGTGAGATGAACATAAAATGTTTAGCACAGCAGTTTTCCTAATGGCAGTAATAAGGGATTTAGGGATCTTTTCGACGAAACAAGTTAATTGACTATATATGTTAGTCGTTGATGGTGAAAAGTTGCTGAAGTTGAAGAAGAAGAAAGACTAAAGAAAGAAAATGCTTGAAGGTACTCGTACCTACAACCTTCACCAATCGAGAGAGAAGCTGGTGCTTCAGGGGACTGGTTTTAAGTAGTCCTCCTACAGGTTTTAGATTTTAGTGGAGATCTCTCTTTAAAATGATGAAGCTCAAGCAATTACGTATATATTCACCTATGTAGTACATACATATGTTTCATATTACTTTCAATATTACAACGGATGTTGCTCAAAGAATTACTTTATTCATCTGCTCCGCTCTCAACATCTCAACTCCGCAACATTTCATTACGATTATTATCCTCAGTGTAGCAGTTGATTCAGACAAAAGTTGAGCCAAGTTGAGGAGTGGAATGGAGCGTTGTAAGTAAGGTATTTTACTTTTGCTTTGTTCTTATTTGCCCTCCAGTATAGCAGGGAAGAAAAACGCGTAAAAAAGATTAGTTTATTAGAAGCACAAGAAGCGAGAAAAAGGAGGAAAGGCAATGAGTGAAAGCAAGCGGTAGGCAATATTGTGTTTAGTCAGTAGTGCATCGGTAAAGATATAAATGGAGCAAGTATGTGTGTACTATATAGGCATATAAAACTTCATAAACGTAATAATCAGAACATCAGCTTATGTGGCTGCATTAAAAGCAGCGGAGGAGATAGGGAAAGTGAGTAAGAGCAGAGTAGTCAGTAAGTAGTAAATGTGCTTAAAAGCTGGTCAATAAGTATTAGTGGATCGTATAGTGTTTCCCGAGTATATCCTTATGAAAGCCATCATGGGAAATGAGAACTAGTGCATATGTGTTTGGATATTTTGCCTACACTTATGCATCTTCTGCATTTTCGTTTCTTGTCCAAAACAAAGTTATAAAAAATATAGTAAAGTTGTTATAAACATGTATTTTAGGGTAAATACTACACTCATCTAGTGTGAACAGGCAAGCGAGCTCTTATGAATCCCGTGGCTGAGGGCTGAACACAACGGGAACGAGTGAAATTAAAATGAGCTATATTACATCTCCTCTCTTCCACTCCACGTTCTCTCTTTTCTCGCTCCCGCTATTATGACATGTAGGTGCACACTTGGTTTCCCATATTAAGTAACTAAAACATAACTTAATGTACATGCATCCGGGTTTTGTGCAAGAATCTGTTCTTACTGGGAAGCGGATATGATATGAGAGTAGCAGCAGCTATCTGAATGGTGTACGTTACATGCATGCTGTACTTCGAAGAACGAGAAGCACACCCAAGTTAACATTGTCTTGCTTTCTCTTTTGCTTGAAGGAAAAACTAGTCTGTGCTCAGCCCAGGCCGTCTCACTGAAAAAGAAGTGAGGGGAAAAGTCTCCAATGCAACTCCTAAGTACCACATGTGCCTCCGAGCTAAAACACGATAATGTATCGTTTCCTATTCCTATCCGGAGCCGTTTTATAGCTGTGAGTGTCTAGCAAGATAATGTTTAGTACAGGCACTACTCCTCCAGTCCCACAGGGCTCAGCTGTGCAAGCAACTTGTATGTTCTTGCTGTAGTCTTGGGTATGAAACATGTTACACTCCTCGTATATTTTATAATATGGCAAAAGACGAGGTGGAGGAAGTGGAACTGGGAGAAAGGTAGACAATTTTGTTTGGTGCTACATATGAATGTATATATATAGAGGGAATGGAAACAGCAGAGGTGTGAGCAGTGTAGTAGAACACATTCACTCACTCACGATCACATCACATCACTATCGTCAGCAAAAAGTACTTCACACAACTCTGGAACGAGGATTGTGCTCCACAGTGCTGAACTCAACTGGATGTAGTTCTCAGTTGGGATACTTGATAGTCGTTATGCGTAAATTGGGCTTAAAATTGAGCCTTTTCTAAGAAATTTTGTAATTTTCTCCACTCTCAAGTTCACTTTACATTCTCGCTCTTCTTCTCTCGCCTTCTTTTGGTTGCATATATACCACATCCCGTTTTTTAAACAAACTCCATAGACTTGCCTATATACCATACAACTTTCTAATCTCAAAGAGTAATACGTTCTAATACTGGCTGGCTGGGGGCATAGACAGGTAAAATAGTTCCATAATTCCATAAAAAGCCAACTAAAGAATAAATTTTATGCCTCATTCCGCTCAACTCCGGTTGTATTTAAAAAAGAAAATGTTTTCACGCGTGAAAGATGAATTCAGAGCAGCGTCTCATCTCCTCTCATCCCATCCTTTCTGTACGCCTTAGGCCCATAATACTACATGGTAATAATAATCCTCTTTGACTCAAATCACAAATACGTTTTCTAGGAGAAATGGCATAATAGTATTGCTACTCAGTCTATAATGCGTACATGTTCACACCATATACCATGAGCAGAGTTATTATTATTTGGCTTCATTTGACTGTAAGAAGATCACGCAAGGTTGAGTACCTTCGTGTATTGTGTCCGTCTTTTGCTATTCACATTCAGCAGCCAAAGTAGCTGCGAGGTTGTACTTTGTCTCGGAAAGATTTGAGGTCTCAAGGTGATGCTATAGTGTCACTCGACCAATCTCCTGTTATCCAGACAAGACAACGGAGTGTACCTTATACCACCACCACCAGTTTGGTTTGAGGACAAAGCAGATAGTTTCCGCCAAATATTAATCCTACAAAAACAACGTATTTGGCATGCCAGTTGTGTTTCGTTGCATTATTGCCTCAAGTAGTTTTCACTCCCACCATTACCGCCACCACACTAACTTATGTAAAAACCCAAAGAAGGAATCCTTAGATTTGGTGTACACAAGAAAGAGTGAAAACCATATTATCATAAAATCCACATTTGGATATTAACACCACCAGCAGGGCATAGTATCTTTTGTAGGGTTACCACACCACTACAACACGCTCACTTTTCAGCACAAAAGCACATGCATGGAGGCATGCATGCCTATCAGTAAATAGCTGAGCTTAGCCTCGTGTACAGAGGAGACGAGAAGACCACAACACAACAACTCTCCAGTTCTACGCATTTCGTTTGCTGATGGGATGTTGTAGAAGTCCTCATCATCGTCGTACCGCACCGTACCGGCTTTTGTGTAATAATGCACTTTTCTTCTTGAGGGAATTGAATCAAGGGTTATTTGCATTTTAAATCGAGCATTTCCCTTGAAAGAGGCGACAACGACAAGAAGTCCCTTTTCCAATTTTCTTGCTGTATGTATACTCGTGCCCCACTCCTTTTCCATTGCAATATTCTCTCGCGGAATAATAGAATGGGATGTGATGTGATGCACACACTACTACTACTGGGTGAAATATATAGATAGGAAAAGATGAGCCGAGCACAATAATGCTTTCAACATATAATATCTTGGGAAACCAAAATACATAATACATATTATCCTCGCCTGCTGCTTTTCCTTGCTTACACTTTTTCCTTGTGGTGTATTGGTGTTGGTATAAGATATGAGGATGATAAAGTATTTTCCTTGTGCAGATACCATTCTAATTCACGGTGTTGCAAGTCCACGGAGCCAGAAAAGATGGGAACTATGCTAAGAAGCATAGACGTGAAGATGATGATGATGATTTCGATTTCATTTCGTCTTCTTTGAGTTGCTGCTCGCTCAAGGAAAATCTGCAAGAAGGAGCTGTATTATTACGATTTACCATGCATAATATGCAAACGCATACATAATGCACGTCTTAATATCTACCCTTCACTTCATACATATTAAAGTAATAGATACATTATACTCCTATGATACACCAGAGCATTCATTCATTTCTCGCATTCTTACATCATCACCAGTACCAAGCAGCTCCAAGTGAACACAAGAATGATGAAGGAAGGAAGGAAGGAAATGAGGGGAATATAAGAAAGGTCGTTTGCTGATTGCCAGGCTCCTTTGCATAATATGAAACAAACGAACTTCATCATATTCGAATTTCCTCATTTTTTGGCTCCCCCTGAGAATAACAAAGGACACTGCACTGAATTAATGGAGAACTATTATACGTTGCATATTCATTCATTGCAAGTGCAAGTACAGAGAATAAATATGCAGCTTTAATGGGACATAGTTAATTGCTTACACGAGACGATGGAGAAAGAGGGATATTCAGCGGTAACACTGATGCTTATTTAATGCAAATTTAGCCACTATAATATGTTATAGGTAACATTTTGTTGTTGTGTTTGCAACTGTTATCAAAATTTTGTTTGGAAGATGGTTTTCATCATCGGTTCTCTATTCGGGATGCAACATACTATGCATTCAGCTGGATATACAGGCATAGGATTGAAGTTTTTCGGTGTGGTTGATAAAGTTAGTGGGAAAAGGGATTTTGGAAAGTCATTTTATATTATTATGCATAACATTCATAAAAACAATAAGTAAATCTGTCAAAACCAGTAATTGCCTCAAGGTTACAAGGATAACATTTTAAGTTCTAACTGCAGCATACAAAAGAAAGACCACAGATGTGCATAATACACTGCAGCATTGCTGGCTTAGCAATACATTGAAAGTTATGCCCAAGCCACCTAAAAATAACAGTCTTAAGGAGAAAATAACAAGAAAATAATGCAATCTGCTTGGATTATTTAAATACCAATACCACCCAGGGACCCCATTGTTCAAATAGTTTATAAACACATGAAGCCCTATTATGTATCTGAGAGGGTTTCTCAAATTGGCCTTTTCCACTGCCACGCTTTGTTTGGAACTTGGAGATTACTTCTTGTTCGTATTCCATCGTAATACATACATAAAGGTTATTACTACAAAATACGACATTACCAAAAACTTTACCCTCCTCGTTCTTATCCCATTCTCGTTAGTTTACGCCATCCAGAATCATAATTTGAGGTTTTATTGGTGTATTTTTTGCTTTCCCTTTTTCCTCAGCGTATCGATGGAATGGGTGCAGCAAATGTGGAATGCACTGCAGTTGTGTGCAGTATTAGTATATTGTTCGCTGCTGTTTTTATTTGTTTGCCTGCAGTTGTTTAAAATTTAATGCATCTTGTTCTCGAAAAGTAGCTCAAAGGGCCTAAAGCCAGGAGAGCATCTCATTGTTCCTGCCAAAATCTTTGGATGGATTACGTGATATGATTTTTTCCTTCTTTATAAAAAGCTTCACTAGCAAACAAGAGCAGCTTTCTTAAACAGCAGTGAGGGAATTGCTTTCGGTTCTTGTTGGGTAAATTGTGGATGCAGGAGAGTTGCTGGTGCAGTACATATGCTGTTAATAATTTATGGGGTAAATGTTCACGGAATGCATGCCTATATACAACTGCGATTTCGTCCGTTCAACTTCCTTAGTTGGAAGTTTTCGTTCTATGCACCAACTTTTACCTGACATATGGGTATTTTGTATTATGCTGTTTTATTTTGTTTTACTTTTAAAGTTTGATGTATGCCGGCTAAAAGCTGGAAAAGTGGTGGAAAATGTGAATCGTGAATCCAACTCGGTGGTTCAACCAGATTTAGTATTCAGCGTTACAACGGTATTTGTTCTATACACAACAGCATCAACAACGTAAATTCGCTTATTGCAGATGTGGAATAGCGTAAATTGGTGCAGTCAACATTGGCGATTGGATCGGAAATTTTAGTATTCAATGCGAGCTTCGTTTTCATGCTGGGCTCGTTTCGAAATGTTTTAGCAAAAGCGTGGTGCGGCGTATTCGGGATATTCTGGAAACGTACACATATATGCATAAGAGATAAGCTGGGTATGTTCTTTAAATGATTTTAGGAAATTGCATTTCGGCGATTACTACATTGCGCCGTTAGTGCTTTGTACCTCATTTAGAATAAACTTGATGGTCTATTCCTTATATTTAGCACTCTACTTTCCAAAAGCAGTAACCAAAGATGTGTTGTGTAGATATATTCAAACAGGGTTGGATAGAATAACTTTTAACCGCCTCCGCAATTGCCTACATTTATATACATTTAGCTACTTAGCTAATTAATGTCAAACAGTAAAAGTAAAGTTCTCTGAAATGGGAAGAATATGTAAGCTTCAACCCAGTTTCGTTGAAATATGTCTTGTTGACCTTCACCCGAGACACGACGGAAAGTCATATAATATGTAAGTATGCATGCACCGTTTCAACTTACAACTTTCATTACACGCAAGACGTATGGTAGTTTTCACTGGGATCCATATTTTTTGTCTAAAAAGCATACAAACATCATGGTAGGCAAGAAAGTGGAACATTTCCTTGTAACCATTATATTCCAGGATCCGAAACAGTTAAAGATATGTAAGTCTCCTTTTGGAAACTCATCCATGTGTGCATAAAACGAAAACTGTCGTAAATGGCCTTTTTATGGTTATCTTATGCTTTCCATGAGTTGCAAGAAGTGTTGTGCAATAAGCACATAAAAATAAATTCAACAGCTTTTATGTGAAACCGCCAACAGAATTATCTGTTACTTGTGTCCGTATGCATGTACTACTTTCTACGCATATGTATGTTTTAGTCGTTGGAAAAGCATCGCTTTTAGAGCGTAAGGAATTTGTAGAGTACATTTTCCCTTCGTTTTGTCAGAGCGAAACGGAGTTTACATACAATGGTCATTTGTGCATACATGAACAGTATGAAAATTTTTGCTACGCCAAATTTTTATCTTTCTCTCTGTCTCTCTTACCGGATTGGGATAAATTACCCTACAGATTATGGCATATATACAGAATTTACCACAGAGTTAACGGCATATTATGTAATTTTCAAGGGAAAACGAATGCATATCGTCATCATTTCATTTCTCGGAGCTCACGGGCATCCAGCAGCGTTTTGGAACACTTGGAACATGACTACGTACATACCTAAAATTTCCCCACAGTTTCTGGTTCCATTCGGTTTTACACAATAACCAGCGTGCGTAGTAATAGCTGTTGCTGCCACAAATACTGGAAGCCTACCATTTTAACCAATAAGAATGAAGGAGAACTGTTGAGATTACATTATCTCTGGAAACACAAAAAATAAGTTTCTCCGAACCGACTCAACGTCCAACCACACCATCATCATCGTTGTAACCACAATGAGGAAAATGTGATGACACTATCTGCAGATCGAAACTGGCATTTAAGTATCAATCATAGAGATGGACACATTTCCTGACACGTAAGAGATGATCACAATTACTGTCCCATGGGGATCTCCCACTGTACTGTACAAAGAGCACTGAGAGCAGTAGTAGTAGTAGTCGGTGTCGGATTCGCTTGCGTTTTACCATCACACCGTTCCACACGTACATACCAAGTAGTAGAACAGGGAAAAGAAGAGGAGCATTCAATCTTTTCCACGTAGGGTTTTTTATTTCTTGTGCAAGCCCAGTGGACAGTCTCCCCATCTGTCTAACTGACTGACTGACGTATAGACCGGAATAGTTTGCTCATGGGATGAAAACTGAGTTCCATGCTCTTTCACCAAGTACGTAAACTAAAAAAGATATAAGAACCTAGGTATAACTTGGTGTTTATAACAAAAAACTCGGTGAAGACTTTGGCTACACTGCTGCAACATGTTTTTTGTGTTCATCTCGTCAATCTTACTCCCTCTCATTCACTTAAACTTCTTTTCAGTCTTATTACCAAAACCAATAGTTTTCCTTCCACCTCCGCCTTTGCTACTCCATAGCACCATCAACAAACGGCCAACAAAAGAAAAGCTCTTGTATCAACATTCCAGAAAGAAAAATCATTTATTTTTCCCATTTCTCCTCTCTCATGAATGCATATAGTTTATGTATCTTTGGCTTTCATATATTATAACTAAACATATGAGTCTTTTCACTTCCTACTTTTCCCTCGCATTTCTTATACACTCGATGTGGCCGACAAGTTGACAGGTTGCACAAAAAGGACGAAAAACGACCACCGTTGACCTAGTGAAGGAAGGAAGAAGGAAAGTCGAGGCAATAAAAAAAGAGCCAAGTGGTGGTGGTAGGGAGATGCTGCTACTTTCTTGGCGTGCACATCAGTACAGAACTGTGGAACGTGAATATAATGCCGTGTCTATTCTCATGAAGGTATTTTAAGGGGGAAAGTGAAAGCAAGTGTAGTACAGGAATATGGTTGCTGTTTGTTACTCTTCGTCGGAGAATTTTACTTTTTTCCAAAATCTTCACTCGGTAGCAAAGCATATAATGTGCTTGTAAGCAATGCAATGCCATGTGTGTGTGTTTTGTATAGAGATGGTGTATGTGTGTGAAAGAAGAATTAATCTTCTTGTGGCTTTTTTGGTCCGTCTGTTGTTGACTTGAACTGACTATATAACCATGTGGAGAGAGAAGGTATTTAGGATACGTTGGGTAACAGTACTTTGGGACTAATCCTGGGTGACTGTGGTGGTGGGTTTGCTTTGGGGAAACAGAAACGAATCACATTTTTCCGACAAGTTATGGAACTGAACCAGCCTCGGCTGTGCTTGCCTGGTTAGGCAAGAAAGTTTTTACCATTAGTCTAGCAGAAAGTAGAAAATATGTGGGTAAACTACATAAACTTATTAAGGTTTGTCGAGTGGGATCACTGCTCTGCTCTTCTACGTACTCTACATTATGAAAAAGTAGTACCTTTCGGCTCTGTACATGCAATTTCACTTACTTCTCTCAATACTCACGGGACCAAGTATGCGGAATGGTGTGGCGTGGCACGCATGTTAGCGAAAAGACCAGACCAGGATGATAGGGAGCAAGCGGAAAACACAAGGAAAGAGAATATAAAAAATAGTGATTGATTTTGTGGCGAATTGAGGTCAGCTGTTTTGCTTCATGCATCAATCCTGTCAAAGTGATTTTTTTTCGCACCTGGTCCATTTGTCAAACTGTTTTTCCTTTGATGTTCCTAAACGGTTTGGTAGTCGTCAAGCTGTTTGTTCACCAAAGAGAGAGAGGTTTGGTAAACTCAAGTCGACAGAGCCCAATAATGCATGACACTTTATTTTTAGTGGCAGCGCTAGAAAAGTAATGAAAACAAATGGGAGAGCACATTTTGATTGTGCCATACACATTCTTGGGTATGGTAAGCTTTTTTCGACATTAAGGAATTAAAAGTTTTGATTCTACTTTTTATTTGTGAGGAGTCTCCCTCTTGAAACTAATATGCCTATTTATGGCAAATTCCTTGAGTTGAAGCTCAACCAAAGTTGAATAAAACTGCTGCTGCTGCTGGTGAGACCTGAGTTGATGCTGATACAGCAAGAAAGGAAAGTTTTGTCTTTGTCTGACTACTTTCACTTATACACGTTCCCGATGGTAGTGACAAAGTCACACACAATCACAATACAATAGAATAATATAATCTATCTGATTAACCCTTTCCCATTATCTTACCAAACAAACTATAGCAAATGTCAAAGACAAGAGAAGCAGCAACAGTGGCACTTCTCCGGCAACAACTTTCTCCGTAATTCGCTAAACGTACATAACATGCATTATGAAAAGAAACAACAATACAACTGCCTCCTGTCGGCCCCAGAAGAAGAAGGGAGAGAGAAGAATAGAAAGTAAAAGGGAGAGTTGAGGAGAAAGCTCAGAACAGAGGAGACAATTGTGTGCAATACTTATAACGTGTTACATTTCTCAGCAACTAATTCTCAAGTATCAAAAATTACAATTGTATCAAGAGAAACTGCTGTGTCTGCTCCTTTCTTTCAGCCGGGAAAGTGCCACTAACACCGCCACACTGCCTTGCCGTCATTCCCACTGCCACGCAGCAGAAAAAGCAAAATGTTATGTTATTATTATTATTAGAGTTCTGTCGACTCCGCTTTACTATATACTGAAATACCACACCATCGTCACAGTTTACCTTATAACTAACTTTCCCTTTCTATTCTTCCCTATTTACTATTCTTTATAATATATATGTTCCCCTATACTACCACTATACTCTGCTCTGCATTTTGTGGTTCACTGAAAAGGAGCAACTTTCTCTCTCATCACATCACATCATGCTAGTAGTGAAACTTGCGTCTTTTCAGTGCAACTTTCTCGTTTTTGTATTCAATATAAATCCGAGACTGGATATAGTACACTCTTGGTATAAGTACTACCCTACTATATGTAAGTTAAATCTGGTTGATACAATACGCACACACTCTTACTACAATACATGATCGTGATGATAGTGATGATGATAATGTGGAGGACCGGCTTGTCTTGTCTTGAGTAAAAGGGACTTTTCCCTTTTGTTCTCATAAATTGCTCAATTTTCTCTTAAGTGACGAGTCAGCCAACCTCTGCCTGTCTAACTGTCTGTCTGCCAACTTATACTTCGTGTTGGAGTTTTTCTGTTGCTAATATTGCATAAAAGTATCTACACACTACACACGTATTATATTACTGCTTTCTCCTTTATTAGAGTCATGTTTTTATCAGCACTTTCAATATTTCAACAACATTTTGTAACTTAATTTTGTATCAAATAATTTTAGTTGTAATTTGTCAATATTAAAGAAATCTTATGAATTGAAGTAAATTTTGAGCCAAATTGCAGTTTCTTTCTAATCAACTTGATCCAAACTGGATCCAAACAATATCGAATTACCAGATGGGAAGCACTACAGTTAAAATTGCATGTTGTAACCCAATCTCAATGCAGTTGGAATACAAAACGTGGAGAAAGCCCCAAGTAATTCAAATCCAACCAAGAAAGAACAATGACAAAACCAGAGATAAAGAAATACCCACACAAATGTGTGAATGCTCGGGTGGTTTCCTTTCTGCAAAACATATCCCATTGAATAAAACTACTACAGCGTGCACACTTACGCCTACATCTGTCTGGCATTGTATGAGAATGGTATGGAATATAATGCGATGACAGTGGCGATGGTTGGCTCATCTTTCATTAAAATTTCAAATCTCTTGCCTCCACAACCCACACACCTACTCATATTACACTATCGCATTTTGCACTTACACACACAGAAGAAAAACCTCAGAAGTTGGTCTGAGCGAATAAATTTATCCACGAATTTTGCAAGTTGTGTTATTATGTAATACATATACATGAGCGTTCCCACATCGTATCATCATCAACAACAACGTCCCAGTTGTCACCACGTTGTCATTATTACCATCCTCAGCGAAGCCGCATTAAAGAAGAAGAAAAGCAAGAAGAAATCATGCAATGCCATGATGATGATGTGTTCGTCCGTATATTGAGCTTGCATCTTATAGTAATATCCCGGCTTTTGTCGACAGACACTGACTTAATCACTGTGCAAACACAATCCACCTCTAATGTAGCATCATAAGTACACAGTTCATGCTATGATGATGATGATGTCTATCCAAAAAATATTTCGAAATAAGTAGTACAGAGAAAGTTACGGTTCGTAGTATAGTGATATGATAAATAACCACTGACGGAATGAGTCAAAAGAGCAAATATTATGTAGATTCAAACATGAATGGAATGAAAGAATGGTTGAGGAAGGGAACCGACAACGAAACCATATAACTTTTATCGACGGAACACATGCATACTTAAGAAACGGGTGAAAGGGGTTGTGCGCACGTTTGTAGTAGTCATATAATATTATATGACTTCAGACATTGTATGTTTTCTAGTTCATGATTACGACGGTGTGGTAGAATGTACTACAGTACAGCAGGATGGGATGATGACACTAGCACAATGATAATGAATACAGGGAAGGTGAGCTTTTCATGGGCAATTTTAAATAACGTACAGAGTACCAGCATCATCATGATGCACAGGCCTAGACACTGCTGAGCTGATTGTGAACAGGGAAATCATCATCGTCTTCTCTAGATATTACATTAGTAGTGGAGTTCAGATGAGATATCTCTTGTATAACATTCCCACCATCCATTCTGCAATCGTGCAGAATGCAAAAATGTGTCCTTCCTAAATATACATACTGTGGTATATCTATCTTCATTTTTGTGCTTTCTTTTCTTTTAAAATTTCCAAATATACCGACTTACTAGCTTGAATACATAATGACATTATTTGTGCAAAAACATAATATATTATTATGTATTAAGGATTGTATGTGTCTACTCGTAAAGCTAAAAATTCAAATTTCCAGTAACACTGTTCTATATCCATTTGAAAGCTAGTGAGCAGACAAATTTAACCAACTTCATCTCATCTCCCTGTGTACTTTGATGTTGGTGGGCTATTGAAGTGGTCTTTGAGCGAACCGTCCTGTCGAGGCCTGTGCGTATTAGAGTAACGAACTCACACGAATATATAGTGCCTTTCACCAGGCTTTTCATTCTTGGTATGACTTGAAAGTAAGTCTAGCTTCCACTATGGGATGCTATCATATTCCCATCATGACTATCCTGAGTAAATTATATGCTATCTATATCATTTCTCGAATATAAACAGTGAAAAGCACCCATCCAATGAATGAAAGAAATCGACTGAAGGTAGCCGGATATATGTATATTTTCTTAAAGGCTTTCTATCAGATTTTTCCGTCCCTGCTGGTAAGTAGAAAGATGGAAAACGAAGGAAGAAAAGAAGGTAAACACTCATTTCCAGCAATATTGAAATGGGACTAACAGGGAAAATCTTTTTATTTCACTCTTTTCTGTTGAAGGACAGAAAATGTGTTTACCTTAGTTTCACATTCCAGCTCCATTTCAAGTATTTTCATAAAGATGCAGTTCTAACTGTTATCTAATGCTGAGGTAGCCTCTTGGAAAAGGAAGAAAACGGATATCTCTGGAACTCCAGACCAACATCCTTATTCTTTCATTTTGTCGTTGATATAATGGCAGCATAGGCTACTAGAGTAAAAGGTATAAGAAAATCATTCAACATAAAACTAACTCTGCTAATTCTTGTACGAATATATGGGAATGTGTAGACGACTTCATCTTCAAAAGACTTTCAACCTCTTTCACCAAGCACACCAGCAAACGGCATAGAATAGCCCGGCAATGGAAATTCTAATTATGGTCCCACAAAATTTAGAGTGTAAATGTAAAGGGCACTCTAAACCTTGGAGACCCTCGTTCACCCTTTGGTTTTTCATTGGAATGAATGAGCGAGTTCCCAGTAAATCAAGCAAGTATTCATTGTCCTCTCACACTCATTTCCAACTACTGCGTGAAGAGGATCCAATGAAAAGACAATGACTATATCTGGGACTAAGTAAACATATGATTATACAAACAGTAGCAAGCTAGATTATGTGCTTTCTAGATATTTTTGCTCATATCCGACTTTCTAAACTCAATGTGGCGAAGCGTGCTCCCGTTGGAGGTTCTGTCTGAGGAAGCCTAATAACATAACGTAACGTAAGGAGACATGAAACTGGATAAGGTTCAACGAGCCATTCCGGCGAAGTAGAGCGGAAAGTAATGGACCTAGTGCAAATTTGATAGGGAGTGCAAAAGCGAGCAAGAAAAAAAGACACTTTTTTGAGTTTTGTAGTGATTTTAGAGAAAAAGAGCTGTGTAGCTGATGCTGATTCAAGTCTCTCTAACTCTCTTTTCTCCTTGATAATGACGATGAAATGTAGAGAGGCTATAATATCTTATGACAAATTTAAACATGGTATTAATATCACAAAATCTTTCTAAATGAGCACGGTGAATAGGATTCCACAGTAGTTGTGAATAGCGGCAATCCTTTAAAAGCTCTTGTGGATGAAACTATATATATATTAGTATATGAAACGTAGTAGACACATTGGAAAATATACATATGTCATCTGATATGATACGAACTGTTTTGAAAACGGAGCAAGTTTTTAAGCTTCAACAAAAACCCAGTCAGCTAGCAGAGACACCAGGATTTTTAAAAGAATTTACTCTCTCGCTTTGTCTGTATCCATGTCTTTGATTCTAATCCTCTTTTCGAATTCATGCAAGGACAGCATTTCTCTTAAAAAAAAGCCAACATAATCTATCTTCGTTCTTTTTGCCCACTTATGTCAATTCAATTCAATTTTGCGATTTTAAAGAGATTGTCTCACTGACGATGAGAACAATCATGAAAAGAGACTCCAAATGAATGAGTGCTCTCGGCGTCGCACCCAACGCGTGTACATTACAACAAATTCTATACATCTGCAAACGAGGATGTAGCATCCATAGAAAGAAATGTGAAAAACAGAACTCTCGAGAAAAATATTCGTTATGGGTTTATGCATGGATGCTGTCATATGTATACTTTCTATTTGCTCAGAGCAAAATCAGTGATACAATTTTTACATCCTCTTTGACTCATCTAATACTCGTTTCATGAAACAAGTTTCTGGTCGGGCAAAATGGTAAAACAGAAATCAATAATTTTATGAATGCAAAGCATGGTTTCTCTGAAAATTTATAGCCATTCTCTGTATTTGTAGCAACATTGCCATACATTATTTGCGATTGTGTGTATCTTTTATGTCATGTTATGCCACAGTTAGTATTCCTTGCTTCATCGACTAATTATACACCCATAACTAGTTTGGCATGTGTACATTATACATGTGTACAAGGATATAAATTTCGATAGTTTGAAAATCAAAGGATTTTCATTTCCGCCGAACTCCCAGCATCCAAACATGCTGAAAGCGTGTACATAGTATATATAGATAGCTGTCCTGGTGGCTCTCAAAGGGTTTTGAATATTGTGTAGTAGGATTACATGGAATATAACAAATTTCTTGTGTAGTTTGTTATAATTCCTCGCTGCAGGGAATGAAATCATTAGAATTGAAAGTGAAAGGATTTTTTATAGGTAGACGCACTCGTACTATTTATTTTATCAAATCAATATAGTATACAAGTGATACTTTTGGTGTACTTTGACCAGCAGTGTATAGTAGTCAATTCGGTTGAATAATAATATTATACTATGTTGTATAGACACGGCCTCCTTTGTGGAGCCCTGCATGATGCATACCGAGAACTGAAGTAGGATAGACTGAGCGAATCTCTTTGCAAGTTTTCAAAGCTAAAAAATAAGGCTTCTGTGGTGTTGGTTGATGTACAACTTTAATGTTCTTACGCATATATGGATGGTTGCGTTGTGTTGTAGTGTATGAGGATGGATGTGGAGTTACGTAGCCAATACATTTTATTTCACTTCCTCTTTCGCCCTGTTTCCGCCGTGGTCTGGGTTAGACTTCTAAAAAGTCTCCATGAAAAAACGATACAAATACAAGTGAAGTGAATGAGTGGAACGGAACGAACGAGCAGAGAATTTTGCAATCTGCATATGCATTATCGATGCTTGACTGATCTTCCGAAGAGAGAAAGACAGTGATTTATAAGGTCAATTAAATTTCTGATCGAGATGAACGGGCAAACCATATATCTTTAGTTTAGCGTTGCGAACAAGAATAAGAAAACTGGGACCTTTTTCAACAATTTTACGTAAAGTTTTTGCAACCATTGAGGACTATGAGGGCGGACGCGAACGCACTATTCATGACTCAATAGAAAATATGGCTAAATATAAAATGGATGTAAACGTAGCATGCAATCGGAGTGGCACTATACACGCAGCATATTTAATACAAATGTTTTAGTATCTTTTCCAACTTCTTTTTGTGTCGATCTAGGACGATATGGAGAACATTTTATTTTTTTTAGTGCTCCACTTTCTCCCATTTCTTTCACTTTCCAACATAATAGAAGTTTTGCACACTAATGCCTTTGGAAAGTTGCTGGGAGAAGAATGCGAATGCTCTGAAACTTTGTTCTTTCTTCCATGTCTTTGTTCACTTGCCTTTTCCATTTAAAAACCAAGCGGTTCCTATCCATCCAACTCGGCTCAGCATTTATACGAAACTGGTTTGGCTTAACGTGCCGAACTAACTTGAACTGAAATATCACTATTCATTTCCTCCGATATTTTGAGCTGGCGAAGAAGAATAAAAAATTAAAACGGAATAGTATATTGAAGTGGTGTAGTAGTATTATTATGGAATATCAAGCGGAAAACTATGTGAAACGTATTGATAGAAATTAAAGATGGAATGAGGCGTAACAGGCTCACGTTTCTCAGCTTTTACTTGCAGTCAGATCTTTCATAGACTTTTTCTTACGCATGCACAAATCTATTGGTTATAAAAAAATAGAGAAAATATTGAAGCAAGGAGAAAACATCATTGTTTAAATTCAAAGCATGGAGAGTAATATATCAACCAACGGTATATTTTTTTTTGTCTTACAGGTCCACAGGAGCTGGAATTTAACGCAGGAGACGCATCCGTATCAAAGGAGAAGTGAAAGCAATATGGAGCTTTTATTTCAAGCTTGGTTGATATGTACTTTGATATTCACGGCGGCAAGTGAAAGTGGTCATTCGTCATTGGTGCCGGTGTCTGTTTCCGGCCATTCCGATGGCATCTTTTATCCTTCTGGTGGATCCTTCTCTGTTTCATCTTCAAGTTCTTCCGCAACAGCTGAAGCCCGAGGTTAGTACATACCGACGTTGTTGCGTATACATTTATTCTACTCAAAACTTGTTTTTGTTGCTTCGCTCACTCGCTCGCGTATTTTGTTTTTGTTGTCCTTTCCCCAACAACACAAGCATTTCAATGTTGAACGATGTGGAAAAGTATCTATCGCTTTTGTTTGTGCCTTACTATAGTTTACAGCAAATATTTGGAAAGATCCACACCAAACCTAGTTGTACATTCAGCTAGAATCGCATTGGCATATAATTATAATGACAGAGATGAAAGTGAATAAGCACCAGCATTAACGCCATGGTTAAACTGTTATGTACGATACATCTGGAATTTACTACAGCGTGAAGGTTTGATTCATTTTCATGAATACAACAAAAACTACTTAAAACACATAAGCAAAACATGGAGTGCATGCATAAATGGAAAAAGCAGGAAACAAGATACTCTTACTTACTACATGAGGAGTTGAATACTAGTATAAGAGCACACACATAAATGTTCATTCTGACTGAGCGGGTTAGTTTCATAAATAGCAGTATTCAGAGGTTGTATATGGATGGTTGTAATCCCAAGGAAAAAGAAGGATGCAAAGGACGACGGGTGAGGTCTATAAATCTTTAAATTATTTCTGATTTTCATAATAAAACGCCAAGTATGAAACTCACGTTCAATCTTTACACGATCCCTAGACTGGATGAGAAGAGCGTTCCGAAAATCGAAAAAGACAGATAGACAGGGGGTTCTTGTATTGACGAAATTTATTTGTTTTTCTTGCCATTTCATCCATTGCTTTTCCTTTTTAGCTATACAAATATCATATGTATCAATGTCTGGGTGGTCTATCCTCTGCTCCTAAAAACAGATGCAAAACAAAACACGGAATAGTTCTTTGTAGTTGTAGTAGTAGATAGTGCGAGAGCAAACTAATGCTGGAAACTCCCTCCCTCTGTGCCGATCCCGAAAGACATATGAATGCATTCATCTGTCATAACATGAATAAGTGACCAAAAGTGAAGTTCAACAAATGCATAATGCCTACAAATACATTGCATACATCATTTTCAGGATTGAGAACGAAACAACTGAGCAAATATACGATGCTTGTAAAGAACCGGGCGTGAAAATTACGATTCATAAACATACCGGAATGCCACTACTACTGTTTGCGCTTATACGCTTATATTTGAGGACATCCACATGGGAAGAAAAAAATGTTTTGATGTTATAAGAAGTAAAAGCGCCGATGCACTTGCTAGCAAAGCGGTGATGATTGCGCGCAAAAACCTCATGTTATTCAGATGTTACAAGAAAGGAAGACAAGACAAATTCGCTCAAACTGTGCTCTTCCGCTATGTGAGTGTGGGAGTAATACATAGACATAGCTAGCTGCAAAAAATATTGCTAGTATTGCATGAATAAATGTATACCAAGAGAGAGTGCTAATACACGGGCAGGCCAACAAAAAGACGAAGATGAAAACCGGATATCTGCATATGAATTTGTTGGAAGAGGACGGAAGAAAAACATGCAACAACCTTGAGTGATGTGATGTTATCTTCATCCTGCTCCTGCTGCTGTTCTGATAATTTTTTTACTTAAAATATCTAGCAGTATGAAAATAGTAGATGATAAAATCCGATTTTGCGAATTGTCAGTAGCAAAAACTCGTTGAATTGTGCATTACAAACGTGCCACATTCATTCGCATTATGTGCGGAAATAAGGAGAGCCGTGTTCGTGATTTATCACAAGCAAACCCTTTTTTATATTTTGAGTGCAAGAATTTTTGGTGGACAAAAAATTAGGGCCCCTTTTTAGCACAGGGTAAAGAAGAGAACCTCAGTTGAGAATGGCGAATTACGACTTCAGCGAACTAAATTGGAAAACATTATTTGCATAGAAAACCCTAATCTGATTTACAGCAGCTCGATCTATCCCATCTCGTTTGGTTTGGCTCTAACATTTTTGGATTATGAATCGAGAGGTGCTATCAAATCGGCAGGAAGGAAAAATGTTTGGATCGGGATGCTTAAATCATATCTAAATTTCATATTATTTTACAACTTTTCTATTTTTATTCTCCTTACCACTTCTACACAAAAATTGACCCATTTCTCAGACTCACAATTTGGAGCATCTGCGTTCGTTCTAACTCTGTTCTATTTACAGCTTCCTTCCTCTCTCTTTAGCCACATAATTTTGTTTGAGAGGAAATATAGAGTAGGTATTATTTTCAATCGTAATGTTCAATGTATGCATGCGGTATGTTTGAATCCAATGCAAAGTTTTCATCCGATCCCTGACACAAAACTCCAATAATGTACGACCGCTTTTTCTCTGTAGCCGATCACATTTATAGGAGAATTTGTTGAAAAGTTTTTTGTGTAAAGCTGCATTTTATCCTGCCATGCATGTGGGGAAAAAAGTGTCTAAAAACACATACTTTTGCATAGTGGGTATATATGAGTAAGTACTCTTTCGAAACATTATATTATGAATGAAAAGTATTTGTGCTTGCTTTTAAAAGTTAGATTATGTGCCGTTCTTCTTGGAATCTGCCACGCCAGCATACAAACATGCAGCTGCTCAATAATATACAGTTTGACTATGGAAGAAAAATGGGCTCCTATTTTTGGTATATTTTATGGTGGATCCGTTCGTCGCGTCTTCGTTTTCTTTTCTCTTTCCCTTTTAAAGGATTATTCATTGAGTAAAAGCACACATATGCATAAGTACACACACATCCATTATTTGTTCCCCGTCTCTTCTATCTTAAGAATAATAGTGATAGTTATGCAATGCAATACCTCTTCCTTCCTTCCTTCCTACTTCCTTCCTCACTTTTGATTCCGAGGATGAAGCGCAGCAAGCAGAGCAACCACGTTTAACTTGGAGTCCACGTTTATACACTATTACATATGATACACCTCCCTTTTAGCTCTTCCTTTCTACACATCCTGGTACAACTTTCACTCACATATTATACATATTCGGTTTTTTCTCTAATGCAATCAAATAATATTCAGCGAGCTGGTGAGAGGAACAGTCTGTCTCCTTCTGTGTCGTCCCCTTCCTCACATATTTCTTTAGAGGGAATATGCAGATGTGCTCCCGTCTTTCACTTCATGCTGCTCATACTTCTTACATTGGTTTGCATAAAGATGATCGTCATACATTTTCTTACACTTTTACCCTCACAAAAGATGCTGCTTGCTGCTGTCCCTCTCCAACTCTAACCTAACCTCTGATGAGGAGGTTCTTCACTCTCACTTTTGAGGCAAGAATAATATAAGAGTTTTCTCCCGCTCATACCGTTTCCCCTTTTTTATGATGATCACACGGGAGCAAAGCGTTTTTACTGTGCAATTCTTTCCGGAAACTTTTTAGGGGGAATGGAAGGAAGAAAGGAGAAAAAATAATGTTGTGTAGAGTGAGTGAAGGAGCTGCCGGTTTTTTCTAACTTTATCCAACATGTTTTATACGTTCAATGTTACTTTTCCCGTACTTTACATTTCAGACATGTATGCATAATGTACACATCCGTTTTTTTGCAGTAAGGCGGACTAGTTAGTAAAGTAGTCGACGGAGAGGGAAAGGAGCAGGCAACTAACTAGAAAAGTGTGGATGTCATCTGTATCCTTTTTTACGAGCACACAGTCAGCGTCACTACCACTATGCTCACTAACTCATTCATACATACAAAAGGTAAAGAAATATTTATGTAGTTCGTCAGACGCTACGGTCTGCATCCATCCTACAAAATATATTGCTCTCTGTTGCCAGTCAGAGACGCGAGTATAACGTTGTGTTCTTTGCATATGAAACAGGTAAAAAAGTAAATTTACTTGTCTGTGAATATTTAAGTAGTGGGAATAGTTAAAAAAAAGGGGGAAAGTACGACGCAGCAGCCTGCTCTACTTAGATGATAACGGAAAAGAAAGGAAAATAAGACGCGAACGCATTTTCTTCAGTTAAGAAGACGAACCGACTGCTTTCTTTGCTCACTTATTTTCTCCAAATGAAAGCAAAAGAAGCTTTTACCTGAATTTCCTTGGTGCATTCAAAGAATATTCCAAGATGGTTTTTAACTCCAGCCCAGCAACAGCGAGGGATGCATATATATACAAAATAAGATGTAAATTACTGCACCAACTAAAAGTAGGATACACATTTTCTCTTTTCCGTATGCTCTTGATTAATGCACCTGATTTATTCACCATCGTCCTACTTATCCGCTTAGGTGCATACTTAAGTACGTATGTATACAGTTTCCAAAGTTGTTGAAAAGTAAATGATGAAACTTTTATGTAGTGTTGTTCAACAACCAAACGATGTAGAAACCCTGGAAAGCATTTCTCACAACCAGAGCATGTGTGGTGGAATAATCTTAAAATAGGATGAGTTGTAAGTAGTCAAGGCGTGAGAAATTATATGCTTGTGTATGGCATCTATATGTGTTGCAAAGTTTGGGTTTCCAAACTATTTTATGACATGTCATGCATTCTACTAGATAAATACTTGTAAGATAGCCACATAGAGAACTATACATGTCTGAAATTCCTGTTTTGCTCATCCTTTCCTTGGATTCCGTGAAGCAACCAAGCATCTTTCCCATCCTTCTGCTTTCACGAGAAATTGCGAAAACTTTCTTTTTCATTAGGTATTGCGGCCAGAGAACACAATGGGAAAGGGAAAATAGGAAAGTTATTTCGTGGTTCTTTCCCTGTAAGTTATGATGCATTATGACTAAATTACTACTTGAAAAACTCAACAAAAGCAACAAAAAGAAATATCTGTTTTTAGACATATTGTACGGCTATATACGACTTACAATCGCGTAGGTATTACCAATGTGGAGGAATTTATGTATGTAGGGTTACGCCTGAAGACAGCCAGTCATGCAACAAGAGCGAACGAAAATTGTTGCTTGGTTGGAAAATAGCCAACAATATTTTGCAGTAAAAAACTAAACTTTTTCGGCTTCCTCTTTAAGGCACTATGTACCTTCTTAGTCGTTTTACACTTTTTTTAAGGTGATTTAACCCACGGATGGCTTCACGCAAAAAAGGCTGCGTGAAAAGGAATGGGAAAGTAATTTAGAAGTTTTGAAATTGCTTTTTTGAATGAGGATGCTGATGATCATCATCATAATGCTGTGACCGTATGCGTGGCTCGAGTCGAGGACTACCTGCCTGCATTTTGAAACGACTTTGACCGACAATTTCTTCATATAATGATGAAGCACTTAGAGACTGAATATTATTAAAAAGAATGAAGTGAAGAGACGGAGCAAGTGGCGAAATGGATGAGAATGTGACCATTAGGCTCTCATGATCAATATGATCATCGTCACTACGATCAACCTCATCATCATCAACATCATTTTTATCGTTTTCACAACTCCTTCACACCTTTTACTCTCTGAAAAATAGATCGTTGACTTCTTAAGACCATCTTCTAAATAGCGAACATGCTCCTCGCGAACGATGAAAGGAGGGGAAACCAAGAAAAAAGAAGAAATAACGATCTGGGATTATGTCATCTTAGCAATGACAGAAGGAGAAAAGAAGTGCTGCTACTCTCATTCATTATTATTAGGAAGGAGAAAGAAAAAGAATGGATGTGGAAAATGTGTGTTGCTTTGTCTGCTATGTGTGTCTACTACGTATATACATACATACGAGTACTTTCACTTCTATGCTTTTAAGCGGATATTTCTACACACATTTTTATTGTTCACATTCATTCCTCAATACTTGTGTTGTGTAGCATAACATGGTATTTGATGGTATAGAAAAAAAATGACGAAAGTAGATTAGATGAAATTCCAAGTAGGAATTCCCATTTCTATTTTTTCTTTCTCCACTTTTTCCATTCGAACGATACGATATACCAGAGCACTCTCCTTCGCTTTTATTCACTTGGTTCGTGAGTGAAGATTTACCTTTTTCTTTGGTAAGAAGAGAGCGCAGTTTTTTGTGCATACGGGCATGCAGCATTTGCTAATGGATGACCACGGAAACACAAAAGCAACTTTCTCCAGTCTCCCATAATCTTATATTCTGCCAGTACGCAAATACGTGTGAGTACTTATAGGGTACATTTCGGGTATGTAGCACGAACCCCAAAAACATCCCGGCATTTCCACTTTCCTGCCCGACTAAGCCTGTAAGAGCCATGACCGTGACGAAGCTAGGCAACAACAATGATGATGATGATGATCGAGTCTGTAAGTAGGGCAAGCATTTTTCCCATCCTTACTCCCCAGTGCTTTCCCCGTTTCATATTGTGCAAGAAAGAATGTGAACATAGGGTTCTTCTCCATGGCGTGTGTACTTTTGCTTACAGCAGAGCAAAAGGATAGGCGGCATTCGTTCGAACGTAATTTTCGTTCACGTCACGTCAACTGAAAATGTGTGTTAGGCTGACGACGCCGGCTTCTTCTAGATCTACTTGAATGTACGGCTAAGCATTTTGCGAAAAGGGTTTAAGCAGCTTGAAGATGAAAGGCTGTAATAATAATATCCTACAAGCAAGTAATGCTCCATCCGCTTATGTTGGTTGTGAAGGTCGTAAATGAATGTGAAAAATAAGTTCTGCATGATATACTACTACTCACTTGCAGAGATACCCTGGAATTGCAACAAGTACCTGATAATAGGGGAAAACATGGGCTTCGTAATCCTTTAATGATCGGTGTAGTACCCTACATTTCTATGAGCGGAGGCACACCATAAGCATTTTATGTGCACATTGCTGGTGGATTCAATATTATGGGCATTCTGAGTAGATAAATGAGTGGTCTTTTGCAAAACGCAATCTATTATATTGGGCCTTCCGACAGGAATTTATTATTTTATCTATTATCCTCCGTTTCTCTAGGAAAGGAAGGCATATTATGTTGTACAAGAATGCTTTTAAAAATCAATAAATCCTTAAAGAGCAATTGCAAATATGCAACTGACAAACTTGTACTGCATTGCAGTTGTCAGATTTACTCTTCAAACAGCATAAATTCAAGCAATCCAATCCTGGTCCTGACTTGGAAAACTTTTTTCTGGGCATTTGTTTAATTTATGGAGCAGGACCTAGTACACTTTGTATCGATTAATGGACTAGATGTGTGCCTCGGGATCCTTTTAGTGCATTTACAATTTAAAAATTGCAGTCCGGAAACGTCTTGCAGAGATACTACGAATCCATGCATTTTGTATGAACGCATTTGTTCACTCGCTTGCTGTTTCGTACTCTCCCACAAATTGCCATTTTGGTCCTATTTATACGGCTCTTGGTATGCTTCACAAAGCTTCAGCGAGAAAACTACTTTCAGGATGGATTTATCATTTTCTTTCGTTCTACAACTGCAATTCAGTGACGCAATCTAGTCAGAAAATGGAATTGGGATGCGATTGCAATGAGAAAAGCGACCCACTTTCAAAGACTTGAGGCTGATTTTGAAGCTCGAATCTGTCGATAAATGCATGAATTACTGTGTTGTTTTACCGAGTTTCGTGTTTTCGATTCTGTGTAACAAACCCTAAGCTGGGCTTGGAATAGTAAAGGCAGAGAAAACACGGAGATAACGGTTAATTCCAGCTTGCATTTTATTGAACGAATGTGTATAGTTCTCAAATTCTCTTGCTCTGGTTTTGGTTTCACATTCCTATTCGTACTTTTAATTCATTCACTTCACTGCACTGTAATGTGATGATACTTGCTATAGTACAAACGCATAATTTAAAACCCACCATAAAAACGACACCAGCAATCATCAAATGTATTTTTTGAGGAAATTAGCACAAGTACATGCAAAAACGATAAGTGTATTTTTGTTGATGAACGAACTGCTAATGATCGGGGAAAGCATAGGCTTTTACCATTTTGTTCCTTTACTCTATACTACACAATATAAGCGCACGAATATATATATATACAAATATGGTCCTCATTTTACTGAATTTAATATTTGAGAGTGTATTTTAATTAGCCCTGAGCTCAAAGTGGAGTGGGACGTAAAGAGATCGTCTTGTTGGATCGTATTGCTGTTTTTGAAAAATTCTTCACAGCTTAAACCACATCAAGGTCTTTCTAGAATGGGAGCGAGTGGAACCATTTTCTTTTACGTGTGCATTACACCTAATTCATTTCACTTTTGATGTTCACGATTCCAAGTGAAAGTATAAGCTTTTATAATGATGCATTGAGATATTGGATAAGGGATGACGGAGCTTGTAGTGGAGTAAAAACCGAAAGTGGAAAGTGAACTAAGAACCAAGCTGTGAACCAACTCAATATAAATCATCATCGTAATGATTACATCTAGTCTATACCTAAAAAATAATATTATGTTGGAGTCAAAACATGCATATTTATGATGAAAAGCAATTTGGCTGCTTTGAAGCTGCAGGTGGATGTAGAATATGGTAGCGTTCTGATGATTTATTTGATTACAGCAGACGCGGTCCATTTTAAATGGTTGTAGGAGTAAACAACATAGTTTTAACGTAGGAAATATAGGCGTGGGCATTTTGGTTAGTTTGGCCGGGCTGCCATATACATTCTTCGGCTTAGCATTTTTACACGCAGACGATGAAGCTTTATAGTTGTATGTAGTTGTGTTCAAATCGCCGTTGGCAGTTTGTAGATTTCATACCTTCCATTTTCCTATTATTTATGCATTTATTGTAATGGAGTTGGAGAAAGATGAACAAAAGGGATTTTATTTCTTGGCAAAACAAAGAGGAAGCTATAAAGAAAATATGAAATATTTGTATTGTAATGGCTACAGATAGTGTAAACATTACATACGGGGTTCGTTTTATGTACTTTCTCCCGATAGGCTCTGCTACTGTACCAGAGCCAATCGCTTGTATTACAGTTTGGTGCACTTGTCGTATTAGTTATTTTGATAAAATTGTAATAAACTGAGTGATCCTCCGATTCTTTTTGAGAGACCGACACGCTAAGTTAGCTGTCTTTGCTAGAGCTATTACATGGGAATGCGAGCCAAAAATAATATAATTGATATAATCCGTTATAAAGATAGGAAATGAGGAAGACCGTCTTCCATTTAACAAGACATATTTTTCCATATATTACTATTCTCGAGAAGGATAGGATTATGGTGGTTGTGGTTCGGTTAGTTTACGATTTCGTCGAAAGGCAGATAGATAGGTAACCGGAGAATGGTGAATGGGTATAGTAGCACAGTTAGTTTGTGCAAGTCCAGTTTTTCCTTTTCGTCTCGTCTCCGTTTTTCTTGTGATGGTGGATGATGGGAAGCAGGAGCAAAAGTATGAAGCCATTGCAGCCCTCTTTGGTTTACTTCCAGTTTTTCCCATCCCCCTGTGAGATTTTGAAGCTTGTTTTGGCAGACAAGACTTTGATTTTGGCTGGGTTTTCATGATTTTGGCAACCGTTCAAGTGAAGCATGCTTCCTTGCGTTCAATCTCCATATAGAGAGTCTACACAGTAGTTGGGTTGAGCTTGGTTGGTGGTGGTAGGCTTTTGAGACCGCACGCCACATACCATGCAGCAAAAAAAGAAGAAGACTGAGAAGGTTTGCTGAATGAGTGAAGACTTGATGCTTCCCTAAATGGGTTTCTCAAGAAAATAGCTACAATGCAAGAAACCTTAGCATCTGGGAGTTTAGTTGTCCTCGCATGGCTCTTTTCTCTCGCCCCAGTTGGTGAACAAAATCCATTTCTTTGAAGGAGAAAGAAGACAATTTGAGACAAGGGAGCTAAGCTCACTATCATTCCAAACTTTGTCCTCTCTCATCTCTCTCAAGTATTGGGATGGAAAGTAGAATGGTTCTCAAAGGTTACCTTTTGCAACTTTCATGAATTTTTAGTTGATCAAAAATCCCATTTTACTCCATTTTCCCAGCTCATTCTTTGTAACCCTCGGCTGTTGCATTGGGAATGCAGTTTCAAGTATTTGGCTCCTTTCTCGGAAAATTCAGCATTTTCATCGTTTTCCACTTGATCGCTAGTAAAATGCAAACAAACACTTCTTCTCTTTCTTATCTATCATTGACATATTATAACTTTTATGTTTTGCAAAGCAAAATGCTTAATCTATATGAAATACAACCTGAAACCTTTCTCTTCTTGAGTCATGCTTCTTCCAGGTTTTCTAATGTTAGCTTTGGTTTGAGCTAATCTATCATTTTGAAGTGAAAATGCGTCTACTCGCGTATACATGAATTGTGCCCATGTTCTCGAGAATACCCTCATGTGTGCGTATTTGATTATTTTCCAATGCATTGCTTCACGTTTCCTTTCTCTGCTTCGGTGGCTTGGAAAGTTCACCACGGAAAAATATTAGGTTCTGTAGTATCAGCGCAGTCACTAACCTCTTGTACATACTATCTTAGGTATCGAAGAGGCAGTTACGCGAAAGCTTTGTCACTTGAATTATTGTTCCCTGGAGAAAATCACAGCAATATACTGAGATAACCTTGGCCTACGACACGGCTACCATCTCAGGCCTGCCGCTACTACAGTAGAATTGTCATTGTCAGCCACTGCTGCATGCAATACTACTTCATGCAGATGAATTTCACTTGGTGCTGCGACTTGGCTTATCACTTATCATTTCATCTTGTGCTTACTTTCAGCATAGAAGTAAAAGCCTTACAGGGTACGATTGATATAATTTTGGAAAGGATAAGATGCATATTATTCATATCTATAGTGTCTCAACGCAGTTCTGAGTACTCAACATTTGTATGAGTTCACCTATTTTCGTACCTGGTTAAGCGTAACAAAATAATGATATTTCAAAATTTCATAACTACGCTATACGCTTACAATTCAATGTTTTATCTGTGTTGTTAAGTTAATGGGTTGTGTTGAAGCAGCACAAAAACAAATGAGGGTTTGACCTTGCAGGCGCATCAATGTTTAATGCAATACCACCAACCATTTTAACTTCCACCCAGTATAAAAGTATTACTTTAATCCATGTAGAAGACAACTAAAGCCGATGACCTGACAAGAAGTTTCCGTTTTATATCCCATACAATACTGTTCATACCAGCACTAAAAGTGCGTGTAAACGTTTCCAAATTTCAAAGATCTTCTACGCCGAGATATACAACTGTCATTAAAGGAAATGGGAAAGAAATTCCATGTGTGTATAATGTATACTAACAATGCCCAGAAAGTTTTGTGGTTGGCTAAAAGGTATTATAATATTATTGGTATTGGTTTGTGGGTCTGTATTTTATCGTCTTACTATTACTTACTACCATACCACAATACTGCTCTCCTACTAAAATGCCATTATGCCTTGATGGGATGTGACCATACACATATGTATATATGGACTACACGGGCTGGAAAACTTTTTGGAACACACACCGAGTTTATGTAGACACAGTCACTTTCAGCCGTGTAAACTCTGTGACACTGCATGGTGGCAGAAGAAGAATCAGCAGGAACAGGATCCCATTCCTACTAGAACCAGATCCTGCATTACAACTGGATACATGCACACTTTACTGCTAAATCTTTGTATGGTGTGGTGTGGTATATTATATGGCTACACAAAAGACCTCAATTTTCCATTGGTCTGTCGTCTTGTGTAACTTATATACGTAATAAATGCGATCAGCGGGGTTATAAATGGACACAAGAATGAACTGAGCAAAGGAGATTGAGGTTTATTTAGGCAATTGATGGTCTTGGGTTGGTTTTCATTGCCCTTTTCTTTTCTCCCTATTTTCTTCTTTTTGTGTCCAATCCAAATCCAACTACATTTGCTATACGTACATATAATATGTACTTGCGAAAGAAAGAAGTTGGTCGGAAGATGGAAACAGTTTTCTCGTTTTGTGCATAGTTATGGGAGAAAAATAGTAGCAACACACTTTTACTTGTCTCATGAAATATATTCCAACAATTCCAGAATCGTTTCTTTTTTTTCTGCTGATATGATGTTGGTTGCTTTGTGAATATGGGGAAACGACTTACAATGGTCATCATGTGAGTTTGTCCTGCTGCTCTAGAAATACATATTTTTTTGAGTTGGAAGAAGAGACCATGTGTGTGTGTGCGGATATGTTATGGGTCCATGAAGCATCAAAATTGTTTGCTTTCTTTTGTGACACTTTCTACTTTTTAGGTTTAACTCACAGGTTTATGTTGACCATGGGAGTTGCCTCCTTGTTCTGCTACTGCTGTTGGCTCTTGCGTACGGTTATTCTATTTCCTAGTTTGGTTGCGGAGTTGGCGATTCGACATGAGATCTCTTATAAATATACAATTCGTTTTAGTTACAATGTTTTTCTTTCGTTTCGCCTGCCCTTCTTGTGATTTGATACCTTGCCCATCTCCGTGAAACCGTAGGATAACGAAACGATAGTGCGTTGAAAGTGTATATATGTATATATATACGATGATATATTTTAGATACAGATTGGTTTTCCTTCATCTACTACGTCGCTCTTTGGATTTTGTTGTGGAAAAAACTGTTCAGTTGTTAGCATTTCGCTCAGAAGGACATATATAGTAATCTGCAAAGCCTGACCGTTAGTTGATGTAAGAGTACTGATCGTGGGGACTTAGACAGGCCATAGATTGTGTACACCTACTCCAACTCCAATATTTGAGAGAGTTTAGAAAGGTTCCATTTACGTGATCCATCTTTTCCCATCGAACACGCAAGCCAGTGTTCGTTCGTTCAGGTTAAGTCCACTCCAACTCCGTACTTTACCTTGATATGATCGGATTATGTCTCAACGATGCTTTTTTCTCTTCATCATACATGAAACTATGTAATACATAGGCTCACTCAGTTTTCGCTTGACTCTCTCCTCTCTTTCATTCCAATTTCCGTGAAGATCTACTACATACTAGCACGCACTGTGGGGCATGACATGGTAGATTTTTTTTGTATTTTTTCATTATGTTGGTTGACTTGTTTTCTATCCAATCCAAAAAGAAGAAGATCAGCACGGAGGACCAGAGACCAGAATAAGAAGAATGATCAGGAGAAGATGAAGTAGGACCACGACCACGGAAGATGATATGATGAGTTATATGTTGACCTCAGCTGATTGCCTTTTTCTACAATGGCGAAAAAAATTACGGATGAGTGAGTCCACTTCTCTGCTCATTCTTCACTCTGTTGAAAAACAGGAGGTAACGGCGTGTGGGAGCTCGTATGTGTGCATACATTTTTTCATGGTGATAGTGAACGGATGCTTCTTTCTCTTTCAATGGCTTTCCATCTCAAAAAAAGAAGATTGATGTGAAGTGATCGATCTTGAATTGAAAAACGACTTCTATTGAATTTACTGAAGAGTGGGTATGCATGCGCAATTTTTTCCAACGTACTACACCCAAAATATATCACTGCCACGCTCGTACAAGTGTTCCTTTCAGTGAATAAGGAAAGTATCTCCACTACTACTCTACAGTGGTTGCATTGCGGTTGGTGTTCATCTTGAGATGTAGGTTCGTTTTTTAAAAGAGAGAAAGATCGGGATCGTGTGTCATGATCCCAATTTGTATTATGAAATAGGAACGAATTTGGAAAGGTTCTAGGATAAAAGTTGTTATTTTTACCGGAAGAAAGTCACGGGTGGTGGTTCATTTAGATAAATTTATGGATAAAAATGTCAGCGATTGGGTTACATTGTTAGGAAAATATAATTGGAGGGAGGGATGATAAAATTAAAAAAGAGGGTTACTTTTACCCAGATACTTATGTGCTTTCCACTCGACATCTAAAAAAATTGAAATTCACATGGTTGATGTGAAGGTATAGGGAGAACCAAAAATCCCATCACGAAGTTTGCATTGCTTACAGCAACCCAACTCAAGCAGAAGCACCGTTTTGTCTTTCCCGAGAAAAATCCACAAAAAATCTATATGTGATTCTTGGAAGAACAACAAGGGAAAAAATAATTATTTGACAAGACTCTCCAAGATCTGGATAAGGAGCACGAGGCAACTTGTTTTTTTCTCGTTTTCGATGTCTAGATCCCCCTTTGCTTGTGTCATTAAACAAGAAGAACGAGAATGAAAATGTGTAGAACACCATGTTCATGCTCAAATTAGTGAAGGGTACATGAGAGCTAAAAAAGGGAAACAAGAAGGAATAAGAGCGAAAAAGTGAGAGAGAGAGAGAGAGAGAGAGTGGCAAAGAAGGAGAGTGTAGGAAGTGTCGATATATATAACCACTTTCCCCATGTGTATTGCTTCCTTCCTCCACTAATTCCCTTCTTTGCTCGTTTTCTCGTTGTGCTCTAGCAGCCAGCTCCTTTTTACTCAATCCCTTGCTCCTTTCTTCTCCTTGCTTCGTTATTATTGCCAAGTTTTCCCTTAATCCGATGGCTGTACCAACAAAGACTTTCCCATGAACAGAGTTTTATTCACATGCATCCCATCGCCACCAGCATCACATCACCATCCGAACGAAAGAAATTCTTATTGTAATGGGCCATGTACATTCGCTGCACACTCATCTCCAGACAAAAAAGAATTATACAGTACAGCTCAGTGAAAGAATAAAAAGTTACCCCATTCCTTCCATTTCGACATTTCTTTCCCTTTACATATTCCAAGTTTAGTTCTTTGTAGTCTATTGATAGTATACCCGTACTTTTTTCAAACTTTTCATCGAAATGCAATCTCACATAATTGTAAAAATGCAGTTTTACTATTTCAAGGGCAAAAAATCGAATATCATCAAACGAACAATGGGAACAATCTCATGTGAAGTATTGTGCGTCACATTCTTCTACTTTGTTATGCGCTACTTCACGCATTCTAGTTGATGCTTGAGCTCCTCTAATGAACTCTTCTTGGGATATGTTCGTTGTCAAAAGTATGTACATTGCATAGTTTACCTACTCGTATTATATCACAGTTGTTACGATTCATTCATTCTGATACAGAGCTCATTTTATATAACATTGTGCATCGCCGGTATCAAACTTACTTATATACACGTATGACTGTCAACTGTATATGCATGAATGAATGGGAACGGATGTTAGCTAACGCCATCATTTTTACAATTGAATTACTTTGATCAGAATTCAATCTCTCTTCGTCTGTCCTAATCTTAATAGTTTTCCGTTGCATTGCGGCTGTTCTGTGCTGTCTAGATGTGCAGTAGCAGTATCAGCGTAGTAAGTGCATTTTAGCGGAGATAAGTATGTGGCTTTTATGGATGAACATCAAACAACTGTGCTGATTCTCTGACACGATCATGTGGAGTGAAGGAAAAATGATGTTTGAGAAAAATGGCTATATTTCCAGACCGTTTGTTCATCGCAATGCAACTGCACGGAAATAAGCGGTTGATTGCTTTGCAGAAGGCTCCATGATTTTCAGGAATTTGTCTGGTGGAGCTCATGTACCCTAGACGTACTATATGGATTGGAATGTAATGTAGATAGATACCATATGATTTTTGTAAAGGAAACCTAGAAACGTGGATTGCATTCCTGTGCAACTGTCTACGATTTTTGCTGTTGGATGTTGAGAGACGTGTACGTTATAATTTCGACGCTATTGAATTTCATTGAGGTTGTGGGATGCATGTACCTATAATATGCTTTTATATAGAATACAAGTATATTGCTCAAAAGCTCATATTACGCGTGAAGCTGTAGCAGGGGTAATACGAGCTACTCTGGTAAACTACCTACTGAAGGAAAGCTGTATACTTCCATATTATAGATACAGATAGATTGAATGCATACTTTTCCAGCTAAATTTTTTCTTATTTCAATGCAGAATGATTGTTTTATCGACATCTGAGTGGTATTGAGTTTCAATTAATTTCATCTCTGTCTCGGATTCATCTATTCATCAGAAGAATCAATATTCAAATACTTAAACCCATCTCATTATTAAGCATTACCTAAAGCTTTCCTTTAATATCTTGAAGTTTATATGTTGCCTGTCCCCAAATGAAATATATTATCAGGACGGTTTATTAGAAAAATTACGAAATCGCAAGAAGCTCCTGTAACAAATTTTTGCATATCAATGGACTCTACGGTAAAAGTTTCAACTCGGACTTGAAACTACTAAGAAGCTAGCTTCGCTTCACTTAGCGTGGTCTACCTTTATAAATTTTTTTGTTTTGAATAAAAGCAAGTTGCATTTCGTCTATTCGAAAATTCACATAAGCGAACATTGCACAGGTGAGCCAAAAATGCTTGGTTTTCCTGCTGTCGAAGCTCATAGGTAGTGGGTTTTATGTAGTAGGTAATAATGAGTAATATATTATTTAACGTGAGTGCTGTAAGTGGTTCGAACGCAATAAAATTTTCTGGGCTACCCAATGGAAGCCCGAGAGTCACTTTCGATTTCCAAATTACATGACTCATTTTCCCCCTACGTGATAAACAAATTGCCGGGTGCTAACCATGTAATTGGGAATCGAGGGTAGGAGAAAGAGGACGCATAATAATAAAAAGAAAACAATAATGCTCAAGTTCCATTTTCTTTCCTCGCCGCAGTCTACGCTCAGGTTAGTTATCCTAATTGTATCAAACCCATTAGAAAGCACAATGTAACCCCAAAGACGGAGGCAAAAGATGCAATGGAACAGTGGCGTTGAGTGAGGAACTAAAACAGTATAAGAAAACAGGATACTTATTCCATGAAATGTAACGATGTGAGTAACATACGTGTCTTTCGTCAACTCCCTCATCAAGCGTTGGAGTAAACAGCGTATAAACAAGATGAGCTTAAATATGCACCCAAGTCACTCCACGGAATTTTGTGTGAAGTGTGTAGGTACGCTATAGGGAAAAAACTGGTAAGTTTTTCCACAAGCAACAGCTCAAGCCAGACATTATGACTATACGTTTATCAGAGTACACAAGACACGCACGCACTCATCATGGAGGAACGTGTTGGCCAAAAGTAAAAGGGGATTGTGCCATTAAACTTCATCATTCATTACAGATCGTTACAGTTTACTATTACGGGAAGAATCTTCCAAAAACAAGCACGAGTCTCGAGTGAGGGAGGAAAACAGAAACATAACATCAATGTTGCACTTTAAAACAGTATATAGAGCAGCTCCAACATCACTTTATAGTTAGTTATGATGATAGGTTGGAAAACTGAATAATATGTATGTTTAAGAAAAGCAGAAAGTAAGCAAGCAACGGTGTGATGTGGTGTGGTTTGGTTAAGCACAAGAACACTCTGGCTACAATATGCCTTGTCTTTAGTACAACTGTGTATGGTTAGTGGTTTGGTTTCTTCTGCTAGACCAGATAGTGCAAAATGATATCCTTGTTTTCTGTTTCATGTCAATGTAATAATGAGCACTACAGACATATTATGTAGTTACAAAGCGAGCCACCTAAAATAAAAGGAGAAACAGACGTTTCATCGGTGGCATACACGTTTTATAGCTGGGATCTGCTCGTCTTGATGATGTTCGATGTTCGTCCGTTTTCCTTATGACTTTTGTACACAAGTTGGCCGCAAAAAATAGCACGGTCTTGAGTTGGTTTGCTACAGCTCTCCAACCGATACTTATCATTATACACCCCTGCCCTTCCACTTTCTTAATACCGTTTCCAAAATGATGTTTTAGGACGAGCGAATGAATGCAATCCAAGTGAAAATATCGAATGAAAATGCTCTCAGAGGAGAAACAAATATACATGGAGCACAGAGGCTCGAACGGAAGTTATCGCATCACGCGGGGAAGGATTTTGATGTTTACCTCGTCTTCTGCTGTGGCAATAATGATGGTACATCACGTCAAGGAGTAAAGAAAGTGTAATGGTTTTCTTTCTGAGTGGAGGAAGTAGTAGATGTATATTGGAAATTGGGGAAGAATAAAGGAGTAATATATTATTTTCTAGAATTCCAAAAAAAAGTTGGGAAAAGCCAGTTTAGCATTTAAACTATCCCCTTCCACTGCATTTGGCTGACCAAACCTTCCGATACTTTGGGATTAAATACATATGTAACGATTCTCGTAACGATGGATCGTGCCTATTCCCAAACATAAATATTTTACACTGTGATATATCACATTACGTATCATTAGTCCTTCCGATTTATCTGTAACAAGATTCTTCTCGGGGTTTTTGTTGTTGACTGTCATGTACCATACCACATACATTGTGTAAAGGTATAGGGAGATACAATGATGATCATGTTGTTTAAATTTTTTGTTTGGAAGGAACGGGAACGACGAAACGACAGATGGATGGAATTGTGTAGCATTAAATGCATGGATGGATGAGTGCATGCGAGCATCAATTGAGATGTGATGTTGTTGTTGATAATGATGATGTCTTGTTTTGTATCATCATCATCCTTGTACACCATGCCAGCCAGCTTGTGTGCTATATCCATTTTGAAAAAAGATAATGCCTTCACGAGTATTTTACGCTTTAGTGACGCTTGTCTTTCGTCTTCTTGAGATTTATCGGAGGCTAAAGTGACATGCTATCGTGATATGTTGTGAAAGACTTTACAATAAAAATTCATCGTTACTTTTTCTACTATAGTCATCAGCAGAATAACTACTTTGAATGCAAACTTGCTATGCCATATTCAACCAAAGTTGTTGCAACATTTTTGGCCTTCCTGCAATACCGATTTACGACGCAGGACTTGCTTTCCTCGTATGTGAGAAACAAAACGATACATCGGAAAATACTAAAAATATGTAATGCTTCGGTTTTTGAAGAAGAAGTCTTTATCTTGTTGTTTGAGAATACAAATGGGAAACAGTTGTTTGTGATGACTTCATTTAAGTTTTGACTTGACTTTTACGCGAACAACAATCATCACTCATCGAAACTCATCAGTAAAGTGTTGGAGGAATAGAAAAAAGTAAGTTTGCATCCAATGCAGATTACGATTGGAAAGACAAGAACAAGAAAAATATATAGACACCTGCTTAATGTCATTTTGTTAAGGAGATTTTCAGCTTAGGTTTGTATAAATTTAGCAAAAAAAATTCAATAAAGGCACTTCAATGAAAGCATTCGGAATTTACATACAGAAAATATTTCAAAGAATAGAACGACAATTATAGGCCAACCCATACCCTGGTGATCTTTGTTTAACGCTTTGGATTTGCAGTAGGAAGGAAGTAGCAATAATAATAAAGACATAACATGGCTAGAAAAAGGATGAGAGTCACAATCAGATTTCCTTTAAAAGTACAATCCCACAGAAACTGTGCTACTCACGACGCGGTTACGTAGGCCGTTATTGCAGCTAGAAAGTGGAATTTTTGCGCTTGGCAGGTCCATCTTGCGCTTGGGGACTTTGCGTGTCTATCGCCATAGGATCCCGGGCGGGCGCCGTGAGGCGAACATAATTATTTGCAGCTTTTCAGAGAACTTTGCGCTGTATGTCATTAGCGCTTGCCGATCTCTGCCGCTTTGGTCAATTTGCCCCTGCGTATGACATTTTCGCGCTTTATCATATTGTCGCGTTTGAGGGTATTAATTGAGTTGCTGCTTACTCTTAGGGGCTCACTCATCAGTAAATACTCAGGATATTCCATCAATAAAAGAGGTAAAACTTAAATAGAATAGCAAATTCTAAAGACGCCACTCTGTCTCATCACACAATTCGATACTAGAGAAGCATACAAATTTTCCTGCACCGTAGTCGGCCAGGCTTTCTAGTAAGATAATAATCAATTACCACAGAAAATTGAATCTTCATCCTGAGTTATAATAATGAACAACTCCCGTTCAAATCTCAGTAACAAGACAACTTTTTTCTCACTCCCAGTATCACAATCACGTGCCACTCGAAATAATTTAACTCCCGGAGCCAATTTATTAAAATATTTTATACTGTCTGAAACATCTTCACATTGAGATCCAAAATAAGGATTCTGATACCAGGAATAGGTTCCATCACTTACTTCAATAATGAATAGTAAAGTATTAAAGTGGCTTCCGTTCTTGAATGTCTTTATTCTCTACCAATCAGACTAACTACTCTGCATTCTCTAAACTCTATTCACCTGAGGCTGTGGAACGCGCATGGCCCTTCGTCCTCCCGATCACCACCAATTGTCCACCCTACATTTATATCCTTTTCTCTAACCTTTTTCCAGACCCGATTCGGTTCTTTGACTTCAAGAAACAAGATAGAAAATGGTACGGGTCAGCTTGGAGGTATACCGCATATCCCTTAAGACACAAATGTACACAAAAACGTGGTTCAACCCCAAATGCCACCAATTCCGGTAAGGATTTTCGAATGCACAACCCGTTAAAGTTTTCATAAATCCATTAATGGAATTCGGGCCCACCTGAGCTGACAGGATTCCCCATGTCACCCAGATCAGTCCTCCATATCCTGCCAAAATCATGTTATTAGTTAACACTTATTCCCTGAAACGTGAGCGGACCACGGCAAGGCTTTCGCCACATTATAGCTACTTCTCCTTAATACAAACATCCTGATCGAATACTAATGCTACAAATAGAAACGATTCGCACGTGATGGAAACAGTAACTACGACAGTATGTCCTCGCAACTTAGCATCTTTTTCGCAGATTTATTGCGAAAATCTCGATCTTACACTATTCCACTTTCTCAATACACCATCATTCAGATCAACTTTAAGTGCTAGCATAGCGAGTACCTTTGTCAAGACGGCTCCATAGACTAAGTACTGATCTCTTATTTTCACTTCCCCGTCGCATAATAAAAATCGTGTCCTGCCCTTATAGCGTCCTCATCATCATTAGGAGCTTACTTGAGAGTCCAGAGGTCAGTAAAATGAGCGTATACACAAAACACACCTTCATCCGTGGGCTCTATCTTTTCCAAATTTTTGTTTTTTATAACCAAGCATAACCCCAATCCGAATTGTTTAAAATAACCAATGTCTTTCATAATAAAGGCACACAAAAGTAGTAATCGTCAGTTTAGACGAACAATATATATCAATTTTGGCATGATACATGTATTAAATCGTCATGTGCAGGAAGGACTATGGATATGAAAACACAAGACCATTAATTCCATAAACGTCAGCAAACAAGTTCCAAAGGCAACATGTCAAGTCAAGGGCTAACTTGACCAAACGCAGGTGCGCACATTAATGTGTGCGCAACGCCTGCTAAGTGTGACATACAGCAACAAGTTCTCTCTCAAGAGCGCTTTTCACCAAAGGCGTCCTTCCAAGCGCCGAACAGTCTCCCAAGCGCAAAAGACCTCCAAGCCGCAAATTCCTGACACCTATCCGCACAATTCCGCGCGTAACCCGCACACGCTTGTAGTAATTCCACGTCACATTAAACAACCATTTTTGCCCCATTTTAATTCCCCCCTAAAAGCACTACATTGTACTAGCTGCACCACACCACTCCCTCTACCCGCGTCTTATTATTTGATTCCGCCAAGAACCCAGAACAAAGACCACGAACATTGTGGGCAGTCATTGCACTGTACTCATTGAGGGAACGTTATGTACAAACATTACCGATTCTTTGAGGCTCACGAATAGGCCATATGAATGTTTTTAGGTTGCCTGCTCACCATTATTGCTTTACTTTGTGATCCTATTTGGCATCGCTTCTCTACACGGAAACCACCAGCTTGGCTTCTGCCTCCGTATTCTAGAAAGACGGTGCTTAATCAATTTTTACTATTCTTATTAACCTCATGAATGCTCGGTTTCGGCTATATCGGAAGGTTGTGCTTGTTGTGTAGTTGCAAGCACCAATAGGGCCTAATGACTAATAAGTGGTACGTGTTGGCGGTCTACAAAACTGAAGATTAGAGACAAATCTCGTTAAATGGATATAGTTCCTTACACCTTTCGCAACTCCCCCGCCTTGATTACTATTTCAGTGGTTTGTTAGCATTGCGTCACTTTTTTCGTTCTGCTGTTTGGCTTGTCTGTTCTGCGCCCCGATGGATTTGATGAGGTAATGCCATACAGCATTCTAATCCCCACCTGGAATTAGTGTTGGTCACATGACGTGACCTAACTTTGACAAGTACGACAAATATGTAGGTGTACAGCAAGACGAGTAGCAGCAGTCTAGGATATCAGAGCGTTGTCGAGATGAGAGTCTCTCCAGGCATCATGGGTTGGTAAAGATGCGCAGGTTATGGAAGCTGACATTCACGTGTGCAGTTTGTTTGTTAGAAGTTTTCACTACGGTGTAGTGGTATTCTATTATTGTGCCTGAATCGTCTTATAAGGCGCCACCAGAGCTAAATTTATTTGGTCAGATCTTATTGTCCTCCGCTCCCTTTCTCTACCAAACATAATTCTTTGGGTCTCTGTCGTTGTCCTCAGCGTTTGGTTTGTGTGACGTCATACATAGGCTTACGTGTAGTACATTCGATACTGTTGCTCTCTTTCCGCAGTGTTACAAACACCACATCTTTTCCCTCATCCCTTTCCTGAGCTCCTTTTCCCAGTACGCTACTATAGTATGCGACTCTCGGAGGAGCTTGGACGGAAACTTAAAATGGGACAAAAGACCAAGTGCGATATAATTCTCATCGGACCCTTTCGATCTTTATGAACTAGGGGCAGCTAAAGGGCGGAAGAGATCTTTTCCTGATTTCGCTTTTTGCTCAGTTTGTTCCATACATTATTGTTTGCTCAAGTCCTGAGTTATTTAACATTCTTATTGTCAGGAGCACACATGTTAACTGTACCAGCTCTCCAGTCGCATCAAATTGTTCTGATACTCATCATATTCCGTTAATGGTACCACTGAGTCAAAACACCTTCCACCCAGTGAGAGTGAAAACCAAACCTTGTATTCAGATAAGATATTCAACTACTACTACCACGCTGCAGACAATCTAATGTATCCCCTTTCAACGTTTTTGTTTGTCTAGAGGCTATGCAGTATTTTGCACCATACAGACCTAAACAGATCTGCGGTTTCTTCGTTCCAGAAATATGGGATATCTATCGTTTCGAGGAAAAATTAAAATTATTCTGTGAAATCGGAGCGTACTTTGTTGATTTCTTTACTTTTGTGTATTTATCAAGTAGCTTTACATAATGATTCATATGTATGTTAAATTATGAAGTAGTTTCCAATTCCAACACAACATCCCCGTCAACATCAACTAATTTTCAGCCCCCTACTTGTATTGTTTGTCCCAATTAAAACTGTAGTTGCTGTGCTTCTCGAAGGGCAAAGCAAAAGCTCCCTTTCTTTTCATCCGCAACATGAACCCAAAAGACTGCCAAAAACAGATTATCTGAAAACAATGTGAAACTAATTGGCTTCGGTTCTCAATCATTTCCTTGCTCTTGAATTAATACAACAAACCTCTATCGAATATCAAATTGTATCCGATTGCTCCTCGAGTTTTATAAACACATTAGGTACACAGGTAACATTTGCTCTAGTCGTGTGTTAATGACACAAAACTGAGCATGTTTTTGGCTTTTTGGTGCTCTCACAACCGTTTGTGTTTTCAGCCATCAAGTTTCAAGTGTTCTGTTACGAAATTATACAAAGCAATGCTAGCTACTAGCTCAATTTCCAAGACTCTCATTAGTCAATGTAGCGTAAGCAAAATTTGAATAAAGTAATGGCACAGCATTTGTATAAATATTTGATATTGCTATACATACTTCCATTCACAAAGGATTGAATTGCACACTTAAAGCAAATAATATAATATGTTTGTTTCAGAGAAATACTAAACCAAACAAGATATCATGTTGGCTTGCTTTTTGGTTTCTCAGTTCTTCTCTAGACTCTGATATACAATGTTAGTAAAGCTTCTTAATGACTACGAGAACTAGAGAACTTGCATTGGGGGTGTAGAAAGTTCTCTACCAAACTGCATTTTCTTGCTAAAAGGCCATTTTGTATTGTTGTACTTATTGACGATAAGAGAAACTAAAAACTTTCTTTACAAAACAGCTAAACTTGAGAGAGAGAGAAAGGAGTCGTAGTTGCTTTGAATTCAGTTTTCCATCATGTACACTTCCTTCCCAACTGAAAGAGCGCAAGTGAACTCTCGCTCTGAAATGAAGGCAATTCAACTGCTTATAAATCAGTTTGTCTCTCATTCAATCCTATTCACACACAACATCATCATAATATCGCACAATAAAGACTCAATAATAAAGCTCACATTACAATTTCCTGAAAAGGAAACTTGAAACTTGTCAAGTATATATACGTAAATGAAAGACAAGAAAAGGTTGTACACAGCCATATATGGAAAAGTACATATCAATTCATACATACATATATGTTAAAACAGTTTGTACGAGTTTCTCATATTTAAGTAACATACAAACTACACAATTCTTATGCTGCTACAAAGTGGCCTCCACTGGAATATGTGGGTATGCGTCACATTCACATTGAAACATTATTATCCCAGTTATTAATGTTATTAATAGCAAAGTTACTTCACTTTTTGTTATTATTAACTAGTCTACTTCACTCGAGCTTCCCATCCACCGAGCTTATAAGCTCTTAAAATGAGAATTGGTATTGGTAGTGGCAGTGGAGTAATACCTCATTTCTCATGTCATGAGCTCTATTATCTTTATGCTCCCGTTAATACCTCTTTTCGGATACTTTTGTTGTTGCATGCTCTGCCCTACTATTTCCCTTTCACCAATGTATACATCATCATCATTATCCCATTCGCATTACATATTACAATATGGCTTCGAATATCATTATGTTTTGGGCTGATGATGACGGTGTTGACTTAAGCTGACGCTAATTGCTCAGTTTGACCTATATATACAAAAAAACATGAAACCTCTGGTTCAATATCATCATTGTTCATGTTCGGGGCAAACATGTCTCTCCAGCAGACTAAATCCATTGGTTCAAATCATAATCATTATCATCGGCTCTCGGGAAAAACAACATTCTCAACAGTTTTAGCTCTTACATAAGACTATTATTGTGTTTTTACAATCCCTTTGACGTGTTTATGAGGGCGTAAGACTACATTTAGAGGCGATTAGTGGGGGTGACGGAAAATACTTGAGATCGTGAGGAAAATTCCTGACAAGCTTTTGAGTACAAAACACACATTTTTAGGAGAACAGCAAAGGTACAAAATGGTTGAGTATATTATAGTTTGGTACTCACTTAAGTCGAGGGAGGTGGATCTGTCTCACCTCGAAAATAAACTGTCTTCATCACGTCTCCTTTTGCAATCATTCTGCTGAAGAGTAGTATAACTTCATGAAAAGTAAGAGTACTCATCCAGAAAATTTACTCTGTCCCAATATTGCGTATGTACATACCTACGTGTGTGTGTTACATAAAATAGCTGTGTTTGCATTATCCTGCTGGCTTATTTGTGAAAAGTGGTAGGTAAACCAACATATTTTTTCCTGTAAAGTTGGGATTTCCATTTGCCATTCCCACCTATCAAACTACAGTAGTCAAGCAAATGTAACACTTTGCGAGCCATTTGCCACTCATAAATTGAATGAATATTGGTACACTTCAGGACGCCAGGAAAAAGAGAGATCTGTAAGTTTGACTATTTCGACGCGTATCAGAAAATGAGATGGTGGTGCTGAGCTGATGTATATGTGTAAATACCAAGGATATAGGATATCTTTTGGTGTTGGTGAAAATGCAAACCGATAAGACAGTGCCAAACAACCAGGCTTACTTTCCATAGAACATGAAATTTCTTTTAGTTTCTGCTCATGATGCAATTCTCATTCAAGGAAACGACGGGTGAGATGAGAGTATTTGCTAGAGTCCGCATATATATATACATATGCCGCATGTCATACATATCGTTTTCAAACTTTGGACATTGAAAGAGAGAAGTTGTCAAGCGTGGAGTAAATAATAATATAGTCGAAACGGCCGTTGTGATTCCAGTCAGTAGAAAAGTGGTAACAATAAGAGTAAAGGAGTAGCACACCTCGGAGGAGCTCCACAAAGTATGGACAGTGTGGCACGGCACGCACAATGTATTCCATCTCTGGCATGTTGACATAGCTGAGTATAAAAATCTGTCTTTTCTTTCTTTTCCCTTCATGAGCAAACGGACAGACACAGAAAGCAAGTAAATATTTACCAGCTTTTCGGAAGTAGGAAAAAGAAGAGAGAGAGATATTCTTTTTTCCCATATCTCTCTTACTCCTTTTTGGTAAAATAGTACTGAGGGAATTTTCACTTGGTTTACCCTTATAAATGATTATTATGGATGAATGCATTTGCTTGTTGGTTGCTTGCTTACTTCGTTTTTTTTTCTTGTGCGCTGGCTCACTGGCTGGCTGGACTCAACTCAAATTGTACGACTTCTGGCACTTCTATAATCTTTCAAGAAACATATACTCCATCCAATATCCAAGAACTACTTTTCCCTACATCCGTAGCATACTTATTCCGTACAATTTCTGGCAAATGTGTGTATATGCATTTTATAACGGCACATTACTGCATTGGCGGCTCTTTTCTCAGTGGAATACTTTCTCTGGATATTGTGGAAACGCTCTCCAGCGACATGAATATCTCGTTGGGTAGGAGTACACTTTTTTCCTCTTGAAATACATGCCTTCTTCAACTGCTCGATCTGGAAAGTAGGCTTGTGTACGCACTTGTGCTGTCTAAACGTATTAGCCGAAATGTATTTGTATTTTTCTCTTTCGAGGAACCTTTTTCTTTAATAAGGGAATAGTTTAGGTACGTTCTCGTACCCACGCAATTTTTTGCAAAGTTACAAACATATAGCAGAAAACTACCGCATAAATACATACGAGTGATTCATGACTACACATATAGTGCATTAGAAGGTTTATTTACACAACAGCATATCACATCATCCAATTCTTTTCATTCAGGTTTACAATGTTTTCCTGTTTGCACATTACATATAATAATATATTCTTTTATCTATCATGGTCAATACGGCAACATTCACCGTCTCATAAACCTTTGCGGTTTTCAGTTGTGGTAGTTTGTACCATTTTTTTCAAGATTCAAATAAAACGACGCACATTTACATTTATACTACCCAAACCCACATTCGCATCGCATTCAACTTTCCATAGACATTCCAAGTTTTTTCTCTTCTTTCTCTCATGCTTGTTTACCGCACAAGAAAGTTGTTTTGTTATGTTTATGTATGTATGTCACTGGATTCAGAATATATTGAACAAGAGTTCCGTATGAAATGTCTAGGTGTTTTGCTGGAAGTACAGAGGACATGATCCAAAAGGGAGTCATTAATTTCCCTTATTTTCTTTCTCTGTCCAATAAAACCTCTTTTATTATCGATTGCTTCTCTCTAGTTTTTAGATAGCATAATATAGCCTCATTTTCTTCCTTTCCACTCCAATGAGAAAACTTAAATTGTACGAGGAATTGTCCTGGTTAAAAGAGAAAGAAAAGCTGGTGAAAGTTATATGCCTTCCTATAAACAATTCCACTAAAGGAAATACACGGCGGACAAAAAACAAGTTTCATTTCCGATCAGACAGACGGATAAATATGGATAGTCAAGTCAGGACATTAAAAGAACAACAGAATGTTTTTTTATTTACGTGAATTGGGAATACAAATAACTATATGTATTTAGAAACAGGCACACCAACTTTTATAAATTGTACTTATTCCAATTTCATGAATGTGTAGGTCCTAGTAACATGTTGAATTACCATTCAAACTGTTTTCTGTTTTGAAAGGATTGTTGCTTTACACTCTCAATATTGTAGAATTTTCGAAATATCGATCGGGTCAAAGAATTCTATATTTTCCTCTCATATTCTTCTTGTACCATGTTTGCAAAATAAATTGGAGGAAAGGAAACTTTTTGTATGAACTAGGCCACTGATTTTCAGCCACCAACAGGACATGAGCATGAGCAGTATCGCGTTTTTTGTTATCCATCTTCACAGTTGAAAGTTTCCAAAAAGAAAGTAGCTGTATATACAGCTGGTGAAAGATAGCATGCATGAGTTCATCATCAATACATTTTTAGTTAAGTTCAGCTCAGTCAAGTTGAATTGTATAGTGTGTTGGAGAATGAGAGAACAGAAGTCATCATTGTGCATTGAAATACCCACTTGATTTTTTTCCAATTTCACTTCAGTGCCCATTACCATTGCAATTGCAGCTAGTTACTGGGTAGAGGTGTTCGTAGTGAGTGGTTGCCGCATGGTGAACACACAGTTTCCCGATGAAAGTGGTTGTCCATTATGGAAATAAAAGTAGAAATGGCAAGTAAAAAAAGTAAGGAGAAAGAGGGAGGAAATGGAATGGAATGGCTAGAGAACAAAATGCAATGTAATGGGATGTGAAAGCACAATGCTCACGAGGAAAGAATAGAGATTCCAACAGACATATAGGTAGAGCCTTTTTTGGCTCAATCCAATGAAAAAATGAAAGCTATTGACATTCGCAAATTGTTCTAGGAACCGTGGGAATTGCTCCTAACACCTTAACGATGATAGACGGAAATCATTTTGGCCAAGATAAAAAAAAATACACATTTTTCCCAGTGTGACTCGCATTACTCCGTGGAAGCTTTCCAATTTAGACAACAAAATGCCATAAAAATATAGTCAGGAAACAAGAAATTTTACCATTGCAAAACACCAAGGAAAAGTTCTAGAAAGGTGTGGTCCTCTAGGCATCCAAGTTAAGAATATTATGTATCGATTTGTAAAGATAAAACTAGTTTTTATTTAAATGGTACAAACAAACGATAACGATAGTTTTATTTTACAAACATTTTTTTGCTCATCATAATTCTTATATGAGTACCAAAAACATCATTTTTTAACTGTTCACAGGTGCAGAACAGTGTCAACTCCCTGCAAGATGGGAAGGAAGCTGGTTTCAGTCTGGCGTCCACCAAACCATCACAATCAACCGCAGTACAATTAGTACCAAAGGGCGTTGTCTCGAATCGGAAGGAGAAAAGTATCTTTTGAAGAATGAGTAAGTACTTGATTTTTATTCTCACGGATGTATTACATGAAAATGCCGACTGTTATGAACGCATCGTATAATTTAATGCAATTTACGATAACGGCTCTAGTTTTGATTGTGTTGACTGAATCAACATAAAAGTTTTTATTGTGTGAAAGGAAAAAATAATCTTACCTAAAATGAATTAACAGTTTTACTCTACCACCATGAAAAACGTGCGGTACTAAAACAGTCAACATTTACAATTATTATAAGAGTAAAATCTATAATCAAATAGCAGTGGTTCATAAAACGAAGAAAATCATTTACGCCAGAAAAAACACGATCTTCTATTCCATCTCCGATGCATCCTTTGATTTTCTACAAAACCAGCTCAGGAAAAGTTTTTCTACGACTCCTTTCTAAAGACTCCACTCTCCGAATCTGCCTCCACTTCACTCCACACTCATCCCATCATTTTGTACAAATAACAAACACGAAACAAAACAAAAAGCGTGGTGAATGAGAATGAATGATTGTGAAGTCTGAAATTGATTGCTAAATGAAATTTCAAACCATCTGGGAGAGAAACGGCAACGCTCCGAAAAAGAAAATTGGATTAAATCACATGTTGACAATCGACTTTTTATGCCTGCAATTTGCAGTCCTATTGGCGTATATCGTTGTCTAAACTTTTGTAACAGAATTTTCTCCATTTTCTTCCCATTCAAGGAAATAATGAGATAAGACAATTTCATGGGGAAGTGGAAGCAAACAAAACGCATCTTCTCCAGATGGATCTGATTTAAAACTACAATCTGCAATAATAATACAATATTATAGAGCTAGAACTCTCTACTATTCTCCACAACAAGAGTAATGACTTGTAACGACTTTTGTTTTTAAGTTCTTTTTTTCTTCAACTTTTTCTCTTTTTTTTGTCTTTCAGGAAGGACAACTGTTTTCGATGCGTCGTTTTCCACGAGAAGCATCTCAATGTGCTGCAGTACAAAGAAAGTAAGTTTGAAACGGAAACTATTGATCACTTTCAAATCCCTTTCCATTATATTTGAATTTGAAAATTGGGGCGGATGGGTGCACCCAGCAGCATGTTATCAGGCGACATTTGTTGTAGAAACCAATAGCTGCTAATTTGTAACACGCGGTGACATGCTGCGGGCGGTTGGTGGAGAAACCGCTTGCCTGCACTTGCTTCTACCCCCAACAAAGCGCGCGCGTCATCAGCGGGAAATTTCAAAATGCCGATTTTTAAAACTTTTGGCTGTTGTTTGCGTTTCAGCATTTTGTATACCCGATCGCAGCCCCCTTCGCACAATTTGCTCAACAATCTCTGGGGACGCCAACCTGTTTTCAATGTTTCGGTTGGATGGTGCCCCAATTGATTGCCCCTTCAAGGGCCCACTTACATTTACCTATAATCGAGGACATGGAGACTGTCGTTATCCTGTGTCGACAATCGAGTCGTGTATTCATCCATCCCGAGTGCTTCTGAATTATCAAGCTTGCCCGGACATTCCAGGGACGGAGAGTGCAGGTAAATTTAAAAAATTCATTTTAATATTCATTTGATACGAATATACATTTTCTGCTGTCAACCGTGAATGATTTTGTGGGAAAACGATTTTAAAGTGCTGAAAAAATTTAAAACTAGTATCGTAAATTTTTCTAGACGCTCGTTTTTGCCATAAAATACGTCTTTAATTCATTTGTGTGGCAAGATGCTCACCTTCCGCGAGTAAATAATGGCTAGAAATTTTTTCCCAACGTGTCAGCACTTTTAGAGTTGTAAACTGAACGAGATTTTGAGCTAGGGTCATTACTTCCTTCCACAATATTGATATGGTATATATGGCAAAAGTGTAACGTGAAATTATATATAAAAGTGTGTACAAATGTATGTGTTCTAGAAAAAGACTTGAGTTCCAGCTCCTGAGAGAATTTTGTTTAAAACTCAGTAAAAATCTTGACATTTTGATTATCTCCATGTGAGGCTCATTAACTCATCCAACCATTTATTACTTCCGGCTCATTTCCCACAAGTGCATTAAATCTCATGTTTGAAGAAATTACTGGTAGAAAACTCGTATAAAATGGAAAACTCAAGCATGTTTATACTATCATTTTTCTATTTCGTATGCATCCAAATTCCGTTGGGGTTGGGACATGAAAAAGACGGAGTGACCTAAAATATAGTAGTTTACACTATAAGTAGCGTGCTGCTACTCGTAACAGTAAAACATTTGTTACGTGTAGTACGTATTTCATGATAATTTCACCTTTTAAATTTTTGCGGAAAAAGTCACACTCATACCTACTTACTTCGTGCTGAAAAAATCGTGCTTGCACGGTCTACGGTTTCAAAAATGAGATTTCACACGTTAGACACATTTATTCTCATTCCACCACTCTGACGTTTTGTAGAACTAAGAGTCAAGAAATAAAGAAAGGAGACCAAGACCACCGCGCTCCAACCATTTTATGAGGTTACAAAAGATACGTTCCCCCAAGACAAATGGGTTAAGACGACCCAAATTCCTACGTAATCTTATCTTTGATTGGAATTTTTCCGCTTTTATGTAATCTCTTTCCACTTCCATACCTCCATTTTACCAGAGATACCGTCTTCCTGATGTTGTTACGTCAGCGTCCGTGCTAGTAACAAATTTATACTTCTGTCGTATAGGCATCCATCTCAATCTAACACTTTGTATCTTGCTAACTTTAGCTGACAACCAGGTTGACTCCTACCTTTAAATTGTCTTCAAACACGTGCAATGTATGTTTGGTTTTACTCCTTCCTACATAGTTCTCGCTGTCGACTCATATTATATATTCTTCGAGTTCATCCTCCTAATACGTCTGTCACCTTTCTGCTTTATGGTGACTCAGCAGCAGGTTAGGTTAGAGTAGATATATAAGTTTCCTGGAGAGACAGAAAGACACTGTAAAATCAGGAAGACGGAATTTTATATAGTTTAATAAAATTTCAATCAAATAAATTTTCCACTTGGTTGGGTCCTGACTACCGACTACCAAACGTCTCTACTTTTCTTCATTGTAATCTTTCACAACTTTACATTGTTGCTCCCATATGTCTCCTATGCCTACTTAACTTATATATACTCAGCGCTGTTCATACAAGTTTGTTGTTGGCCTGAAAGTGTCAAGATGCCTTTGTTTAAAACTCTCTGGAGGAATTTACATAATCGGGACCAGGACCCTCCTGTTGCTAACAGAAAAAGAAAGAATTGTTTAGTTAGGCGTATTTACGCCTTCCCAAATTCATACATTTCCGAATCCGGAATTATGTTGAATATTGCTTGCGTTTGCATCTAGCAGAGTTAGAGACGCATCACAATAATTTTCATTTACATATTACATTTCCAATTTTTATGCTTCCCCTATTCCCTCATCATCTACCATACTTTATGCAGAGGTGGAAAGGTAGAGGAAAACTGTTTGTATGCTAATATTGTTTAATGATATGCATTCAAACGTGGTTGTGACGACTTAAAGGCTTTCTGGTAATTTCATTGCTTCTTATATTTTTTATCATTTCTTTAAACGTCGACTATTTTTCCAATGTTCACCACATTTTTCGAATGGGAAGTCATGTGTACTAAAAACTATGCTACCGTGAAGATTTGTGTGCATAGCATGCAGAACTCATATCGTTTCATTTCGTGATGGCATTCACACATACATTTATACAAGAACCGCATGCAATTCTCGAAACTGAACCCAATGAACAAAGCAAAGGAAGAAAAAATATAAAAATGCGGTTTGTATTCTTTCGGTGGGAATCACTTCAACGGGCTTTAGCTTCTTCGGTACACTGTTGGGTATAGCAATAGGAAAGAAGACTACTCCTTGGTTACTCCTTGGGGAAATTTTCTTTCTTCTTCACTATTTTTTCTTCTACTTCTCTCTCTCTCTCACTCTCTCTACTGTTTTCGCCTTCGTCTCTAAATATTTATACGGATTCTATATCATTTTATAAGAAAACCTTAAAACACGGAATGCACTTGCTTCCTACGAAAAACACTGGGAACAATACATGTTAAACTTTGAAACATATAGCCTGCACTGTACATAACTTTCTCCATGTAATAACCTGATACATGGTCAGGGAGGGAACAAGAGTAAAATGCATAAAATACGTGATGCTACATACATCTGCATCAGAAAATATTTTTACTTCCTTCTGACTATTTTTACTACTTTCACTAGGTACGTTCTTGGTCTCCGCTGATGTTGTTGCTGACACGTTGAAAAAAAAACAAGGAAGAAAGTATGTTTGTCTAGGGAAGCGTTGCGTTAGAATACGAAAAACTCTGGAAAAATTTACAAGTCTTTTGAGAGATAAGTTGAAAAAGAATTTGAGGGTGTGTAGCATCCCGAAAAATTCTTGCAAGTTAAATTATGGTGAAATTGTATATTACGTCATCTTCGCTCCAGTTTCTACCATCTACGTTTTATTTGAATCGGAATTTTTATGCATGAATTATCAGGAAAGAAATTTTTTTACTCAGTTTGAATTGAATTGCTCTTCACGACCATTGTTTACTTTTGCGACACCTTCCAAACACAAACACACACTGATTTGCCAACACCAGTCGAGAAAAATGATGTGTTGTGTTGACGAGATTGCTAACTACGAGGCTTGCTTTGCAAAAACAAATTTCAGCCATTATTTTACAGCCATAAAAATGCGAAATTGTGTGCTAAGCAAGTGGCCTTCTTTATAAAAATTTTACTTGTTTTTACAGTTTATAAATCATAAATAAACAAAAAAATGTACGTATACGCTTATTTTTAGATTTGTCTTGAAGCCTCCCTTTCCTTTCCGGTCTTCCTATCTTAATTGGGCCTTTAATGAAAGATGCTCATGTTGAATTGAAACTTTGGAACTAGTATATGTTGCGTTCTATCCACTCCACGAACACATTTGACTTGGTTTTGTAGTCTTTGGAATAATTACGGCAAAGTCTTTATTGCCGACATACAAAAAAGGAATAAAAGAATGAATTATATGTATTGTACCAAGATGAAACAGCAAGGAACACAGCGTCGAAAGAAACATTAAGGAAATTGCTACTAGGAAGAGAAAAGTTGTACTTATTCAATAACACTTTTGAGCAACACATTAAAACAACACAGACTTTCTTTCTTCCTGGAGCTCTTATATACTACCTTCAACTCTGCTCGGAATGATTTTGATGATGATGATGGTGATGCCGTTGAAGTTGATGGGTTTGTGACTGATGATGATGATTTCTAAACGAGTGAATGGCCCAACATTTTTTCATTATTCGAAACCCCTTTCAATTTCACACATTTCCTTTTCTCCATTCGTACTTTTCCATCTGTACACCCATTTTATTTTCCGAGAAGAGTAAAGTTTCGAAACGGGAATGAGTATGGGATGCAGAAGTAATGCAATGTTATGACTAGAAGAAGATGACGATTGTACTGTACATTCTGTACAACAACACCATGGAGCGTAGCTTCATCATCACCATCACCACTCGCTCGCTATCCTTCTGATTCTGATACATACGTTCTTTTTTAAGCGGTACGGACATAAGCTTAAAGATCTGGATGTCGATCTTTCTCTTCTTTTTCCTATTTCTTTCAATTCCGTTTTCTTCCTCTCGCATCCTTTTTATTATATCGGGAAAGCGAGGAAATCAGAAAAAGATCAGAAGAGGGAATAAAGAAAAAGTGAAAAGAAGACATGAAAGTCTACAGCAGGAAAGCCGGAGGCATGTCTCAAGACTTGCTCAAAAAATAGACAGGGAGGAAGGCCACACCACATCGATTCAATTCAAAGCACTTCCGTCCCCGTACTTTCCCTTCCCTTTTCCCTCCTTCCTCAATATTATTTCGCCTCAATTAAATTTCTCTCTCCTCATTAATCCAAGACGCATTAGGTGTTGTACAAAAGACGCCATTTACTATAGCCTGTAGCACCTACTGAACTTTGGAATCGGAGCTCCAAGCAGAGGGAAAGAATGAATAGGGAAAAATGTGCTGTTGTGGAAGAAAGTGTGAGAAAAGAAAAACTGCAAGGAAGTAGCATCATCATCATCATCACCATCATGGCAAGTTGTACAGAAGGAAGACTTTTGAATCCTGTGATTACATGGTTTTTAGCCGATCCACTAGTTTTACAAACTATTCCTTACCACAATTCACTACTAGTAAGTAGTAGTACACCATACGGTGCATTAAATTCCCTTATATAGCAGTTGAGACTGGCGAGGAAACGATATTTCCATTGTCTCGTGTTTTTTACTGGCTTATAATGGCCAGAGGAAGGAGTTGAATGACTTGGAGTTACGCTTTTCTTTAGAGATTCTTTGCTACACATAACGCACATGTGGCTGTGTGTGAAAGTTCATGCTATGTAAGTATTCATTCTTGAAAAATTTCGGTATCCGTTGGGCTCTTGGTCTTTCTGCACAAAACAAGTTTTTATAGTGTGTTGCAGGGTAGCTAGCAGTGGAAAGTTGAAGAAAGTATCCTTTCTTATACCTTTTTTGTGAAACTTTGTTCTCATATGGTCTTGCATCCATTACGCTGCAACACAACTGGTTGTACCCGCATTGTGTACATTTTAAAGATTTTCTTTTCCATGTTTTTATGTATCTCTGAATGTAATGGACAAGCAACGTTTTTTCAGAATTCACCCTTCCTTTTCGGATCTTTTATTCTCGGGCTGTGGTATAAACAACAGCGTCAGGATAGGATATAAGAAAACGAAGAAAAGTTTGGGGGCTTTGTGCAAGCATCGCATTGAATCGCATCGCATTCATTCTTGAAACTCCACAACACTTTCTCTTTACTAATAATTATTTGCAATGGAAGGGCATGGCAAAAGATTAAATTATTATACTTACATTAAACATATGCTATTTACTTTCTATATTCTTCTGTACGTTGGGCAACGTCTTTTACACTTTGCACTATTAGATTAGATTACAATGAATGGTTGAATGTATATCAAATCATTAAGATTTACGATTTCATGTTAGTAGAATATGGAAAGTTAAATATAAAAATAACAGGAGTGACGATACACATTTGGGGTAACAACATAATATTAGTTCTCGCATGTTAACATAGACGTCTGAAAAATGTAGCAATCTTATGATCAGTTGACAACTTTATTCACTAATGATATGAAAGTTTTGACAAAATTCAAATTATTTCAGTCTTCCCTACGTCAACCAATTTATTTCCAGGTATTCCATTGATTGCTTTTATAATCTACCTTGTGTCTGCAATCGGCATTGTGAAGGAAAGCCATTTTTAGATGAAAAGAAGTTTGTGAGCGTGCAATTGAGTCACTTTAGTGCTACTTTAGTTCATTTTTCTACTCTCGCATTTTCTTTGAGAAACAAAAAAGTTAGTCTCCGCTCGTTTTGTGCCTCGCTTTTTTTACTTTCTTTTCTTGACAATGAGTTAAATTTATGATAATCAAATAAGAGCAACTCAAGTAACTTGCTCTTTCTGCAGTCACTACCTCTTTATTTGTCATGTTGAATATTCGTTATGTGATAAGGCTTGGGCTAGGAGAGGGAGCAAAATATGCAGCGAAAAGTTGCATCCAGCACCCAACCTACTTGCTGTTATTTTCAGAGTTTGCATGAAGTGAGGATGCGGGCGAGTCCCGTTATATTCTAGAGAGAGCATAATATCTAAACGTGAGAGAAAAAAGTTATCTCGTCTTTTCTTAACCAATTTACTGCTTTTGTTGGTAACAGTACGGGAAAACACAAACCACAAAGATTTTTTTCTGCGTTCCAAACGGTGTGGAATTGTGTAGTAAAAAAAGCCAAACCAACACAGTTTTTGATAACCTATTTGGCCAAAAGTTCGTTCCTTATCTGTGTGAACGTGAACTTATAAGTGCACACATATATATGAATACCCTAATGGTAATGGGGAATAATATGGAAAAGACAGAGCCATGACTTTAAACGAAGTGGTGCGATGTAGTTTTTTGTAGAAAAGAATGAGACGGAAGATTGTCTACGCTTATGAAGAAAGAAGTTGAAAATTGAACGCGTTCTCATGAAAATGTACACGGATGCTTTAGAACTATAATATACAGCGCTACTTCCTGATATTTTATTGTGGAAGGAAGGAGAGTACAAAGACCCAAACCCGTTGAAATATATGTATTGTAATTTTACAAATTGTACTTTTGAATTTGAGTTTCCAATCCAAGTGCATTTCCACGTTTCCCTCAAGTTTTCAATGAATAAAGTATTTTATGATCCAATTGCAGCCATTCTATGCTAACAAAAAGAATTGTTTTGGGTCTCTTTTCCCCCTTCTAGTTGAAGAACTTCAATGCCTTGCCGCATGGAAAGAAGGGTCATTCCGTTATCTTGTTGGATTAATACAGTACAGACATCATGCCAGCTATGAAGAGCGGTTTCGCTGCTTTGCATATGAGAAAAGCAAGAAAGGTGGAGTTTTCTCGGGGAATTATGGAAATTTCGCCAATAACTCTGCCGTCTCTTTGGCACTAGGATCCACTTCCAAAGACTCAGCATCTCTAGTTTCAGTCCCAGCTGGTGGGACAAGTTCAGTCGCTGTAGGAAGTATGTCAACCAATAGTAATAACAATAATAACCAACAAAATGATCTACTTTTCCGTGTGGCAATGTCTGGCGATGCTTCATGTAATGGTCTATTGCCAAACGAGGTAAAAGAAATATTGGCATCTTTAACTTTAAAACGCTAATCTTAAAATCTTAAACCCAAAAACAAAGTTTTAAAATTCTTTTAAATAATTTTTTTAGGGCTCAAGGACGATGCTCTTTAAGAAAGGTAAGGATCTTATTATATAGAACCAATAATAATATTGTCATATCGAATCCAATTGATTGCGTACACTGATCTTATATGTGATGTACATTATTGTACATACATATTCAGTACGATTTCTACGAAGCATCGATCACATATCACTGATATCACTAACACCACAAAAAAAAGTAGGAATGAAAAATTCCAGTCACGTAGAACGGCTGGCTCGCAGCAAAAGTAACGAGAGAAGCAATACTTTAGTCGACTAATGGCCAGAAATTATTTGCTAGTAGCCCCGACATGACGGCCACTTATTAGTATTACTTCAGAGTTTACAATATATTCTCCTGTCTATTTATCCCTGTTGTTAGTCCCCGTCAGCTGAACAGTACAGTGTTGTGTGTGTGTGTGCTCGTGTCCCGTTTTCGCCAACATGCTTTCCCCTTTAACTTTCATGATTCGAGAAAGAAAGGTCCCTGTAGTGCCGTAAGAAAAATTATGTGGCACATTTCATGTCTCTTTGCGGATGCCGGCAGAGTCTCAAGGGACTTTGAAAAATTCACAAGCTTTTGACCTGTGCTGAACTCTAAAATTTGTCCCTGTTTTGTGTGTGTATGACTAGTGGTGCTTAATATATATGTACTTCTTATTCGTTTGTCTAAATATTCTATAGTATTATGTTGTCTTGTGTCTGCACACTACTGTAAATACACACACTACACGACGCACATATTTACAGATGGAGAACGGTTATGACGTTTCCATTTTCATTTTTTATAAAACATTTCACTTCGAATTCGTGTCATAGCAAGCTCATTCCTATTTCATCTCATCTGTTTTGTATTCTGTTGCAGGTTCCACACCAAAACCATGCCAGTTCCCGTCCTGGGTTCAGGCGCACACCCAATGGCATACTCTTGACCAGCGGTCAACGTATGCTTTCGACTCGTCCACGCTTCGCGTGAGTAATTCTTCGGATCCGACTGGCATTTCGCCCAGCACTCTTTCCATGACTGCCGTCTGCCATCAGATTCTAGACAATCCGACCTTGGATAAGGTGATGTTGGTGTTGCAGAGTACTTCAGAATGGTAAGTTTTCCCAGCGTATCCATTCTTTCTTATACATGAATTTCATCTAGAAATGACAAGACATGATGATGATATGCTGGCAACAGTGAATAAATTGTATAGTTAATTTAATTATTGAGGATCCTTCAATAATCGAATTAAAGAAAACCTCTCATGAATATTGTCCACATGTCCTGGCACAAGTGCCATACATCCACAAACATGATACAATAATAAATATATGAAGCAACAGACTTCCACTTTAAATATGGCTAAAAAAGTGAGACACCACACAATCGGCCCGTGTGCTCCCTTTTTAGTCCATTAATCCTACATTAGAAAGAGCTTTGGTTGCCGTACTCTTAAAGCAACAGTATAGAATGAGCAGGAGCCATTAATAACAATAATAATTCACAATGTCGTAACGCTGTCTTCACACATAGTCCGTGACAAGAGTTTTTGTGTGTTGTTATAAAGAACTAAAGGAAAAGAGAAAGCACAACCCACGCTAAGAGTGCGCTGGTAATAGTAAGCTCCATGTCGTCTTTGTGGAACTGGCACATGATATTACAAGTTGATGGCGATGATGATCACCACTGTATGCGCTACATAGATGTTATATGTTATTATTATATGTGCATGGTTTTCGAGAAAGCAGCGTGAATGAGTAAAAAGCATTGTATTGCTTATACGCGGGCAAATGGTATATGGTGAGTGAGTAGTGAGTACTGCTTCAAAGCCCGAGGACTCACATGGAGCTGGCTGAGCTAGCCTCATATTATGCAAGAGCACACGGAGACAGGAATGTCCCATTTATTATTTTCTTCCCAAAGAGACAAGCAATATTCGTTTTGCTGTGTTTCTCCACCACGCCATGCCATGCCACTGCTCTTTTTCTGTACATAATACATGGCACTTTGTTGATCCCTGGTCTTTGCATTATGAGCTCGTCAACTCATAATAATGTATTGTTACTAAAAGGGAAGGCCCATTTTTGTGTAGTGAGCGTCATTAATAAATATTACATCCATATGCACATTGTACATTACTTACGCTATATTGTTTGCTTCTGCTGCACACACAAGTATACAATGAATGAACAAAGTTATTAATACTTTCATGCACGAGTTTTCCATCCCGTATTTCAAGATAATAGCTCTGTGTGTGTGCGGCAAACAAATACGGGCGAGCGGTGTAACTTACAAACAGTGGTAAAGTAGTAATGAAAACTAATGGGCTTGGATTTCCATTTCATGCATCCATTATTTTAAATATGGAGTTTTTTTCTTGGGTTTGTGACCTGCAGAGTGTGATGCGATATGATATGATTACGACGATGAGGATGATGACGTTGGGGATAATATCAGTTGTCTCGTTGTCTGTCACCATTATGCTGGTTTATTATTTTCGGGATGCAGAAACACCTCGTGACGGGAGACATTATGATGATCTCGAAGAAACAAAATATGAGTGACGTGACAATGTAATGCATATTAGTGGATGCGATCCCAGAAATGTATTTTTCACAGTGTTGGCAAAAAAATTGAGGTTTTAATAAGAAATAGCAGCAGGTTCTAGTTTCATAACAATACAATGCATCACATCGTCTTGTCTTGTGTGTATTTAATATGTTACATCATAAATAATGTACGAATTATTGTCATTGCTAATGTATTTTGTAATAATTTTCCAGTCGTAGCGGCTACATATGCGCCGCACTTTATAAACGAGATGGCCATATAGTTGAAATGCAGTTGGGTAAGTATTTCTCACAATTGGATTGCTTTATTCGTCTAAATCGGCCTTTGCATTTTTTGAATACAACAAACTATTATTCACGCAGATGTGGTTTCATAAAGTTTTTAATACATTATAGGTGCAATGGCTCGTCGCCCGGATGATGCTTGCCACTACTCATACTTCAATCAGAGTCTACTGCCTTACGTGACCCTTGTCTGTAAGTTGTATTTATGTATTTTTGTCAAAACCACAGCTGCATTTTGGTTATTGGCTACTTACTTTCATTTGTAGCAAGATGAAAATTTTTGCAAACTTTTTAAAGCTTTTTAAGTCCTCAACAATATTTTGAAGTGTAATAAATCATCACGCGTGCATCCTTGAAGCAGATGAAGTGGAAACGGAAAGTATAAATCAAACATTCACTTGTCATTAGTGAATGGAGATGCATTGTATGTGCTGGTATGAATATTTATAGGCAGTAGAGTGCGATTTTCATCCATTTTATTAATTCATGGTTATGGTTCATTGCATTTCGGGAAGTTAATGCTTGGACACTTGTTCAAAGCGAAGGATTTATTGGAGATATAAAACTGCACCGTATGTAATCTGACTACACTGCATCCAAAGGAAGGAGCACTTTCTGCGACATCGACTGAAAAAGATTTTTTACAGCATTTTCAATGGTAGTGCTCCAATTTCTGCAACTGAATTGCAGTAGAAGTAGCCATCGTAAAAAACCTGGCTAGTGTAAGAAGGCTGTTTGAATGCATTCGGGAAGTTTAATTCGAACATTCTCGAAGAAAGCAAAGCGTTTGGTGAAAGCGTGTGGAAGGACGTAAGAAAACTGGTTGGATACGAGCATATGATAATACAGCAATAAAACCGGGTTCTGGCTTTTGCCATGTAAATGCAGTACAGTGACGGTTATACTGACGTGGAGTTTGTAAAGTATCGTTTTACTAATGCGTATGCAAATACAGGAAGATTTGATTAAAGAAATGCTCTAGAAATCTAGAATGACCTTTCTCCGCACTTAAAGCAAATGTATTTTTCGTATATTACAGCTCACTTTATTTAAAAGTCTTTAACTACATAATATATACCATCACACTGTATAAGGTATAATGGCACGATTTCATTGCATCAATTAGATAACTTGTACGTCTAGCATAAAATCATTTGGAATTAAAGTTTATATAGTCATTTTAAGAAAATAGTACAAAAACACTTATTAGGGTTTTTCGTTGTAGAGTTTAAGTAAATTGATTTAAAAACTGAACGTATCTTCCTTCTTTCATTACTTTTGATTACTACTTGTCTCTGGTCAGTGAAAATTCAATGAATCTAATCGGGAAGAAGAGGACTTCATTCGGTATGAATGTAATTGTTGCATCTTGCCGGATAATATTAATATATTCTAGAATGTCTTCAGCTCGAGCATGCTGCATAGGAACGACCCACGGATGACCATCTGCTCCTACTACTATATTGGCATCAAGTTGTCGTGCTTTCAGCATATCAAACTTCATATCTCTTAGTTTGGGCATGGAAATCAATTCTCGAAACATCTGAACATCAATATTTGCATTTTGAGCATTGAGCTCCTCATCGTGTGGATTGAGGAGTTGCTCAAACACCAGCTCAGGAGCATTTTCATCCATTTGTCTATTGTTGTCGTTTTCATCCGCTGGCATTAGGTCAGGCATATCATTATCATCCTCCTCCTCCTCATCTACTTCCTCAGTGACCAGTTGTAGCCAAATGGATTCTAAATCTCTTAGATTGTCAATGATCCATCGCATTTGTTCACGTGTGAGGAGAGACTGCTGGTGAATTATAATGGGATCGTCCTGACTGGATTTCAAGTGAAAGTTTGTTATTGTCTTTGGAAGCTGCTGCAAATTTGTAAAACGAAGTGTATTCATTCCTGCTAATCCAACTCTCACTCCACGATAAAATAGTAGCCACAATGTTTTTAGACTGGGGCATTGAGAGAACAAGCTGAGATCCACAGGCATGTTTCCAGAGCATGTAAACGATATTTTTATACTTGTGAAAAAATGACGATTGTCCGGTACCGAATCTACCAGCGATTGATTCACATGTTGGAAAGGAAAGCAGAGTTTTCTATCATAGGTTAATTCTTTGAGGCATCTTTGTTGCTTCATCAGACTTGTTTCTAAAGTGAAATATTTTTTAGTGATGCGATGAATGATGAATGGCACCGTGAATAAATTTAGCAGATAGGCGGTTGAAAATTACCCAAATTCCACGGATAGGCCTCTTCGTCTAACAGTGGGGAAATGTGCAACACGTCTAATTTTGTCGTTTGAAATCCTTCCAAACATTCTTGGATTTGGTACCGCTGTGACTGGCTCAATCGTACCTCATTAATTTCCACATTTAACATGAGGGCCGTTCGCAGAATTTCGTTTCTTTGGATTTCAACAATCTTCAAAGTATCTTTGTAGCGAAATACCAGACGAGCTACTGCCAGGTAGTTGGTAAACACTTCATTAGCAGATGGAATACGTGGCAATGCAAAAACCTCTTCCAAGTTATCCAATTCGTAGACAATTTTCAAGTGCTCAAGGAGTGGAAGTTTGGGTGCAACAGCAACAGAACCTAAGTTCTGCAAGATTCTTGTATCTCGTCGACTTGGGATATAGTTTTGGCACATCTGCATTGATTGATATTATGCATAATAATGAGTGTTTATATAAGGCATCTTTCGAAAGTACATGAATATAAGAATGTGATGATGTACCGTAAGTTTTCGCAAGGATTCGAAAGGCTTGTGTAAATCAAATACTGATTGCAAAACAGAGCGGTGACAATGGTGGAATAACAATTCATTCACGGATCTCACTGCGTATTGCATCATCTTCCCAATCTCGGTTGCATTAATATTAGATCCAATCAGATGAATAGACTCAGCACAACCAAGAATGCGACCGGTTCCCCGGGTGGCTGACACAATTTTATTGTCTCTTCCCTCAAAGTCATGAATCTTAATACAGGAAAATGACTCGTTTGAATTAATAACCGCCGTAGTCGTAATATCAGTAAGATGGCATGTAAAACTGATATTTCTGGAAGAGTCAGCAAGAAATTTCCATCTTTTTGACACACCGCGAACTGCACGAAATGACTCAGCGTCGAGGTTAGAAAATATCCTGAAACACATCTTCACAAGGAAGAAAGAAAAGAGCTCATGAATATCTTAATGTAATGCTGGCTTGATGATGAAAATTGTCGGGTGACTGACAAAGATTTACATATATGCATTATAATATATAAGAAGATGTACTTCGGGAGGCATATTCTGGAATGCGCTGTCATCCTTTACTTTGTTGTTCCGCCGACCCATTTTAAAATCAGGAATAGTTGAGTACGTATCCAAAATTGAGCAAACTTCAGCAAAAAAATGTTCAATTTGTGTAGAGAGGGTTGATGGTTTTCTAATTGTGTTGTCTGAAAGATTTTGGATGATGAAGGAAGGTGGGTGAATAGAGTAGATTCCTATACACTATGTTCACGTTCAAGGCCAGGTAGATATCGTATTACACGTTGAAAGGTTACAAAGGCGAAAATGGACGATTTCCGACTTTTCTAAAAGCGTTTTTATATTTCGGTTCGGTTTTGATTTCTATAAGTGTATTGTCACTCTTCATTTCAAACTCATTTGCGTATTCACTTTCCATGACGATCACCGAGTACTTGAGTAGATTTTGCTTACGTCAGGTCCTGTAATCAGCATCATGTGTCACGAGACATTGATTCACTGGTACTTGGACATTGCCTTAGTGGGAGTTAAGGGGAAAAGTGGGCTGTGGTGATTGTACTCAGTATGAGCACTCTGAACTTTCACCCGATTGCATTGTCACTCTCATATTTTTTTCGGATAAAATATATTATTTATAATGTAATGAAGATGTTATTGAAAAGTTGTGTATCATTTTCCTCTTCTGGCGTTGTCACTAGTTCTTTTGGTGTACTTAAAACGTATAGAATATTTTTTGAGTAAGGCAACACACAGTTTCTTTAAAATCATAAGTAGTATGTTGTAGATGAGCTTCTTCTCAAGCTTGAATACGCATGTCGCCAACAGGCTCGTTTATCGAAGTTTTTAATAAGAGATTCCTTTTCATTCGACTTCCAAATCTTTCGACTTCGAGTCTGCTGTCCTGTCTTAAATATTATGCTTGTAGAAGATATGAGAGAAATGGAGTTCCCAAAATGTTCCAATCCTTTTCTCCCTCTGGATCTCACATCTCACTAACAAAAGATGATGGAATGACAGTCAGAAAATGAAACAGTTGACAGGACAGATATAAGCGCTCGTTCCTTGATTCCATTTATATATGATTATGCTATGTTGATATGACATGGGACCGACGCGGGTTCAAAAAAAAGCTACGAACTTTGTCAATATCCCCAACTTTGTCGCAGCAAAGCTTAAAGAGTCATTGCGTCAGTTCAATGGATTACTTTCCTCCTTGCTTCAGTCACATCCTTTCAGTATTCTGTTGTTACATAATATTACAAACTATAGCTTATTCTTCTGCAATACGGCAACTCTTCTTCGTCATCGAGAAGAAAGAAATGGGTAACGCAACGCAACGTTGCGAACGAACCAACGAGAACAAAATTAAGTTAAGTCAAAGTCAAGGAACAAAGCAAAGAAGTGACAGTCTTAGCCCATTGACACATATTATATTACACACGAGAGGGAAAAAAAAGTTGTAAGTGAATTGAACTCGATATGTCATCAATTCTACCCATCGCGTCTCCCTGTTACTCATGTACCTACTTTTATTGTATAGATTTTTTCTTCATACACAAACATAGAGAAAGCGATTCATATACATATCATCTGTTGTTATTTGAGACTTTTTTGCCATATACATATGAGGTGGAATGTGGCGAATAGACATTCCATAACGTGCATCTAAAGGTATCCTACAAAACTTATGTATTTATAAATCTTGGGAAAGGATACACTGAATAATGTTCAATCAAGTGAATCCCATCGTATTCCTCCATTCTTTGTATACTTATATGTGTCACATCATCAAGGATGCTACAAATGCTGACACAAATTCGGTGTTGGATAGATAGGACTTGACTGGTGAGCTTGATATGGTTATATTCATGAAAAATTCTATCTACAAGTGTCACAATCAGTGCAGTACAATGGCAGTCAACCATGCGAGAGGCAGGCAGGCAGGGGGAATAGTAAATGCATGCACGTATGTATATAATATTTACCAACTATAGAAAAAGAACGAAGCCTTTTTTTTGTGAGTATAGAAAGTAAAAGCAAGAGAGACGAAAAGGCGCCTATTGTATATGGTACACACAGGAGAAAAAATGGTGCTGCAAGACTGACTGACAGAATAAGTGAACCATATGAAAAACTTGTTAAATGTGCAACTAATGTATGTATCGAATATCTATAACCATCCTTTATGATATTCAATATATAGGGAAATTTCTGTGAAAGAATTTATGTACGAATGAGCGAGGGTATTCTATAAATTCATAGGTGTATGGGACTCGTGCATATGTGAAATTCTGGATTATTCCAAGGATTTGGTATTTTTTGCAGAAAAAGTTTCCGTTGGAACGAATTTTATTGCTCGTTGTTCCGTTTCCATCTTTTCAAACTCAACGAGGATAATTTGAAAAGGTCATATTGTTTTTCTATTACGTCATTCTCTCCTCTGTGAAAGACATTTGAATGTGGCGAAAAGTAAGCTAGTTTATATGCAATATGCACTATTGGATAGATTTTTTTTTGAGTTGGACACGAACTCTTGAGTTGACATTCAAGGAGAGAGGAAGAAGAGGTTAAGAAAGTTCCATGTTCTTATTTTCTTTTCAATTTGAATGGAATAGTACTTTTTGGATAGTTGGCTTTTGAATAGTTTTTGTAAAATATAAAATGAGGACCTATAAACTCTGTTGAAAAAGTGTTGGAAAAGAGACTTTAGCGGAAACTGGGAGGAAATGTTGTTATAAGCCTTAACAAGTGTGAACAAACAGGATGATGTAGGGAGGAAATAATGAAATGATGTCTTTGGAAAACTGCAGCAAAACGATGAGTTCATGAATGTACATCACAGTTATGTTCACATAACTGTGAATACAACTTATAAACTTCTGGCATTTACATAAAGTACCTGGTTGCTTTTACCTTATTTGCGAAAAAATATGTGGAAGAGGGTTTTGTACAAAAGTTTTTCTCGTCTTACTTACTCTATTGGGATTCGGTGAAGCTTTTTTATCCTTAAATGGAAGATGGAGGGTTCCACTTGAAAAAAGTTGCAGATTTTATTCTAATTGGCCGAGTTTTGTAGGACATTGTACAGACACGGAAGGAAGCATAAACCTTGCCTCTCTCTCTCTCCTCTGTCTTTTCGTTCGTACATGGTTCCAAAGCTCTACATCTACTTTTTTCGGATCATCATTTTGAAGTTGAAATGGACAAAAGTGTGAGTAAGTGGGCTCGTTACTTTTAAGCACCTTAGTTTTTGGAGTCGTTGTCGTCGTTTGTTCCGTTCATGGCGAGTATGCATGGATGTGATGGGGTTATGAGAGTGCACAAAAAAAGACTTTGGTTTTCTATTTATCTACACGTTCGCTTCCTTGCTCATATACTGTGTGGTACGTGAAAAAGAACAAGATAAAAGAACGGAATGGCTTCCTTGGGTTGAACCTTTATGTGAACTTTTACTCTATTTTGTTGGTTGGTCATTCTGTCCTGGAAGTCCTGGACCATTATATTCATTATTTTTATGCACACTATCTTACTCCAAACATCATTAGATCACAAACGAACTCAAACAACGAGAACCTGTCTATTCTTTGCTTTACTGGGGCAGAAGTCAATACATTTTATGCCAGTTCCACTGTCCTACATATATTACTTATATTTGGCGTTCGGGGAAAGTCACAAAAGCTTTTTATCGTATGAGAAATGTGCACACAGGCTAACCAAGGGCCAACGGTTGTAGTACAAACGCGTTTTGTTTCTAGAGTGTCTGCAAATGAAAAGATTGAACCCTCACCTTGCATTATTGTCTGTTTGACGCGGAGAAAGTATAGAGGAAACACATTGTTTGTCGGTGACCTCTTAGCTTACAAGTTCGTCCGTCGTTATTTACTGTAATTATGACCAATGACCGTTTCCGGCTTGAACAATGTCAAGAGGCTTTGAAAATATTAAATGTTTTTCCAAGATTTTGCCCGAATACTTTTCTCTGACCCGTTAAGCGACATATTATTTATCTATGTTTTGTTAATGTAATAATTCGTAACACTTTAAGTACAGTAAAAGCCGGAACTCTGTATTTGAAGCTAGAATAACAGTGTTACAGACTAAACGTTTTAGTATTCCATATTTTTCTCTTACATTATACCACACAGCATATAGTAGTACTATAAGGATACGATTGCATTTCTTTGTAGAAGGTATATCTTGCGTAAATAGAATGGAATGGTACTCGTTCCATAATAATACATGTACATTGATAGTTTTTCTTTCTTTTTTTAAGTTTTATTTTTCTAGCTACACCGAGAGAAAGTTTTCTTTAAAAGGAAACCCAAACCAAAGTTTTGCCTTCCTTTTTAAAGTTAGTTTTGTGACAAAAAAATAATAAAGGAAACTTTTCCTTTTTTCTGGTTTCGTTTCGGTGCGTAACGCTCGCTAGTTCGTTGCGCCCAAGTCAAAACCAGCAACTATGAACTTGGAATGTGACTACATTATTACAGTTTTTGTATGGTAAGACGCTTAGTTTTGTGTTGACTATCTTGAGAATTGATTGCAAGTTTTTTGTACGCTCACACGAAACTCTACGTTGTTTGTTGCTGAGAAGCACTTGGAGATTTCGGAATCGTAGGGAATGGGAATAGGCCTAGCGCAAAATTTCATGTATTTCATTTGGATCTCTCTCTTTTCCTTTTCTATTATTATTTCTTCTTCTCCTGCCGTGCATTTATAAGTAAAAAAGCTTTACGTTGTATCAAATAAGTTGGTGGTGCAGTATTTACCACTCCACAACTATGATTCTCGCTTTTGTGATGTTCTACCCGAGAAAAAAAGTATTCATGTAGTATGAGAGGATTTACTTTCTAAGATTTTCCTTGACTTTTCGACTGGAACGAAAGACGAAAAAACAGAAATGAGCAAGCTTTGGCTACCATCAACTCTATGAACAACTATACAAAACTCTTGATACATTTACAATCTGTCCATATTCCATATAAATGTAAAAAAAATCGTATGTATATTTTGTCTCGTCGTTCCAGGGTTGTTTTGTTTGTGTTGGTTATAGTAGGGGATCTTTAAATGTGTGTGTGAAGGAGAACAAGAAAAACTACAACACAACTAATTCTTTAGGATATGTTTTTTTACAATAGTATTGGCAAGCATTTTGCAAGTTAATCCAACAGGACTTACGAAGCTTTGGCTTTCCATTCTTATTTAAAAAGAGTATCCTACAACTGGATGGGTTGGTGACTCCAGACTGAAAAGTCTGGCGGTTTCGAGTTAGCCACCCGAAACTTTTCTATTTGATACTTAACTTGTATCTAAACTAACACATATATATCCTCCACTACAGTATTTCTATAACTTCTTTTATTGTACCCTTTTTTCAGCATCCACTCCAGAAACGAGACAGTGTCCCAATCTCGGACAGTTTACCGTCACTGGACTCACACGAGACGGGAGAAAAATTAAGGATGAATGCAGTAACGAGGGCTTCACTACGTTGCGTGTTGGTTGTAGTAGTCTGGATACTCTACAGTTTAGAGCTGAATGCTCATCTTCTGCAGACGCTATTGCAGGTACATATATATGCATAGAATAATATGCTCATTTTATTTTGAATAGTAAGTCATACATTGGTCGTTTTGTATGGGATTGGAATGTTTATGATTGTTCATTCGTTTAGCTAATACTTTTGAATACAAATATGCAGGGTTATTCCGAGCCGAATATTCATGTCATGGTTGGTGGGAAGAGATGGGTGTCAGCTACTTAATCACCACTCCATTGTCTCGAGCATCAACAGGGGCAAGACGCTACTGTTTCGTCTTCCGGGAGACATTAGAGCCTCAACAGGATAAATTGACGAGGAATCAACAACAGGCGCGTCTTAAAAAGTCTAAAATTGTTAAATCTTCCTCACTTCTTGGTTATCCTTCTGGGACAGGGGATGACTCCTCTTCATCTTCATTAGATGTGAATCCCGAATACTCAGAGCCGGAATTCAAACGAATTCTTCACTTTTCCAGCATTGCTGACTCTTGTCGGCGAAATGTTGCTCCTGGGATTGAAGGAAACTTGGCTTTCAATGTCACTAGTCATGGTAAGCAAACATATATAGCCTACATACATGCTTTAAAATACTTTGCTACGCTCTCAAAAACTGTGATCATTCATTCATTCATTCATTTTTGGAAACTTCTTAATATCCTAGTCGGTCATGTACATACATGTGATGAAAAGATACAGACACAATACGGCAAACTAATAACACCCAAATAACATATATATTATATAGTAGAACAAGTTTTGGTACTCGTGTAGTTGTATCATCTCTATCTTATTTAAGAAGTCTTGAAGGGCCCTTCTTTTCTCGCTTTCATTTTCATTTCATCATCATTGCCCCACCAAGAATCTCCACTTGACTCCCCGCTCTTCACATCATCATCACAGCTTTTTACCATTATTATAAGCCAGCTTGTCTCAACCTCAAGTTAGCTTAGCTACTTTGCTCCCTGTTTCTTGATTTTTGGATTCAACTTTTTGGCTCCTTTTCTTTTACACTTGTTTCTTTCTTCTTTACTTTTCTCTTGGGGTATCATTCATTTTCAGCTAGTTTTCATTGTTGTTCTAAGGCAAGACTATAGTATAGCCAACTCTGCAGAATCAGAACCTTGCCTTGCCTTTCATGGTGATGGTGGTGGTGATGAAGAGTGAGAAGTTTCCATTGCGTTTCATTATTTATTTGAAGCGAGCCGACGATGAGCCAGGCGACAAGTAGTTTTCTTTCCCGTCCTTTAGCTATCCAATGCTGGCCATCCTGTTCCTTCCATTTTCTTTCCAAGAGTTGATGATTCACAGTGAACGACTGTGATTCTCGGCGTATCCGCTTCAAATTCTCGTCTTCTTTTCATTCTTCTCCTTCTCCTTAGTTTGCTGCTGCTCTACTGATTTAATAAATTAGCATTTCACCATCAACTCGAGCTCTGCTATTGTTTGCATAAGTGTGTGTTCCGCTACGTGTACACGGCTGTGGCATTTTTGGTACCCTGTGGACTTTCCTGTGATGCTAAACTACTGGAGTTGTGAACTCAGTCAGTCCAATGCCGAGATTATTCAGGAAGCGGGGAGAAAGCGAGAATGCGAATTATAATAAGCACTTTCCTTTTAACTAACATTTGGGATTATGTTCCAAACTTTGAGTGAGAATGAATGTACTATAATTTTGTGTCTGTTCATGGGGCTAAGACGACGAGTATATATATATGATACGATATGAAATGTGAAGGAAAACCCCGAAGTGACAATGCATTGCTCATGCCTTTCTATTCTTTTCAATCCAAATCCAGCTCGTTTCTCATTTTGTGACTTTTGCTAATGAAATGGCTCTTGTGTATTCAAATACATGTCTGCGTGTTTTGAATGGTGTTTGAATTGGTGTGTGTACTATAGTATTATTATGATGTTATGTAAAAGCCTTTCTTCCTGTTTGCCTTCCCTGTACATGTCTCCTTCCCTTCCTTGTCCGTTTGAATGAAGAGCAGCTGCTCTGATTGTGATATGTTTGTTGTTGTGTGAGCCTGCTTGACTTTTAAACTTTCACTTTCTTCTTCAGCTATCACCATCGTCATCACGTAATACTATAACTCCATCCCGTTTCCACACTCCTCTCACAATCAAAACAGTCACAATTCAACCATCCAACCGAACATAATATTGCGTTTTGAATGAAATCCATAGTCGAGAGTTGTAGCTATGTAAAGTATTAGGGTTGTGTGTTCATGAGGACCTGCGATTCGGATGGATTATGTATCATACATAATATCATGCTATAAAACTATAATTATTCTATTGAAATTACGCATATACATTAGTTTTACTTTCATCGTAGTATTTTATTCAGTTTGGGGCACAGCTCCGATCCCAAAATAGGTTTATTTAAATGAATGAGTGAAGAATGAATTGTTTTGATTTGTTGCTTGCATTTTGTACAGGACGATGTGATGATATCAGTAGTGGAACATCAACTCCTGGAGCTATGCTGCAAGTATCAACCAGGAGATTAACTTCATATCCTCAACCAGTGATATTACAACTTCTTCATCTACCATTCATCCTAGTCTACTTAATGCCTTTGAGCACTCTAGCTTTAAATCTGGCTTCACGGTTCACATAATCTCAATAATAGCTTTATGCTAGTATAATATTATCGTACCCTTACCATACACACCTATAAATTTAGGATGTACAACACGGCAATCCTATAATAAAGTTTCGTATTTAATTCTGAGCATCATCAAAGTATACCACCACAATAATTAAGTTAATCAAACTAACAAATACACAATAGAATAAATTATATATGAGCATTTGTACGTTGTAAGCATATATTTGATATTGGTACTTGAAGGTATGGATGCACAGAGAAAGTAAAATGGACAAAGCCGAATGAATTATTGTATTGGGGCATTCGAAATGCAAAGACTGTTTTGGGTTGAGGTAAATACTCAAACACCAAGTACCAGCTATAGATGCACAGTGAACCGGTATCAACTGCTTTCGGTTTTAGCATCAAAGTACTTTCATAGAATCTGATTGCAATATATCAACTTGATTCAGATTTCATTATTTTTGGTTTATTGTCATATTACTGTTTGTTCGCTGGAATATTAAGGATTTTAGAGTGCATGCTCGTAAATAGAATATTATTGTAACAGATTAGATAAAAGGTATATATACATTTGACATTCAGACTTGATTTAGACATAAAAACTCAGGAAGAATATTATTTTGATTGTTTGCCAAGGCTTTACAGAGTTTTCCAAGAAACTAGTAAAATCATACTTTTATTGAGTTTTAGGGGTTTGGTTGTTTCAAACAGCGGCCATTTTAAGCCCGGTTATTATATGAGAATTAATGAAGGTAATAATTTAATAAGCCATAATAATTGTGTTAATACTCCCGTGAGTCAGGTTTAGGAAATTGTACAGTGGATGTTCGCTCCTATAAACTAAACTATTTTAGTCCTCTATCTGTGATACAATGGTAAACGAAACTGTGATGCGAAATTAAGAAATATTGTGAGTATTACAACAAAACATGATATATCGATATTTAATCGAAATTACATACACAAACATGAACAAAAATTGAGTTGCTACATTCAGAGTCAGTTTATGTGGACATAGCCAAAGAAAGGATTTTAGGGGAGAAGTGAGAAATCATCATGTTTATGTATTATTCTGAAGAAGAGCACAATTTACTATCTCAGAACAATCATTTTTTAGAAGTAAATTACTCTGTAATTTGTAGACTACTAGTTGGTATTAGCCATATTCTGTAATTAGTTCTAATTTTATTATATATCGTATCAAGGCAAGGGCAATGCCAATGGCTGTTATTATTATAGCATTATTTGTAAGTTTATCATCCAATCCAACACACAATATAGATTGTCTGCTTTCACAACTTTAGGGACTTCCCAACATTTTTACAATGTAGAACTAAAATATTAATGCTTTTGGTAATTTTATTACGGTGGATCATTTTCAGGGCTGTATACTTGATAAGTAACATAATATATTGGATTTAAGAAGCTGTTATTGTAATGTGTAAGGTGATAAATAAAAAAATACTTTCTACTGACTGTACCCTTTTGTGAACTAAAATCCACGTGTTTGCACATATCTTGTTAGTATCCAATCAAAACGGTGTTATACTACACAACACACACATACACACGCTAAGAATGACAAAGAAAATTTTAATATAGGATGAATGGTATGAATATATACTTATATTATGCATAAAAGTATTGTGATGATGATCAACATTTTTAATAAAAGTAATGTGGAAAGTAAAAATAACATGTTGTGTTGTTTATGCTGAGTCACTGATTTTACTTTTCTTTCCATTTCCTTTCTATACTGTAAGCGGATATAGAGCTAAAAATATTTTTTGTTCGGTTTGGGCATGCCAAAAGAAGAAAAAGGCAAGTCAAGCTAAGAAAAATCTTCTTTGTTCTCCATCATTATCATCATCGTCAGCGGCGAAGTGAACTTGGCGAAACAAGATGGTACATAAGTTGTAGCTGAAAAAACCGCAGTAAGTAACAGCTTAGCTTAAAGCTCTTAACTTGTGTGTAATACATACTTTTTACAACATTGCTTCGCTATAACATCTGCAAATACTATCATACATATAAGCTGGGAAGTAATTCAATCCAAGGCAATCCAGGTAATAAATGACCCTAACTAATCTTCATCCGTCTCATTAAACGCAGCCATATAAAAAGGTGCCTTAAAGGAAGAAGCTCCGAGGCAGAAAGATCCCAGAAACCATGCATTTTCCTCTTCCCATTTTTTTGCTTTCTCAACCCTGCTACTACTCATTATATATACTGGATATATTTAGTTCTTGGTACTTCTTATTTTTTCAAAATATGGGTGGGTCAGAAGAGTCAAACTCAGGCAAAAAGTAAGATACTGCTGCTCCGACTAGACTTACATTACTACATTGTGCACATCAGAAGACTACTTATACTGAGCGGGTAGTGCCTCAACCAAAATTTGCTCTTCTTCATGTTCCTCTTCTTTCTCTCCTGAAGAAAAAAAGAAATAAAGTAGAGGCAAAGAGCGTTAAGAGAAAGCCAAGAAAATTTATTCTTTCCCCCTTTCCGACTTTTCCTTGTGAATTTCACGTTTCGGTTTGGTGGTTTTCCTCTTTATCCACTAGTATATATAGTGGTGTGTAGTTCCCTCCTTGCAGTGGATCAGGACAGAAAAGGGAGAGCATATTATGTAGTGCTACTACTAGGATGCTAAGAGCTAAGCCAACGCAAATAAGCAAGTAAACCGTAAGATTCGTGAGCAGAAACGGGAGCAGAGAATGTTATCGACCATTATTATTATTACTATTATTATTATTACTTTTACCACGAAAAAGCAAGCCACAATCCACACACACACACAAATATATACACACATTTTGTACGCCGCTACAGGACGGATGAATGCCAGCATTTTTATGCTCTAATGTATACGTATCCCTATCTTCTACTTACTATATCACAAGAGCAATTCCCACTTCCTTGGTTCTACATTGATTGGCCTGAATTTCCGACTTGGTATTCCGGATTGGAAATCACAACTTGACAACACTTATTTTCTCTCGCTGTCCAAAAATCCAATGTGCATAGTAGTGCACATACCTAAACACACTCTCACACACACATTCATGTTTTATTCCTGACTTTAGATTTTCCCCTTTTCTATTCTAGACACAAAAAGGTAATAATGCGATATGTATTTTGGCACCGACTTTTTTTAAGAACACACTTAACGGAGGTGAAGGAAATGGCAATGATTGCATAAAGAATTGTGTATATATTTTACTTTGCTGAAAGAATATGAATAAGCGATACAAAAGAAGAAAATATAAAGGTTTCCAACACCACTTTTCCTTCAACATACCTACACGTACCGGTGGGGAAAAGTAAGCAAAATATCTGGATGGAGGAACAACGATGTCATCATCTATTTGATTCGGTTTACGTAAGTTGAAATTGGTCATGGCTCTGCAGACATTTCTTTTATTTTCTCCCTCTTTCCCCACACTATATTACAGTTGTTTTACTGGGAAAGCTATTGAAACAAAAGTATAAAAATACAAATAAAACGATACATTAAGTTGGGAAAACACATACATGAAGGAAAGTCTTTTGAAGCATAACCACATACAATAACAGAATCATGTTGAGTAAAGAAGAGAAAATGCAAGGGAAGGCAAAAAGAAGAGGAAATTTTTTGAAATAAGGCATTGCAGCGGCAATGAACGTTTTACAACAAGAGCATTGCAATGGTTATTACTCCCCATTGCTTTCGTACCAGACTTTTGCATTTCCTCAAGTTTTTCTTTTAACTTGAGAACTCGATGATAAGTATTGTGTGTGTTTTTCTGAATATGAACTTTCTATTATTACTACCTAAGTACTTTCATTGGCTTGCTATATATCCGTGTGGATACTAGAAAGTACGCTAGATTGGTAGGGATAAGCAATGGAGTGCTTCTTGTTTTCAGAGTTGTGTGTAAGTAATTTTACCATTATATGACTCTATGGTCCTTTTTGGAATATATATATTCTTGTGTTGTGTTGATTCATACGTCGAGGCGTTGGCGTTACTAATGCAGAGCAAACTGAGGAAAATGTTTGTTCATAGTACAAGATACAGAGTATACACACATGTCTATGACAAGGAGAAAAAAGGGTTCAAGTCAAAAGTCAAATCACTCTTCAGTATTTGTGGCAGCAGGCAAGCAGAGAAAGTACTTTTCCCTCTCAGACGAAGGCAACTTTGCCTGTGGTGTGGTAAATATAGTAGAGGTACATTTCTTGGAGATATGAGAATTACCTACTTACTATTACCATCACAGATCTGTAGGCAAGAAAAAAGACTAACGTTTGGAGCAGCCAACCTGAAAAAAGCATCAAGCATGCGGACACCCTCATGACTCTTGAGACTAATTTTCCTGATGGCTTTCCTTCCCTTCCTCATTCCAACTTTCTGTATCTTTCCCACTGCTCACATATACGATACAGTATATGGGGCCATACGTGAGTAAATATAAACATGTGCACAGGTTAACCTATCCTTTTCTATTCCTCCACGCCAACGCAAAGCAGTGAGAACCCATGTCAAATCGTACTGTTGTGAAGCAAAGAAAATGATTATATAAGAGTTTGTATATATAAGATGGCAATAACTACGTCCACACAAGCGCAACCTAAGTCGGTCATACCTGTCGAGAGTAGAAAACTTACCCTTTCAGCTTTTGCCATGGACCCCCTGTGCTCATAATAATTAAGAAATCATATAACTACTATATCTCTTTGCATATCTCCATTCTAATCAGTGTGGTGTACTTATAGTCTGACATTTAAAAAGTACTGAGGAGGATTATGTGCTAACATAAAGTGGTAAAGTTCTGTTATCACTGGTGACGTACACTATAAATGCGAAGACTAATGTATGTATATACAGTTCTTTGTAACGAATCTTTTGTGCATTCGATAACATCCACCTTCTTTGGTGTTTGCAATGGTCTTCGTTTGTATGTAAGTGTAGTGCATATAGAAAGAAAGTGTAATTCATTTTTGGTAGAAATAACTTTCTTGGCCGAATTCCTACTTTTAGAATTTGTGGGCTGTTTTTTTCTTTTTTGTAAAATAAAATTAATAAAATTATTTATAATTATATATCAAAGAACCGAGTGATGAATATTATCCGTGTAAATGCCAAATGTGCACAATAATTTTATTGTCAGCCTGATGATGAGTAACAGACAGTAGCTAAAAATATTTGAACTAAATCCCTTTTTCCTCCAGGGATACAAAAAATGCTCACGTAGATATGATGTGTTTGTTACATTACGGGTTGTGACTGAAATAATCACAAGTCTCCCAACAAACAAAATTATTCCTAGTTCTCAGTAATTTTTCGTTAATAAGCAAAATAATGAAAAGGTTTTGCAGCATCAGTAAACTTTAAGCTCCATTTTTTACCCGGGAAAAACTTATTGGCAAAAAATCTTTCAAAAATCTACAAAAATATTTGTATTTACACGTGGGACAAGACTTTAAAATTTAGGCTGAGTAGCCGCAATGAACCGTCAAGTATCAACCGTAAACTTTCCCCTGTTTATACTACGATAATATTCCCTACGGTGTATTAAAACATTGATGAACCAAAAGAGTAAAAAACGAAGAAGAGTGTGAAAGTAAATTTGTATTTACAAAAGGGAAAACAAGGAAGTGAGTACAGCAATTCACATTTCCGGGGGAAAATGGGGCCCGCAAAGATCGTACACATGTGGGATATTAGAGTCAGCCCAGGTCAAATATTTCACTCCCTTGGGTTACACCATTTTTCCTTGGTATAGCAAAAAAAAGTATAAGAATATCGTAGCCCTTTCATAACAAACGGTTACTTTTGCAACAAAGTAAATGGTGGTGGTAAGAAAATGGTGGTGGTGGTAGTAACTCTTTCTTTGCGTAAGATATTATGGACAGGAGAGTTCGTAAAGACCATCAACAACCAACTCTCTTGCAAAAATTATTTGAATTCTGCTCTCACTTTTCTGAACTTTTCATATTAATCGGAGGGGTTTCAGCAAAGTAAAACGAAATAAAAATTAGTAAAGACATTTTGCAGCAATAAAACAAGTTCCTCTTTTCACAGACCTGATAATGGAAGGTCTGTATGATGATGACGTGGTATATAGTGTCATAAAGCTGCAAGGGTCAACAAATTATCTATTATGTATCTTTTCTGAGTTGCAATGCGTAGGGGTGAATTAGTTTGAACAAATTCCTTGAAAAATTGGGTGCTTAAACCGATTTGTAAGTTTTCCTTCTTGAGTTAAAGCCATACACATTTGTATGGCTTTGTTACTGAATTTTTTTATGAACGGTTATTTGTAAGTGCTTTATTATCTTGTTCCAAAGTTTTTCCCCTCCTTCTATCCCAATTCCCAAATGAATGCTAATGAATCCGGTAAATTGATTACCTTCAAGAAAATGGATATCAGACTTGCCCGTGTTAAAAAAAACTAGGAACATATATGTTCGTGAGAGTAAAAGAGGCATTTAATTAAACTGTGCCATTAGTGAAGAAACGAAACATATTTTGACAAAATCATTAAGTATTAGGATCACGAAGAGGTATTGAAACAGCTTTGTTAATATGTTTACACATGCTGACCAGTCAAAATGGTGAAAGCTCTGGCATTTTTATGGCTTCACAGGAATTGGATACACTTCCGTCATAATATTATGTCTATATTTTTGTAGTTTCGTTAGTCTTGAGTTGCATGCTTGAATCTCATTTATCATTCGACGGGTAAATCAACTGGGTTCAATACATTATATTCATTCCATTCCACGAGTCGTGTCTATCATGCCCTTTCTTTTCTTCAACTTGATATCTCTGTTTGGCAACATGATTACCCCTTTTCTCTCTCCTTTTTTGCGTTTACAAAAATAAAATGACAGCAGGCAAAAAAAACTCTATTCCATCATATTTTGCATGTTACTCAAATACAAAAACCATCACGAACTCTTCTTATTTACTTGGTCTACTTTTCTCGAACCCTCCTCCTTCCTAGAAACAAACTCACTCAGTGAGAGAGCATTTCACGGATTCGCATATAATTTTGTTTACATTTGTTCTCAGCCCTTGACAGATAAATAAGGTAAGTTGTTGGAAGCACGTACAGCTAACACAAAACACTGAAACTCGGCAAGTCATCAGATTAATTGAAACATGCGTGCACTGTATGCTCCCTCGACATGACATGCTATAGACAGCTCAATTTTTGCCAAACATTTCGAGTGAAAAGGTACAAACCGAAAAAAATCATTAGTCCTCACCCAGCTTGTTTCGAGTTTCACCAGGGAAAAAAGTTGGCTCGTTACGTTACGCGAAACAACAGTATTTATTGGCATTTATGTTGCATGTAATGGACCAGAAAATAGGAATCTGAGAGAGAATGGTAATTAAATATTAGCACGAAATGAAATGATAGAAATTTCAAACAGTATGACTCCTATCGCTTCAGTGGTATGGTGGGAAGCCTTTTTGTGAATAATATTGTTTTCCATGCGGTAATTTTGCAAAGAACTACTCCCGTTAGTTTTTGGTAAAACGTTAATGAACCAAAAACACTATATTTTGCTTATATCCAGCATAACATTTTGTGACCATCCATTTCCGTCAAATTCCAATAATGGAAACCTTAATTAGAACGGATTTGGGATTTGCTACGGCTGATTAGGGCTCTGAGAGGATATTGAATAACCAAAATGTTTCCATGTAGCACACACACACACACACACACACATACGGTCATGTTGCACGCAAGCAATGACAACTGAAAAAAGACGGGATAGAATCAAGCATTTGAGGAGAAGAGAAAGAGTTTGTGCAAGAGTGAATATAGCGCCATGTGACGTGGTTTTATCATGCCATTACCCTTAAACTAATTACGCGACAAATTAAAAACGGTTGGACCATGCATACATATATCCCCCGAAATACAATCACACGTCAGATGAAACCCCAAATAGATTCTTGTCATAATACATTTTATTTCAACAATGAAAGCGGTTCAGTCACTCGGCTGCAAAACAAAGCTAAAGTTACAAATACCATGGACAGGTATAGAGTATAGAGAGAGAGCTACGAGTTGGGGGAAGATTTCTCCCTTTCACGTTTCACGCCCAAGTCACAATCAGGTTGAGTAATAAAATCGTTGCGCTGCAGTCCGACTCATTTTATCTGCAGAAACTTTAGCGTATAATAACTAGTAATGTATAGTAATACATACATGATTTAAATGTTTAGGTTTGCTACATTTTAAATTTCATAGAAAGTTGCAAATTCTGATTTAAAATTAAGATTCCAGACGTTAGACATGATACAATGAACATGATTTCTTACTCCACGAACAACCTTCTTCTTTGCCCCAACTAAAAGATGATACATATTATTATGGGCCATGGCGTGAAGGTGAAATGGGTTTTCCTTTTTTCTTTCACAACCAGCACCACATTTCCCCACCACACTAGCTGCTGAACTAACACACAATCATGCACATTAAACAGCAAAAAAAAGCTCAAGAGAAACGGATGGAATGTGTGCGGAATATCTTAAAAAGGAGCGGATGCTCGGAACATCCTTCTAGATTTAATGATTTAATAAATCACTTTCTTTTGCGACAAGTAAGACACAGCCCCCAACTCAACACTCTATTGTACATCTTTTTCCCTTATACATTAAAGTCTTCCCCTAATATATTTTTTATCTTTTATATATAATATATTTGAAAAAAGCATATTACTTCACTATCACCACCACCACCACCAAATCATCCATCTGCCTCTGCATGCTCCTTTGCTACTTTCTTCTTCTTCCTTTTTCTCCCATTCTCAACGACGAAGACGACGACGACTTCATACATTACGCTTCAACCTACATATTATCTAAAATCGCGAACATATAAAATTTCTTTTTTTGTTCTAGATTTTCTAAAAAGGATCTAACAAGTAAAGAAATAAAAGTTTTGGGTATCCACCCATATGCATGTAAGTAATACGCCTCCTGTTCCACATCATCATACTTCACTCACACAACACAATGTAAAGTAAACCCAGAAACAGGGCTTTCCATTCCAGCACCACCAGCCTCAACGAACAGATATTCCAGTTAACTCAAAAAGAATAGTAGCTCCCTATTATTCCTTGCTAACCGTCCAACTTTCTAAATCAGCCAAGCCTTCACAAACAAGATTGCACGAACGGAGGAGAAAGCTGGCCTGTGAAAAACTTGAAAAAAATTGTACCAGTTATTATCATTCTTGCCTCAGTAGAGAAAGATTCATCTACAGTTTTTGCAACAAAGTATGTCATATAATATGAACATCCCAGCATAGCTATTCTGACCGTTATAATAAGAAAAAGAGGAAGGAGATAGATTATCAAGTTGTAAAACTTGTTGTTGGGCTACTGTATTTTGAAAGATGTGATAACATTATGATACTTTCTCCACATTCAGGGCTATCGTCATCAAGCTTTAGGGGCAAGAATTTATGTAACTTACTCTTCCGTATGGGTAGCCAGTTTTTAAGCTTTTAACCACGTCCACCGCATTACCACTTTCTACTCCTTGTGTCACATCCGAATCTCATGTGGCGCTGCTGCATATGAAGTGTTATTATTACGCACAGATGCCCATAAACAGATGTTGCATGTTGCTGCTTTCAACAGTGGCCATATTTCATAATATATGTACCTGTTTGTGTTTCTCTTTACATTTTTTTGCTTTGTTGCTTCATTGAAAAGTTGAGTGTGTGAACGCTAGTTGTTTTCTTGCAAAAGACAATTTTATTTTGCTCAGCATAAATTACTTGGAAGCGAAAGACAAGCATAACAGGGGCAAACTGTGATGCTGTGTGATCTTTGTGTCAAAAAAGGTCAAACAATTTTGTTTTACTAAACTATAAAGCAAAAGAGATTATATGCGGATTTTATCCATTTATAATCTCACACCAACTTTTACCAGGAATGCTGCTTTCTTTCATGCGCGTGTTCGATGTAGCAGAGTTTTAGTTATTTGTAAGGAACACGTATGTAATCAAACTTGAAACCTTGTTTGATTTACAAGTGTCGAGGGGCACCTGATTTTGTACATGATTAGATTCCTCCCTGGATAGTATTCATGGAGCATACTAAACTGAAGGGGATGGAAAATTTACAAGCTATTTTATCAAAATCGAATAAAATGTATGTCTAAAAAACATTTACATGCAGAAACATATACATGTGTGTACCACTTTCTCTAAAAGTAATTTGCTCTCTGATACATACATACATTTAAGCTTTGGTTAAAAGTATGGATATGGATACATAAAATAATACACTTTTAGTGTGTAGCTATCAATGTTTGTACACAAAAAGTCATTGGCACTTGGTATTTTATTCCCCAAACAGCGACAGATCCATTACGAGAAGTCATTAATTTGTACTGGTCTAGTTTTCATCTGACACATTGCCATGCATTGCAACAGCGTTTGGAGTATTTGTCGCTTTTAGAAAGAAAAACCACCAAGTGATTTGTATTCCACAAAACAGCTGTCATCATGATTTACGATTGGAGGAGGATTGGAAAAACTAAAAGTGTAGAAGTCGTGCCGCGGTTACCACTGCAATTTTAAGAGTGATACAAAGCACTATAAAAAGTAGGCAAAAACACCACGCAATAATGTACTCTTGCTTACGGAGGTAGAAGCGAGTAATATGCTTATGCATGTACAAGTAAAAGCAATAAGCTTTTCCTTGATGAATGAAATGGAAAAAAAACTTTGGGAGTGAAGTGAATGAAAGTCAAGAAGCATGTACGTATGTAATATGAACAAGTCGCTAGTTCGACTTCGTTTTTTCATCTCTGGACTGTTGTCAAAAAGATCATTCATATGGAATTGCTTCAAGTAGTATGTAAAGCGTAAACAAAGCACTGTGAATTTGAATGAACACAAATAAATAACATGCGAGTATTTCATCATCATTTTGTCTTGTAGTCAAGTGTTAGTATGCATGAATTCACCTTTGTCTCGAACACTAAAAACGTCGTTTTTACTGACTGCGAATTTTAAGTTTATTCCTGCTGTTCTCGCTTGTATTTAAATGAAAAGCACTCGAATTTCTCTTGTTTCGACAGTCAGTTATTCGAACAAAAAAGGCTGCGTCATGTTATTCATCTGTGTCTAGTAGCAAATTCCGTTTTTTACAAGGATATTATGACTCTCTGTGTCGTAAAAACGGGTAAAACCGTTAGTGCTGCAAGCGTAGAAAATGTACATGTATTTATAACTCGTAGCGTGAAATGAATGTATACTTTACGTACATCATCATATCATAAAAAAGAGCAGTAACAAATGACTGGAACTGAGTCTCGTAAAATGCAAATTTTGTACAGTCTTGGGAATCAAGTGCATGAATTACTTTGTTAATGCGACATGAATACTTAAAGATAAGTTTTTTAAAGAACAATGTTACACCCTTGTGCGAGCCTTGAAATCTTTCATTTTCTTGAATATAAAATACTGCACACAGATATTAGCTTGCTTCACAAGGCATGTTGGATGTGGTTGTTCAATAAATTTTAACTGATTAGACACTCTGCTATGCATTTAACGATAAACCTTTCGTAGAGTGAGTTGTGGGCATTGTGAGAAATTTTGATCGGATTTTGATTTGGGTTATTTCTTCTTCCCTCGGAACTAATGAATGAAGTTAAAATTTGGCTTAATCCGTTGTTCAAATGTCATTTTTCAGTGTTGTTAAATTAATGGTTCGGATTTTACAAAAATTGTAAATGCACCAGGTGAGTTTCACTTTTTGTCGTTACTGTTCGTAGCATGCAAGAAATGGTTTCTTTTGTGTTGTTTTATAAAATTGAAGACTGCATAAGTCAGCATCATTTGAAGAGATGTCTTATGTACTCACACCCACGCTGGTGATATATGGTAATCCATTCTGCATACATCCGGCATAATTGGATTAAATTTCCCTTTTGATTAAGAGAAGATTCATGGAAAGCCTAATATGCTGATAGTAACCAGAGTAGATTCTCAGTTTGCAGTTTTTGTAGAAAATGTTTAAAAAAGGCGAGCTATCATTTTCTAAAAAATGTTAACTTCCATAAAGTCGACATATCACTTTACTCTTTTCAGTTGATTTTTGTTATGCTAACGTTAATGTATGAAAGCATGCCAATATTAAGTTATGTGAAGCGAAAAATATGGAAAGAGTTTTTCTTTCATACGCACGCCCCTAACTTTCATTTGTTCTTTGTGTCAATATAAGTTTTTAATACTTGCTTTGTTTCATGAAAATACAGTCTAATCGAATCTGCTTTTATTTAAAAAAAGATGATATATTTTTCTTCCACATTCTCTTCTCTACGCCATTGCAGTATGATCGCACCAAGAGTCAGTAGTTGTATGGCCAGAGGATTTATATATTAAGTATTAATACAAGAATTATCTTCATTTTAATATGCATCACGTTAATTCCATGAATCTTCCTTCATTAGGAAGCTAAAAACAACTTTATTAAAGATTTATGTATGCTCAAAGCTTTTGATGCTGAAATTATATGATAATATTCTTTACAAACTATCATAAACGGCACGTGGTGGCTCTACTTTGATATACATGTAGAAGAGATCAGGAGAGAGAGTCTTCTTTTGTCCGCCCAGGATTGGCCAAGGTTTGATAAAGTTCACGAACTGCACAGATGCTGAAAAGAAGAGGAAATGAGAGCGTGTTAATTGAGATGACTTTGGTAAGATTACGGTCTAACTTTCGCCAGTTCTGCATAACACGATGTAATACACTTTTAGGTACAATATGAAAATAGTCCGCTTCCTTCCTTCCTCTCATTTTCCAGCCAGCTAGCTATCCTAATATGCTTAACACACATCTATTACAAACATAAGCCGCTTCGTTGGCTTCAATCTCTGCCTTTGGATTAAAATTATGTGTATATTGTTATCATGAACTTTGAGATTCGGTTATGAAACTTAATTCTTCCTTTCGTTCCCATCTTTCCAGCTTGGGTTTTTGATGTTCTATACTCTCTGCTTTGCTGGTGCTGATCCCTTTATCAGATTCCCCATGAATCTACAGCAGCAGCAACGTGCTAACACTTTCAACTTAAATATAACACGGCGCACATTTATTATGATTGGTATTATTACGTGCGTGGATGATGGTTATTAATGCTATTGAGAGGAGCCCCCGTGGAGATTTCAATAATTTATAAAGTTGCTGGGGCCTTCTCACTCACTCAAGTCATCTCAAGAGTTTTAATATAAATTGAATCATAGGGATAGGGGATGATGATAGTGGTGGTGATGTGATGATGATGTAAAGTGTATGTATGAATGAAGACACGCAGTAATTCTGTATGACTTTTGATGTCCTCTTTGTACTGCGGCTGGAAGGGAAAATCCCTGTTTTGACTCGCTCCCGTGCTACATCATCCTTGGTGGTGTGGAAGTGCCAATAAAAAGCAGCATGAAGAAGCACTCCTCTTTCCCTGCTGGTATAGTAGTTTATGTCAAGAGGCAATATTTATGCTAAATCAAGTGTTCTTTAAAGTGTTAGAACTTTATCAGGATGAATGTACCAAAAGTTCTGTCAGCATATAAAGGGATGTGAACTGTATATGTCTTGAATACGAGAATACGAAACTTTATATATGAGTAGCTTTGTGCACCCTTGATTTAAGAGATCTAATTCGGAGATAAGTTTAAAATATGTCTAGTAAAGCTGAGCTTAAGATTCGATTAGATCAAAAAGTGACTTTCTACACGTCAAAAATGGGATGAAATCAAATTTTTCAGATTTATGGAAATTTATTCACTTGATCTTCACCACATGAATATTAATGAATCTTTTTAACTTTTGATTTTTGACACCTGGTCGGCTTTAACTCTCATAATCGAATGGCAGAGGAACTAGATTGAATATTATTAACATAGCATCCCTCAAAGGGGGAAGTTAGCTGCAGGTTTCATTTTTTATTCTGAAGTCAAAGGACTGTTCCTGTGAAAGCTTTTTTAATTTAAACTCTTAGCCTAAATAAATACTCGTAGACAAACTATAATGCATATCTCATCAAGTTTAAAAATTGTGAAAATATATATTTATATGCGAAACTCATGCGACTTTGTGATTAGCTACAGGACGTTACAAACGAAAGTAATGGGTACTTCTGCAACCCACTATGTATCATGAAATCACTAGATTAAGGGTATTGATATTACCGCGGCGCTTATAATCGCAATCGCAACACATGCTTGAATCGGTAAATCTTTTCGATGCGTGACATATTCCGTCAGTTATCACACAGAAAATTTTTGATAGGTTGAACCTAATAATCGCGTTAATCACGGTAATTTGTAAAGGTGAAGAAATAAATGTTGCAGATTTATCAGTAAATGACACATTTCAAAGAAAATACAGCAATTGTCTGCTGAAAATTACACGGATTCGACACACTATTTGTAATGTAAATGCCTTAAATTATTATCTGCCATTTGCTTCATAGGCACATCATTGACAGTTCCGACATTCCTGCATATTACGTAAGTATACTATTGCTAATGGGTGTACTCCTACTTTAATGAAAATTATGATCCTAAGTGTCTAATTTGTAAATGACAAAAATCGCAACCACCCAAAATGATCGAGTCGTCATTTTTTGCTTCCAAACCTAACCCAAATTTTACCAGAAAAGCTTGTACTGACAGTAAAGGTACTTTTCCAAACAATTTTATTATACTCTCAAAAAAGTTCATTGAAATTCCATAGTTTAATGTGAACAAATCACATTACCCTAACCTTAAACTTCACTTAAAAAACTAAACGGTAGACGCCCAGGAATTTCGTGTGAAAATCAAATAGACTATCACATTATAAAGCAATAAAAAGGGAACCATGAACTGAAACAAAAAAAACATTTGTAACATCCTTTTTTGCTGGTAAATTAGCATTAGCATTTACTTAAGTCAGCGTGAAATCATAATCCACGTGCCTCTCAAAATCGTGTAATGGTCACAATAGATAGTGTTAAGTCGACCACTTTACCCATGCACTTTCGTGAAAAATTTCCTCTTAGCTCTGTCAATGCCACCCCTTCCTTCATAAACAAAAACTATTACAGTCTTGAAGTGCCCTTGACATGGTCAATTGAATAATTCCGTTCAATCAAACTGCCAGCTGTCGTGTCAATTTTTGGCAGTATTCAGGAAACGAGTCCATTATTGCGCATTTAATCCATTTTCAGTAATTGTTTTACCTTATTCGAAATGAATTTTACATATACTTTTTGTACGCAGCTGCCATTCATCTGGAGTCTTTGTATTGTAGTAAAAATGCGGACACGTTGGAATTCCAGGAAAAGAACACGTATTTAGGATATGTTTACATAAGCGTCTGTGTACTCATTTTAACTCACTTTTAATGCGATACATTATACTGGTTCACATAAAAGGTAATTATATTTGTATTATAGAATATTTTGTGATAAGTAGGAATAAAGAGCAAGCTTTGTTTGATTAAATAATACTTCCCATTTTCGCAACATTTTAACTGATACACAGCATCGTTAAATATGCAAAACCTATGCGGACACGGACACCGAACAACTATACCATCAAAAAGTGACCCTGAACTTCCTCATGATGAAGGAAGTAAAACTACAGATATATGAAGCAAAAAAACAGGTTACGAAGAGTGCACAGTCCAAAACTTAAATGCTAAAGCCAAGACATTTGTGGGCCAAAATATATTACACATGTGTAAATACAACGGTAGATGAAGTAAAATAAAACTTCATTTTTCATACATTATGATTACAACTACAGTAATTACCGTGTGATATATGGATATGTATATGACTATCAGGATTTTATAGGAAACTAAGAGGTATCACTTCACATTCACAATTGCAACACACTTTGCACTACCACACCAAGGAAGGTCAGCCAACCGGCAAGAAGGAAGGGAGCTGAAAAATTATATACTGATGATGTTCCTGAAGTAGCGCTCCCACGATAGACTCGCTTGATTTCTGCAAGAATTTCATTCAACACATCACTCGTTCCTTCGCCGTAGCAATCCTCCTCTAATTGGGATTTAAAGCATTGCATCACTTCGTCAAAATTTCTGAAATGTGACAAAAAACAATGCGATGTATTTGTAGGTATCAGTGTTTAGCACAGTCATACGACTTAATTACATACAAATGTCGATTGCATTGGAAATAATATATGTTTAGCAATGAATTTCAGCTATCAACCAATAAGGACTGGACATGTACAGCCTATATTTCTCTTCATTTCGAGAGTTGGCCATTTTTGTATCGTGTTAATATCTGTCCTTGGGATATGCAATATGAATTAATGTGATCATAATATGACCAAACATCTTTGCTAATAATGGAAAATTTCGATACATCTGTAAATATGTGTGGTGGAGAAGTGAATGTTTTTTATAATTTTTATCCCAGTTGCACGCACTCCTACATAAGCCTATAATTTCCTTGTGATTATATTATTTGATCTTTACCTGTATACATCTGCATTTGACACAGTTGAAGTTTGAGTGAAACAATCTGAGAAATCCTTCTTCAAATATTTGATGTGTTTTCCCAAACACGCGTCACCCCCATTTTGCCAAAATTCTATGAAAGTAACAAACATCATGTAATAAGGGTCAAAGCATGAGTCATTTTTTTCACCTTGGTCATCAAAACATGTGGTAATTATTCCTAATTAAATATTTCTTCCACTTACTGACAAACATATCATTTTCCCTCTGACAAATGACATCAGTCAAGGCGAACATAAAATAAAAAATGAATTTTTGATCCTTGTCAAAACACTTTTCAATTAGTCCAAACGTCCTCTCCTGACACGTCCTATCTTGTGGCCAGACTTCGCACTGGCTTACAATCTCCCTCTTTGTGGCTTTCGTCCACTGCTCCATATCATCGGATTTGTATTCCGGGATCTGCCCTAAATTTTTCACGATCCCAGCTCCATGTGATGGACCGCATGACATGAAACTTTTCTGCAAATAGCAATTAAGACGTTTCATCTTTCAACATTTCAACATTATTCTCTCACTCTTTAAAATTGCCAACTCAGCAGTATTCGCATTTGCTAGAGAACACACAGCGTGGCATTCATCAACCAGAGCATTTGCACAGAAGACGGAGCACAGAAAAAGAATTCAAGAGTTCTCAAGAGTTTTGAACAAGCCAGCTCCGCGGCATATATTTAATATTGGCCCACTTGTCAAAGAGAATTTTCCATTCTTTACTTAATTTCAGCTAGTTAGTTAACAAGCCATATGTATGTATATGTCTCTATAATTTCAGCTTGTTAGAAGCAGTTGCCGTATTCTATATCAGAAGACCACCACTGAGGCAAGAAAATTTTCAAAAAGGGTACAGTGAGCTGGCTTTGGCTTCTTTGTAAGAAGTTAAGAACGAACATCTTTCTTACGAAATCTTGTTTACTCTACTTACATACTTAGTCTGCCAACTTTCCAGCATTTTATTTGTATTTATAATTAGGGGAGTTTCAAAAACGGGTTAGGGATATGATGATCAAGGGAAAAGTGTTGGGGCAGAATGAATAAAATATTTTTTCATTCTTGTAATAAAACAATACTTTAATTAAGTTTTTCTTATTTAAATTTCCAATTATATTCTCAGCCCTGAAAACGAGAAGTTCTTTTGGAGGAGAAACTGCTAAAAGCAAAGTTCGTTAAAAAGGCGTAAGCTTACAAATTCCTCATGCTCCAACGTTTGGTTTTGCATGGTGCAGTGAGACTCGAGAAACATTTTAATTTTCGAGTCAAGATTCTCCACACTTGCTGGCACACTATCAACAGTTCTTGCAATATTCACAATAATGGCAACAATCACTAAATTGTAAAACACTGTGGAATAAGTAGATTTATTGAAGTTTCTGAGATTTCTTTCATCTTTCCAGCAACGGTCCGCTCTTTCATTGCATCCATAGCTGATGTTGCAAGTGGTGCGAAGCCTCCGTCTTTTTTGCATAGTTGTAGGAACTACATGAGCAGGACGGAGCCCTCCTAGGCAGCTTTTGCTGCTGTTGGTGAAACCAAACATCAACTTCTCCGACATTTTCGCTTTAAAACTAATTAACTACTTCTCAGAAAATGAAATGGGGAAAATTGTAAGGTTTATATAACATCAAGCTTAGAAGTAGTTGCTAGTCTCAGCTTCCTGATGATAATATTCAAGTTTCAAGTCTCCAAACACCACTTCACCGATGAAAGTGAAGAGACACACAGAGAGAGAGATATATGGCACTTGACACTTTTCACACCCTTAAAATCCTTCCAATGATTTGCATAGACTAACTAACCAGGCACGGGAGTAGTAGCAGCAGCACTTTTTAGTGAAAAAATCTGTAAACTTTTCAAATTAAAATCCATCGGTGAGTAGAAACGCATTAGCTTATGGGTTTGGATTTTGGATTACTATTTGCTATGACGCACATAGGGTTCCTTCTCGCTTTCCTATCTATCACCTCACCAAAAACAGGGAATGCAATATGCGAGTGGTAGTTTAACTCATACTTATACAAACACAGCAGCTAGCTGTATTCAAATTCTTCCATTTCATTCCACGAAGAATTCGGACGAGTTATGCAAATGCACTTGAGCACACATGAACAACTTCTTCATTAGAAAAAATCAACTGGATTTTCTGGGGGAATGACGGGCAAGTAGAAGAACTTAGGAGCAGCTTTTACTTTCAAGTGTTTTCCATAATGAAAAAATCAATTTGTAATCTTTGGACTCGACCTTAGGAAAAACTATCACCAATACTTAATTCTTAATTCAGTCCACGTTGGTTTGGCTGTCACTTGTGTCCTAGTCCCTGCCAAAAACAATGCCTGTTATTGTTCTCACTGATGGAAGTTCAACCTTCAAAAAGTTGAAACTCATCTAAAAGTTTTCCTTTCAGGATGAAAATGAAATATCACATATCACATCACAGAGTTAATTATGATGAGCTAAGCTACCAACGTGTAATCCTTTTAGTTAGCCCACCGTATCTAAATCACTAAACAGGCTTAAGACAACAATGGAATTAACGTAATCGAGCAGATAATATGTTGTCTTTCCTCTGTATGCCCTGTGCTATTATTTTTCCATTCAGCCGTCGCGATATTCGAGAAGCCGAAGTCGAGGTCACTGTAATAGTTAATCTCAGACACGTATGTATCGAGTGTAATGAAGGTATAAACAAAATCAACTACCTCTTGCCTGTGGTCTCACTCACAATCACAATCAGTCTATCTGTCTTACAAGAACCTTTTTGAGGAATTGCACAAAAACAACCACACGGAGAGATTCATACATTTACATGCATGTGCTAAGCATATTTTTAGGCAATACTCATATATTGAAAACTGCATGAATGAGTAAGTTAGATCAGAACTTGTTGGTTGATTATATGTATGATGAGAATCAAATTGCTTCATCCCTTCAAGATGAATAAAAAGTAAAGTCACTTTGCTTTTGTTTTGGAATTTTGTATCTTGATAGTGGTCGAATGTCATGCACATCATCGTCATCATTGTTTAACGTTCCGACTATGCACACAAACACGTAGAGATACTATCTTTGCTATTCATGCAGCATTTAAACATATTTACTAAAATGAATAGTCAAGTTTTATTGACGAATCAAGTTGAATTCTGTAAAATTTAAGAAATGAAAAGATGAAGCATTCAAGAGAACCTGCATTACATTGCATGATGACATCCTTTATATATCAATTCATACACTTACGCACTACGCATACCACCTGCAAAATACATATTATGAGCAGCCAAAAGTTGCATTCGTTTATCCGACCAAATATTCAACATGCATTTGATAGTGAGCTAGGTAATGCGAATTTTAACAATGTAGTGTACTATTTAACAGCCTAAACCCTTTGCCATGAACGAAGTAACGTCATTCATTTTCCTATATTGCAAATACTGCATCTTGTCTTTTTTTGCATAGAGATAAGGCTAGCCATGTAAAAAAGAGTCCATTTTTATCAACAACTTGTCTTGTTGCTACCTGCTTGTATTGCCAAAAAAACGTGGAGCCAATTTTGATCAATTATAATAATATTAGAATGGGGTTCCTGGGGGTGAGTTGTGTTGTGGTATAATATTTATACTATTCGCAACGATAGCATCAGTTATCAACATCAATTTACTTAATAGAGTATATCATGCAGCGTGCAAACTTGCAAAGTATTATCTCATACATGTACTATGTACTTGGTCACTCATTTTCGTGGAATGAGAATCTACATCACATCATCCTAGTCGATTGAGGCAGATGATGACTACGTAAAGGACCAAAAAATTGACTTGTTTGTGAATTTACAGTGTGTTGCTATTAGGAAATCATATATACTGAACTACTTTATTCACGGAGTGTGAAATGAATTTTTCACTTTCATTTAATGAACATACTAACGGCGTAGCCGGCGTAGGTATCTGATTTAGGCAGTTGCTGATGGTACCCTTTTGATGATGACGCCTAAATGAGAAGGTAACTCGGCAGGCAGGCACAACAAAAATCCTTCTTAGCGCTGCCTCCTCCTGTACTCCCGTCCTGAGATTGATGAGCCCTGCTGTGTGGTGCAGTCGCAGGCAACTTTGGTTTTGCCAATATCTTGTTTTTCAAAGTATTGTCCTATCTTATACTTATTGCATTGCATCGTAGTTTGACACATTTAATGATATCGTAGTCAAACGTATATAATAGGATCGCAGTGGCGAGTTACGCATAATAATATGGAGTTTGTGTATAAACAATACAATTATGCAATTGCATTTTTATCGGGTCTGTTCTGTACATTTAATTTTTCAAATGAGCGTATATCGAATGGCCAACAGCAACCACTACCACATGTCATCGTGATAAATACGTTAACCAGTACTTTAATTTTTTGTTTGAATACAAAAAATGTGGACGAGAAAGGTGTAAACTGGTGGTGCAACGTCATGCCTGTTTATGTGGTTTTAATTCGCGAAATTAAAGGTTGATACAAATACACACAAAAAATAAGAACAGTAGGAAGATTAGTATAATGCAATGTTCAGTTTTATTGTTGCCATTCTCCCATAAAATTGCTAATGTGGCATTTTATTTACCTAAGTTCTGCTTTGCTATGTTTTGCTTGATGTCATCATGCGGGACTTAATTTTGCAACAGACAAATTTAATGTCTACCTACTGTCACAAAATATATAGGTTGTTTACACGATTATTCGTACTTAATCTCGAGCTCATATTTAATGTCGCATGACATACATTTATTTCCGTCATAATAAAAATACTTTTGAAACTTTTGATTAGACTGAAATGTAATAGATCAGAGTTACATTCTCGCTGGATTGTTTCTTTGAAACCGCATAGCACATTACTATGTATGAACTCATTAGCATCAAAACAGCCTAATGCTAGGTCAGCAAACTTATACGGTCTTTTTGCGCCGTATATCGTGCCAAATACTGTTAATTAGTAAACTTCAACAGAGAGAACATCTTTGATGAATGTTGTATAATTGCTGATTTTACAAATGAGCACACTTGACCTATGTAATTGTATTTACAACATATATATGTTAGGAGATAAATATTTTTTATAGGCATCATAATAATATTATACTGTTAATGCCTTATTTGTATGCACAACTTCAAACATTTCATTGCTGTATATTGCACAATGCCATGTCCTCAAAATATCTATTGAAATTTCAAATGACCATGCAAATATACATTTTTAAATATTCATCTCTTAACTATAGGCAGCAGGATATGATAATGCCACTATACGCATAATAGACTGACGTTTCATAATCACTCGATATTTGTAAACTAAAATTGAAGATACTCTGTAGGAGTCAAATAGGCTTTCGTCTTAGGAGGAGACCTTATGTCGACAGGCAAGTAATAAAATACTTAATTAATTAATTTTTCAGTATACTTATTTCCTGGACTAATCCATTATTTTATTACCTAAAATCCTTTCAATATGTGATATGAATAATTTCGAGTGTGTGACAATAAATAAGCATCTCCAATATTGGCTTAGTGCAGCATTATAAAGCGTGCTGTGTTAATTATTCACTGTAAAGTCGACAAAATGCAATCAAAAATTGAAGATACAATATTAAGCGTGTGCAGATTTTGTTAGCCGCATAATGCAATCGACCTTTGGTTGGGTTCAATGATTTGGCTTGAAGTACAGGTGACAAGACCACAAAGCAGAGGTGAATGTGAGACATAGAATTATCAATCAGCCAACTGCATGTAACAAAACAATTTGCACTTCATTTTTGACGATGTACATATTGTACACACGCCATACGCTAGGTCAGGCACAGAGAATGGATTAATGAGTCAATAGTCATAATCTCATAACAAAAAATGGCAAATTAGTAAATAAGCTTGCAACTGCAACCAAGAAATTAATGAGGCACTGACGATTTTTCTTGCATACATTTATAAAGCATACCATACAAGCAAACAAGCAAGGTGAGTTTTTAAATTTAATTCCTTTAAAATACAATGGAGCCAGTGTACAGGGCCCTGATGATAACGTTTCTCTAGTTGCATAATCTGATGCAATTAATACTTGTACTGTCTTGTACGTAGTAGTACAAACTATATGTACATGTCATAGTGTTTACTTTCAATAGTAGAAGTGAAATGTCTTTGAATTGAATACAATTTGCATTTGCATACATATTTCGAAATGGTTTATATATGTATATATAAATAAATGCATCGCAGCCAGAATGGCAAGATAAACTTTTGGTTAAGAATACATTTTAGCTAGACTCATCAACATTACTTCATTCCATCCCAAATTGATGGATAGGAGTGTATTTTGATTTTTCCATTTTTTTCAAACTCCTGCAATAATAGCAAGTTACAAAATGCATGTGTCCGTAATCCAACAAAATCTTCCTCTTGTACAATAAATGCAATTTCTTACAATGGCATGAATCGTTTATTTGAATATGTTCCTTTGTTTTACAACTTTAACAACTAGCAACCCCAGAACATACAAAAGAAATGGTTGTTTGTTATCCATATAAGTCTGAAACTCAAGAATGTATCAAAATTTAACTGATAATTGATTCTTCTGTTTTGCTATATTCTATGGACATGTATTTTATAATATAAGACATAGTTTTCAGTTCCAAAACTCAAATACGCTTTATGTAATTTGCAAATTTTCAGGAACAGTTCCTATTTCTCTTAGTTTTCCCTTCTCAACTGCATTTACCTTTAAACAAAACCGTATTTAGGAACCGCTGTTAGTATAGTATTCTAAACAGATAATGGGATTGCATGGATGATCCAATAAATTTACAAAATAATTCCGCCCTCAAAGATTCAGATGGAGCTCATGAAATCACCAAATCCCATTAGGAAATGGTTGGCTTGTTGTATCAATATCTGTTTGAATTTTCAACATTACACATAGTGCAAGCAACTATGGACAAAAGTACTTTTTGTAATTGTCTCTAACCCCTCGTTAAATGAAAATGGCAAATATCAAAATTGCACGGAACTAATGTCCAATAAAAAGTTATTGTTCAGGAGCAAACCACAGGGTTTAGTTTAAGGATATAGTTTTTCTTTCATGTAGCAAGTGTACATTTTAGACCATAAAGGGTTTACGTTTACGCATAATGTAATATGTGTAACACAAAAGTAATTACCTGATTGCAACATGCCTCGCCCAACCAACCCATTGAATTGATTTGGTTCTCAACTGCAGTTCTTTTTTTCTGATGCGGCTTTGCTTTGTTTCCTCCAAATTTCACATTATTTTTGCGATTCTTTTAGTCTCATTCCCTGAGTAAATCTTTGGTTTGCCTTGATGCTGTCAACTTTGACAACATTATGTTCTTTAAAAGCCATTCAATTTGGTTGCGCAGTTTTTTGCTCATTTCATTATCGAAAATTCGCCTTTGGATAGTCAACTGCCCTACTTTTATAATACTGCTCTGCAGAAACAGCAGAAACCATTGTTTGTGCACGCTTACTAATCACTAATACACCATACACCTGGATTAAATAACTGCCATCGGGACAACATTGAACAGTCTTTCAGCTTGCTGTACTTTAATCATGTAACAATACCAATAGTTTATGCGTGGGGTACTAAATAGACTAAATACGCATGTCAAACATTTTTAAAGTAAACTCGTCTTCCCGTAAATACATTGTGCAACAACGATTACAATTTTAATGCTTTTTTGTTTAAAATTCATCAATAGAAGGTGATTGATAACTGATGAGTGTTTTTAATGTTAATACTTAACTCGAAGATAAGATTAACATGATCGCGATATAGTTTGCATAGCGTCCCATTGTCTTTGTTGCGTCCATTTCCTGCAGCCATCGTGAGAAAAACCACCTGCGAAATGCATGACAAAACGCGGAACGGAACCGTGATTGTTTCTAGCTCTGTTGTTTTGACATGATATTTACAAACACTGCAAATATCAGCTAGGCAGAAACGATTAAAATTTATGTTGAATGTATTAAGGTATATAAGGTTGTGTAAGCTTAAACTCTGTAAACTTGAGTTTTGTGATCAGTCATTATTAGTGTCAAAGGTTAGTATTGATAAGTTTATTTGGTTATCCATTCTTTATTTAGTCCTGTATGATCATTAAATTGCAATTATTAATGTTTTTTTTGCAGTTTTCAACAATGACTTCTAGTATTTCTGGGAAATCTGCTGCACCTGAAACTCCTGCCGAAGAAGATAATGAATGGGTAATTTATTTTTATTTGGTTTACAAAAATTTAGTCGAAAAATTATCAACTGTCAGGGATTGTTTTCAAACATTTTGATTAGATAATTTTTTTATGGGTTTTAGGAAAAGGAAGACCCTAACCTGCTTAATATTCCTGAACTACTGTATCGTGAAGTAGATAAACTTCCATTTCCAGTGGAAAATCGTGCCCATGATGAGGAGATCTTGGAGATTGCATCAATTACTAGAGAGATGATACTGCAGGACCAAAAGAATTTCTTGGTATGTCATAATAATCATATGTATTTACAACAGTCAGACGTAAAGCTAAGTTTGAATGGAGATGTAGTGTAGTTATCAATTGAAAACGATGATTGTTTTTTGTAGGAAAGTCTAAGAAAACGGGAAAGTCTCCTTGCCAAGGAGGAATTGTCGGTTGACGTGATATCACATTTAGTTCAGGTTTACGACGACATGTGCAAAAAATGCTTGGAATCGATTGCCATCTTAAACACTAATGTATGTTAATAAATTATTATTAGTTCTTTTGGAACTTTTGTTTCTGAAGCAGTTTGTTTAAACTGAGCCTTGGTTGAAACTTGCATTTCAGGAGTTATGGAACGACGAACTAAAAAACAAATATTTCAGTGAACGGAGTTCCGAACAAATTCTTCGATGGAAGCAGGTGCTAAACTCTTTTTTAGAAGGCTACAACAAAATTCGTCACTTCATTTCTGAAGAGGCGGTGTTAAATGATGAAGCGAATACTGAAGCTATTGAATATGAAAAACAACAGTTAAAACAGTTGCCTGCGATTCTTGAAGAGATGGAAGAGTGTCTTGATGCTGTGAAAATTTTAGTAGGTGAAAAGTGAAAAACTAGCTGTAAGATGAGTACATAAGAGGATCACTTTATCTTATCATGTTGTAATAACATGTGCACAAATGTCTGATTAGATTATTGCAAATAATAAGTAATGAATAGTTTTGTAATTTTGTATCAGTATCTGTAAAACAAAAAGAGTAAATTAATTTAATAGATAAAATATCAAGTAAGATTGATTGTGGAATTTCATTGATTTATGCTTTCATAACTGAAGCTTGAAAACATTATTACAGAAAGAAGTCTACCTGGAAGCAAAAGATCACTTTCCCCAGTTACCTGGCACGTAGTTGATATTTTAGTTGACTAAACACCTGTTTCCTACTTCTTAAATCACCTTATGTATACCGAATATGCTCGTAGTACGACAAGTAACCAAATATCTGTTGTCAAACACAGTGAAGACATTTCAATTAACTTTGCGTTACAAATCTATAGTACGAACAAGCTCTGTTAATAACGGCACAATTGTAGAAGGAATGGCATCACTGTGCAAAGTAATAAATACATTAGTGACTGATTATAAAAACGTATATAAACATTTCACAAAGTATATTTGAAGGCTCCAATCATTATACTATAAACTTTGTAGGTAAGCAGACTGGATCACTTGGTCTTGACAGTTGTCAATTTGGAAAAGGCCATTAGTTTCTACACCGGTGCATTAGGAATGTCAGTAATCCAGTTTGGTGAAGGTCGAAAAGCTCTACAATTTGGGAACCAAAAAATCAATTTACATCTAGCTGGTCGCGAGTTCAAACCTCATGCAAAGAAGCCAACCCCCGGAAGTGCTGATCTTTGTTTTATATCCGAAGAACCACTAGTTGATTGGATTTCAAAGTTTAAACAACTCAAGATTTCAATTGAAGAAGGTCCAGTTAAACGAACTGGAGCAGTGGGTTCTATTAATTCTGTTTATGTGCGGGATCCAGATCAAAACCTTATTGAAATATCGAATTATGAAAAGTGAAACGAGCTGCGACGTTTTACAATCTACATGTACTTAAAATCTAAGAATTATGTTTGCCTGTATTTTAGGGATGTAAATACTATCAACGGTACTGTTAAGATTTATTAAATCTAGCTAGTATTATCAAATATCATATCAATTCACAAAATTAAACATTGAAAAATTAAATAGCTAACAGACTAACAAATGTTCTAAATATAATGACTTCTACTATTAAACGGCGACGGCTTGTTTCTGTTCATCTTCTATAAGCGGAGTTTTCTGATTTGGACTGTGTTTAGCAGAAATGTGTTTATGCGGCTGAAGTGAACCTGGTATTCTTGCAGAGTTCAAAAGTCTTCCCCTTTGCTCAATCAATCCATATGCAAAGTAGTTAAGCTGAAATAAAATCCATAAAAACTTGTATGCTATTTCAAGTGACACCTGAATACATATACATATTTTGTTTTCTACTATACCAGAAACCCAGCAGGTAAAGCGACGCCTTGCATACGGTATAGAGTATCGCTAACATTTGTTAATTCTCGTAAAGGGTGAAGAGCTGTTATGGTACATCGTCCTAATAATCCGGTGGTGCTCATCAGTGGACCTCGGCTAATATCCACGAAATCTCCGATTCTGTATAGACACACAGTTTTACCGGTTGCTGAATTTGCTGCAATCTCTGGGATTTGCTTTTTCTTGTACTGATTGTCTTCAAACATTTCCAAGGCAAGGTCAACGTTTACTTCGAGTCTTTCAAACGGGAGATTTTTCTGAGCAAGCTTGCGCATCTCTAAACTGAAAACTCGCATTTCATCCTGTCAACACAGACACAGCATCAGTATGTTAATAACAGCATACTAACTAACTTCAAAATAGTTTCATTATAAAAATGTCATGCGATCATTTTATAGCTTACGGAGTTGGGCTTCCAATCCTTAATTTTGAGATCCACGTCATACACAAAACTACCGCTACGAACTATTTATGCATACAAAACAAATATTGTAACAACATTTCCGAACAAATGAAACTTATTTGCAAGAATATTTTTTAGTACCATTTGCAGACGGAAAACTGTGGAGTTCAACGTAAATATGGTCATGAAAGGTGGACTCTGCAACAGCTCCAAGCATGAATGAACAGCTACGCCAAAATATTTTGTTGATCTAGTTTACACAAGATTTGTCACCATTAAAATTCCATTAATAATTAGCGTAATATTTGGTTAACTCAATATACATTAAAAGGGTCTTCCTCTTTCATCTTCATGTGAAGTAAGCGCAGTTTACACGACTCCCCCATCGGTCTATGCATATCCCACAATTGCCCGTTGACCTCTGCGACAACACTTCTTTGAAGGTGCATTTCGCTCATATCTAAATACAAAAAAAGCATTGATAAGTACGTTAACATCAAGACAAATTAATTAGACAACTCACGTTTGGCACAATCATAAGGTGTAGAGATGCCCTTGTTCATCATTAAAGTAACATTTTCTGGAACACCGACATACTCCACATCAATTTTCTCTATTCGTCCAAGTTCCTTATATTGATTATCTTTCTCCTCAGAAAACATTTTCGATCGTTTGGCTCTAACCACTGGGTTGTTAACTGAAGGAATTGGATGTTGCAAAATGGATCTTATATTTTCTCGAGACAACTTCCCAAACAAGTCTTTACGCACTCCTTCAATTTCCTCGGGAGTTGGTCCTTGGATGCTATGCATTTGAAAGTAACCTATTAAAAAACAAAAGACAGTGAAGCCAAATGCAAAATGTTTATCTGAAGTTTTTGATCTTCCAACTTACGTTTTTGAATGTGAATTAAGCCGGAATACCGACATTTTCCTATGAGACCAGATAACCGTCCCATGATTGAATCTTTCAAATTAGTTAGTGGTAATGACACTACACAGTGAATAGATTATCAACTTAGTAACTTTTTAGTCAGTGTCTCTCATACTAAAACGTCCAAGGAACCAAACTATAGTAGATTTTGACTTTAATCTGCCCTCAAAATGAAAATGAGATATAGATCACCAGTTTGCTTGATAACCGGATAATCAGCAAGCAATTAAGATTCAGCAAATCGCCGTTTCCAAAACTGAAACCGAATTTGCAAACCAAAACATCAACCAATTTAGATGGAACTAAAAAAGCACACATAGAATGCATTTACATCTGGCCGATGCCCTACCGCGATTCGGCTGCAGCTCTATGCTTTGGGGACACGCTTTTGTGTACTACAACTTCCACATTTTCTGAATACTCTAGATTTCGGAGAAAGCTTATCTAACTAAAGAAATGCTAAAACCATTCAGCCTAGGTATGAATTTGATTTGCAGTTATTTAAAGAAGGAAGGATGATGATGCTCTATTAATATTTAATATATATAGACAATCACGATGAGTTTATTTGATGTCATGAAAAAGCTGTACAGTAACAAAAACTTGGACACCTCATCCAAGACGAATCTTAAAAATTGTTAGAATTACAAACTTAAAAAATTGACGTGGTTTGATACAAATCACGGTAACTGAAGAACTGGGATTTTCGTCTGGACATTTCTGAAACATTTTCATCTACGTTTTCATCGCCAGCGGACTTTTTACCAAAGTACTTTGATATCTTTGGAGCTACAACTTCATCTTGCTCATCAGATTCCCTACAAATAGGATAAGTGAATAAAATTAGCAAATAATACGAAATGTACAGGCCACGGACAAATATCACGGCTGAAGCTTACCATTTAATTTTTACGGCACACTTTTCCAACAATTCAGAAGCTGTTGACCAACTGTTTCTCACAATATTTGGAAAACCAAAAACTGGATCTATGTTTTTCCGGAGGAAACGTTTTGTTACTGGATCTGCAATTAAAATCGGGTTGGATTAATTATTTATGATTTAAGGTTTCATTCAATATTACAAGTGGTATTAATAAAATATATTTTTCTCAGCTAGCTGAATTATGAACAACCGATTAGAAGGAAAATTAAAAAGAATTTACCTCCTGGGTAGCCACTGCCCCACCCACTTGAAGAGCCAAGATTCTCAGATTCCGGAAATTTCCATTTCTTCAAAGCTACATCACGAGTTACTTTAGCACAAACACTGGCAGCGCTAACAGGCTTATATTTCGCATCAGCTTTCTTGTCAACTTTGAAACGGAGATCAGGAAACGTAACTTCAAGTTTTTTCTGTTGAAAGACGTCAATAGCATCATATTAATTGACTCTATACGAGCATTAATACGTGTGAGTGTTTTAAACAGACAAAACATACCTGATATTTGTCCATTGGACCAACGGTATCAACATAGACACGCTCAATCTTAATCCCTCGATCAGCAAATCCTTGAATTAATTCGATTGCAGCATTATGCGAAATTTCATTTAAGCTATATTTTTGTCTACGATAGCTCTTGTTTGCAATCTGCGACGGAGAAATTATTTTTAATCCAAAGGCGATGTGATCCATATCCGAGAACTTTTGAAAAATCTCCTCTCGAACTTTCTCCGTCAGTTGCTTCGAGTCATTTAATTTGGCAAGCTTATCAAGGAGAACAGGAGGGCAATCCTCAATTTTGGACAGTGACTGACCCTTCTTCTTTTTCTCATTGATGGACTCCTCGTCAGCCACACAAGCAAATATTGAGTATACCATAGGACCTAAACGACAAAGTCAAATTAATTCGTTTATGAATCAATAGAAATTCCAGTCAGTCAATAAGTATCAGTGAAAGTGAGGTTTAGTTAATTTAAATACCTAAAACTGGTCCTCTTCCTGCTTCGTCAATGCCCACATAGCAGGAAACCTTTTTGCACTTTTCAGTGACGTGATAAACGGTTACATCATCGTCTGGATTCGCTGCAAACTTTTTTAATGCATCTTTATAAACACCGACTCCACAAGTTAAGTCGTCCACGTCATCATTACCAGTCAGATCTATTTCTCCAGAGCCCTTGGAAGTCTCAACCTTCGTTTCCTTTTTTATTATAGAATCTTCCGGAGGATCCAAATCTAACTCTTCGTCTTTCACGCTAATAGTAGTTTCAGGAATTGGCTCAGATTTAACCTCCATTTCAGTGTCAGAAGAACTCATTGTCAATTTGGTGATCAAAGCCTCAGAGCTGCTATTTTCCTATACCTGCAATCATAATTTTATTGACAATTATAGTACAAATAATGAATAAAAATTTTCTCTCAAATTTTCATACAATTTAAATTAGCTTAAACTCAAAAGTAAATGCACAAACCTGACCCAACTAAACGTGGATTGAGAAGATTTTTTGTTGATACTTTACTTCAAATTTGAAGCAAATCACAGTTTAATATTCACTACAACACTATCCAAAATGCTAAATGTCCAAAATCATCAAATCCTTTTGTGCAAGGACTGCAAGGCTTTTGACTTTGTTTTTGTTATGCTCAACTGTAGAACACGGCAAATACAGAGAACATTGACTGACTCTGAACTAAAGGTATACCGCCGGTCCATTTGCCGGTGTTTACCCATCAGATCAATACTTTGTTCGGCACGTAAGATTTCTTATGGGCCGAACGAATGCACGTAAAGCAGACATAGAAAGAAACAAAGACCATTGCATTATTTATCACAATTGAATGACTTAATTTAGTCAGTATATTATTACCTGTAACTTGTATTGTAATTTGTAATCCCCAGTTAAACAATCGGTACCCAATATCTCATATTAAATATAACTGGTAAGAACATTATATAGAAGCTATTCTCCGAGTCTGTTACAAATAATACTCCCACTTCCGGTTGGGTTAGCTTCATATGCATTTCTTCCCGTATTAATACATCCAATGTATCCAACATGAGATTCTCTGTGGGCTTATAAACTGTCTACAACTTAATCTGCAGCGTGCATCATTGATGAATCAGTGTAAGGATTAACTATAAAGAATGGGAAATCGTTAGATGAATGATGAATCTGAAGATTAAGTGTTCTTAAACCGGACGACCATCAACGATCAACACATTGTGGTTGATTGATTAGTTATAAAGATAATAATGATTGATTCTGATAGATGATGGGGATGCATAACTCCAACGAGTTTGAAATCTTGGTTGCAGTAAGTACAAAAAGACAATGACAAAGTGGAATAATAGTAATGTGGGATTAATTGGATAAGGGAGATGGTGAAAGTGATGAATGTGATATTTTGAGTGTATCATTCGAGAGTTAGTCACAAATAGAATCTTTGTATAGATGCATTGTAATTCTAGGAACTAAAAAGTACCACGATGTTTTAAGAGTTTTATATTCAGTTTTTGCCAGATCTTATATTTTTGCACTCATCTCAACGGTTTTATTTGAATAGAACGGAAATCATAACCTTATCTATTTGACTTTTCATTTACATTCGTTTCATATTACCCCACACTTCATCGTTATGTCGTGAGTGTCCTATCTTCCTTCTCGCCTCCGTATTCATTCGGTGTAACTACTAAATATAACTAGAGGCAAGTTAAGTAGTTTGAAAAAGTAAACCCATGTGTTTGTCTTTGTTACATGTTCCTTGACTTTGAAATGAATCACCTGCTGCGAGGAGAAAGTGGGCAAGACCCTGGATACCTTTTAGGTACTTCCTCCCTGGCTTTTCCATGATTTATAATAATGCTCATTACTGGTTGTTGGCAGAAAAGTATGCTTCAATTCTAACACCCTTTCTCCTACAAACTCTTTACCGCTCCAGATATGAAGTAAGGGCTCTGATATGGTGGCGTCTCAAAGAAGAATGAAATTTTCCAGTTTTGTTTTTGCCCTGGTCGCTCCAAATTACAGCAGTGTACCATACCACTGCATCAAAATGGTCCATATGATTTTATTTAGCTTTCACATTTTCATACACTTTCCCTTCCATTTTTGCCATAATACACACAAGGAGCTGCGTAATATACAAGAGAGTTTCCAACTTTTTTTGAAAATATTTATGAAGCATCAGACACAAGAGCTTACATTCCGACGACCACGGGTGGTCTTTCCAGTTTTTGAAATTAAATGGGTTATTCTAGCTATAAAATTTCCACATTTGGGACCAAACTACGGACGGACGACAAAAGATGAACTTGCCGAACAACTACGATGGAGGTAATAGTGTCATAAAACCCATCTAGACTGTGGGCTTTTGAATAATGACAAGTTTTAAAACAACGTCATATTGCAATTTAGGGCCGGTTCCTGAACCAAGGTTGTGAGTCATAGCCACATTAAACCATAAACCGTGACAGGTATGAAAACATGCCTTTCATTAAAACCATTAGGGAAGTGAACTCCATATGCGTGCACCAACAAACCATTGGTTGGAGTCAAAGTCAATGGCATTTTATTATGGAACGGTTGGGGTTCATTGGCCCGTGGTGTACCTAATAATTTTACATTATGCTAATTTAGCCCATGTTCATATTCAAGAAGTCAGTTATGTCTATAATAGTTTAAAAGCAAATAAATCCTAGTTGAAAACTCTAATTGTCGTTTTTTACTTGTCAATTTATACAGATTTATAAAAATCAGGGAGATTTATTTTTACATCCCAACAAATCTCTGCTTTCACTCTCACTAGTCTACCGTTGCAATTCGTCTCGCAGAATGGGTTCTCTTGATAGCTGTACTGTCTCTTCTAGTTGGTGAATTCGAACTGGTCCTCCGGATCGGTATATTGATGGAAGAGGGTTCATAATACATGGACGGCTTATATAGGATGGAGCGAATGAATTTAACAGAAACTTTGAATCCAAGCGTTTGAATGGGCAAGTGCACAACAACGAATACACCGAGGCGGAAATAAAAGATCCATGCGTGACAGTCATAGCCATGTACAGTTATGGCCGAGAACATCAACACAATGTTGATGAATTTCAAAATTACGTGGCCGTAGCAAAACGTTAGACTCAGCTTTATAATTAAAAATCAAGGTTATCCTACCATTCAGGTAACAAAATCGTATAGGTTATCTTGTGTGAAAACCACTTACGGTAACCACACTGATTATTAGAGAGACAACTGCTAACAAGTAGGTTATCACAGAGGCGAACCCGATCCATTCAACTTGCTTTGCAAGATCAATGCTTCCACAATACGTTACTGTTGAAATCAATGGTTTGGATAATGAAAACCTTTAATGACCAATTGGAGCATGATAAGTATAATTTGGATAACGTACAATTATTAAGCTGGTTTAGTTCACCCAACTCTTTGATTTTCACGTCAAATAAAAAGTAGAGCATTGCTGGAATGGATACAGTCAGGAGGACGATGAGGTATATCTAAAAATACGTTTAAAAAGAAATTAATTGTTCATACGAAGCTGTAATTAGAATCAGTTTGTATCAGTATACGTACATCTACACACCAAATCCATTAGCACGAATAGTCCAGCTAATCCAGACTTTGCTCGAGCACGTCTGTTCTGGTGGGTGGCAGTACTTGCAACCTCTTGACCTGGTGGAATCTCTAGGAAAGCTACAGAAGGTCGGTTGCTGTCTATACGATCCCCTGCTGGGAAGTACATTCGAGGTGGGTTTGGTGGTGGTGTGTGCATATTATACGCAAATTGTTGTTCCGACTCAGCCTCCATTTCCATCTTCGGATAATATATTATATTATTACGTCTAATTAAAGTGGAACAAATTCTTTCAGGTCACTCGGTCAGTTCTCATCCTATCGATAAGGTGGACGCATGAATCTTAATGTCAAAATCTTTTAAATAAAGTTCATTTGAACAGGATTGAAAGAAACATGCCATTCAAAAGACCTGTTCTGTGCTGGGACAACTTTGAACGATTATTTAGACGGATCTGGTATCCTCGTTTTATAGTGTGTATTGCTTCTTAATTGTTGCTCCTTAGGTATCATCAAATCATTAATCGTTATCGCAGTAGCCTTGGAGCCTTGAATATGCCATTCCTCCTTACCTTACTAAACCACTGCTAGCCTAACTTGCAACAGACCCCTCGCCGAGTAATGTAATCCAAAGATTGGGAACAAAAATTGTTGCTGATACCATTTGCCAGGCATTGGCTGACTAATAATAAAACGTACTTTTATTTCGCGCAGGATGAGCCAGGTTGATTCAAAGCGATAATGGAAAACTTTCATCTGAATTTGTAAAATACATATTAGGTTTGTACTTGTGTTTAATAAGCATACTAACAATAGCCACCACATTAGATGCAAGTGTATACGTTTGTATTTCATGCTGTATGATGTTGATTTGGTGCATAGTTTCTGTTGCAAAATGGATTTTGAGGTGCGAAGAAATGTATGCGTACAGGCAAGGAATGTAAAGATTTAGGTACGTCAATTTACTGGTCTGATCTCTGAGGTGGGCAATGTAAGAGTGACATTGAATGAAGTTGAACAGAGATTAAAATAGATAATTTTAGAAATCGATTAGCTTGGGAAACATTATCAAAGTAAAATGAAGGCATTATTCACATGAGTCAAAACTAGAGAGAATCGAAGCACACTTGTGCATTAGCATAATATCAATTATACAGATTCATAAAAAGGTTCAATCATAAGTAAAACATGAAATGAGCAAGAGTTGACTCTCACAAAAAAGGTAAACGCAGCAGTCCACACAGGACTTAACACGTTAATTCAGTTAAAGTCAATCTGTAGTTCCATTATAAAACTTAAAAATTTATTAGATTATCATGTTCGAATTGGCAGAAACGGGATTTTGAAATAAATCTGGCAAATGTACTACTTACATTTGTTATATTATATGTAATAATGTATGGTACTGTAATATACTGCACCAAAGAATGTATTGGGTTGGGATATTGTGAATTTAGGAAAAACTCAAACAATGAGAAGCTCATTTTACTTTCCCTTGGTGCTCCCATCCAAAAAAAACCAATCGAGATCGGCTCAACACTGAGCCTTCTTCTCTAGTGCTCTCTCATAGCTGGTGAGAGTGTGAGAGTAATCTTCAATTTTTCTTACAAGTTCACTCCCACTAGTGTGATATATTGCAATTTTTCTCGCCATCTGTACCCTTTTCCATCCTTTATTTAGCCAAGTATTGACAACTTTATTATAGAAAAGGAAATCAGTATAATTTGTAGTTGTTTCTCCGTCAAGCCTCTACTCGTTCTTTTTCTACTTTCCAAATCCATCCATCCACTTTCCCTTGAAATTGCGTGCTACAACTGGCACTTACTTTTCTGTGGAGGAGGAGTCATGATCGTTTGGGAGACTCTCTCAGCTATGAATTTCCTTTCGTTCGCGTTTTCCCTTTCATCTTTATGCGAATGTAGTATTGTTTGGCAGAAAAACATTAGTTTTTACTTTTCTCAGATTTTTGTCAAGAAAATCAGCTCAGGAAATCTCTTTGAAAAACTGAGAAAATTACTTTTTCCAAAATGTTGATGTTGCAGCATGCAATGCATGAATGTATACAATATTAATGACAATGACTCTAAGCTATGTTCAGCACTTAAAACTCAATGCAAAATATACATTCAAACATTCATTATTCACTTTCATAAAAATTGTATGCTGCATGACAAAAATGGTTGAACCCATCGCATCCTTTTAACACAGTTGAATTCACAATGTATGCATGTATTTCCAGTTTGCCAGCAATATATTTTTGCAATGCGGCATTGTGAAATAATTTAAAGGAAAACTCAGCAAGGAGGAGATGATAAACTGTGAAATAAGTTATTGCGCAACTTTTTGCATACTTCTTCTTCATCTATTTCTCGTAATGCTTCAGGATGACTTGGAAAAGTACTTTGGTGTTTTAAGTTGCTTTATAAATTTCATACCTGCCAGAAGCAACCAGCAAACTCAATATATACATTAAAGACTGGAAACTGTTAAGGTAGAACGAGGAAGCATACTCTTTAAAAACTAAAGCATCAAGGTTTCCTAAAAAGACCTCAACTAACCAAGGCAAATTCGGAAAGCCAACGGTTGTGGTGTGGTTACTTTTCCTTGCTTCTGAAAAATGTACCCTCTCCACTCTTCTTTCATCAATGGCATTTCATAGTTTAGGCGCATTAGCGAAAAACTACACTAACAAGTTAAGTAGCACACACTTCCTGTGTAGGAATAAAGCTTCAAACCAGGGAAAAGGAAGTAAGCCTTTGGTGAAGAGAAAAGGAAAAGAGAAAGCAAAACAGTAAGTAATCCAAGGCTAAAAAGACTACTACCGGAGGCATTACATTACTACCACCTATATATATTGCCGTTGTAGTTGTGTTGCTTAAAAACCTCAAAGTTATGACATAAATATAACATAAAAGTCATTCCTTTGGAAAGGATTTCAGCACATCAATAAATAACTACCTTAGTTTTCAAACAACTCACCTCCTCCGGATGATGAAGATGTTTTTTCTCCCTCTTTTATTCTAGCAATACGTCCTTCCCTTTTCAATCTAACTAAGGCGAGCAATAGAAACTGCAGGTGTTCTTATGAAACCAAAATGTATGCATAGGTACATTCATCTGATAGCATCCCAGTTTCCTGTAAAGCTCAAGACGTGTCAGTTTCCTGGAATGTTGAAGAATAGAGAGTCAGTAATGTGGAGTAAGTGAAAGCAACACGGAGGTGAGTATTTTTTAGACTAAGAAAAAAATACCTGCCTGCTGAGGTTTACAGGAGTACGGATGGTATAAATAATATATGTACACTGTTGCGTGATATTGGCTGGGGAAATGTGAGTCGAGTCCGCTTGTTTACGCTATATATACATCCTCTATAATATTATTTTATCTTTGCCATATTTATGCGTTACGTCATTCCGTTTTAACTCACCTTTTCGGGCATAGTCAGTCGTCAACGAAGATAATGTATCCGGGAGGCTGTTGTATTACTTTCGAAAGTAAGCGTATGCTTTTATCAACATTCTACCTCTGGCTAACGTGTTAAAATAGAAACGTTATGTACATCACCAAGTTAGTCTGTATCAGTTTGCGAAATAAAATCTTTTCTACATAAGTGAAAGCAGTAGAAGAAGTATAAAAAGAATAATTGTGTATTGTAGCAATAGCAAAGCAATGCATCATCCCTTTTCCCTCTGGAGTTTTGAATTTAACATGGGACATCCGAAAAGTGAAAGAGAAGCGGAGGAAAATATTTCCTAAAAATGTGCAAAAATGCTGACAGACGGAATATTATATGAGAAGAAGTTTTTTGAGGAATTACATTATTATCATCATATCATGAAAAAGGTTAAATGTAATAGGAAATGGGTTATAAATAAAACATTCACCTGCATTTCCAACTCTCTTCCGTAATCCCACTTACATTTGAATTTCTCTTTCTTTTTATAGTCTAAAAATAAAAAGGTCGAAAAGTATATGAGTCGAGTTACTGTTTTAGACAAGAGTGACATTAAATTGGAGCGGACGAATTTACAGACGTAAGTTGAATTTCATAACGAAACGCGTGATGCAAGTGGCAGTGGAGGAAGATGATATATGATTTTGCTAAAATACAGTAAATCCATTGATATCACTTTTTGTTTTTTAGTAAATAACTATTATTGGCTGCTCATTGACATAGTAATTTTAGTATGCGTTGTACTGTTTAAACTTTAAAAATAATTCGTGCTTTTCATTCAAAATAAATGCCTTTGGAACATATTTTTCGTTCTAGTTCCTTATTTGTTTATTTTGTGATAAATCTTGTTTACCCACCCAAATTAGGCATTTTTATACAACATTACTTTCTTTCAGCTTTAACTTTAATCGCCTCACTCCCCCTTTCACATTCCTCTGGTGTAAGAATGTGAATGCCGAAGGAAATTATGCATTTATACACATAGAAGCATCTTGCAACTTCCAGCCCTCATTTTTTCAAAGGAAGATCCCATAAAAATAATAAAAATGAAATGATTATGAAGATAATAAACGTGCTGTGTGTTATTGCAGCTTCAACAGTAAAAAGCTGCATAACATTGCATGCAATCTGCATCATGCTTTCGCTAACATAAGGGTTGAGGGTGCACAAAAATGAGAATTTTTGGTTGAACAGGACGGTTGGTGTGGAATGCATAAATTTAAATTGAATATGGATGATTTTCTCTAATATATTGTAACCCTTTTCGGTCCATTTCTTTTCTATGGAGTTGTCAAAGTCATCATCATCATTCCTGTTTCCTTCCCAAAGTCATATTGCTCCCATAAAACGCAAGCGTTCAATTTACATTTAAAAGCATGGGGCAAGATGCAGATGTGTAGATTTTCTACTAGGTACATGCCTTATCATTATAACATTTCTAATATGTCTGTCTAGTATCTAGTGCAAAGTCAAACCATGGGACTTCTTATTACTATATAAAGCGAACGATTTTTTGGCCACAAAAAAACGCATCAGCCGTCAACTGCTCAAATGCAATCTTTGAAACATGAATAATGTACAAGATGCATAAAATGGCCAAAATATGAGAGCATATCTCCACACTTGCATTTTCTATAAAAGCAGCTGTCGGACTCTAATCTAATATGCATAGCCGGAAAATGATTCGATTCGCTTAAAACATATACATTCAAAATACATTTATTCACAACCGGGCTCGGCTGGACCTTTTACTTGGCTGGAGACTTGGAAGCGTGAGCACTTAAAAAGAAGTGCGAATAGTGATTTTTTTCGAGGAAATCACCATCCTAGTATCTTGTATCGTATCGGTCTAAAATGCATGTAGTCGTGTGTGTTAAATGTGAACAATGTGTGACTAAAGATATGATATCTTGCATGTTCCACGCGGGCGTTTTTTAGCTGCCGCTCATTTTATGGACATGAATTAAAAAGGTTTTTTTTACTGAAGTCATGAACTGAATGTCCCTATATATACTAATCGATTTGACTATGTACGCAGCAGCACACATGCATGCTCTAACTTTATAATACACTTTTAGTGCGACTGCTGCAATATCAGAAAAAACCCGATTGAGTTACCTCCCATCCATATATTATCACACCAATTGCAGAAGGAAACTACACATGTAACTATTAAAATAAAAGTGAAAACTTTTGTACCAATTGGTTTTGCACTGCGTAGTGTCTCGTTTCACCAAACATGTTACACAAAAGTGGTGGAGAGAGGACGAAAAAAGTGAGATTGAGCATGTAAAAAGGTCTACTCAACAGAGATAAGAAAGGACATAAATGGCAATTGCAGTGTAAAAGATTAGACATGTAAAGACGGGAAGAGTGGCAGTGGTGGTGGTGGTGATGGTGGACAATTTCTGATATTCCCAGTAGTCGCTCTCGCTGACCAACCAAACCATCAACCTTCCTTTCCCTTTTACTCCCAACATTTCAATGTAATATAGCCAAGTAGCAAAGTTCAATCTGAAAAAGAAATTTGGTGAAATACAGCCTTTCCTTTTGTGTTATTTGGTTCGCAAATCAGAAAAGGCCAATACCGAACTCACATTGGCTATACTTTTATATCCACCAATTTCATAAATATGCTTCTTGGAACTGCCAATATAGCCATAACTGGCTATCCAACTTTTGTAGCAGTTCAGGGAAAGCTGATATGTATATACATTCCGGTGGATAGCTGGTCAACTAAAAACCTGGCATGACATTTCCCTCTTCCGGCCAAAACCTTTTTACTACCATAGCCACTTACAATAGCCATATCACAGTCAACCAAGCCAAACCAAGGAGACCCGTGTTATGTATAACAATCTGGATAAAAGAAGCGAGATTACTAGATATTAAATGTATCGTGCCATGTCATGGTCAACACTTTGGGACGTGTTCGTATCGCTTCACTGAGATTCAACGTTTTATTACCGGCTTTTACAAAGCTTTTCCCCGTTTTATGAACATTTTGCTCCCTGAGATACATATTTTACATAGGTTTCAACACTTTCATGCGTGTATTGAATAAATTCCATATTATGCATTATGAGCAAGCATACATACATACACACGTTACGCGTCCATGTCCAACAAAAACTACCTAGACTGTGTTGCAGACTGCGGATGACAATTTATAGTAGCTTTATTTCCTCACTTCCGATTCCAACTCTAGCTGAAATATGCATGGGTTTAGTTACATACGGAAACACGCAAAAAAAGGAAGTGGACATTTGAAGTTGTGAAATCGGTACACATCTGGAATGTGTGGAACTTGTTGTCGAGTTACACAATTGTATTCATGTCAATACAAGATATTTGGCTGGTGGTAGATTGACTTGACTTGACATTTCACTATTGAAAATGAGAGAGGGTTTGAATGTTAAGGATATATCGTGTAGATGTGTAATACAATGTTGCTATTCCTGTGAAAGTTGGCACTGAACCACAACGGAGATGAATCCGTACTGCTGCCACTTAACACAATAACTTTTTAAGCTCAAACTCGACATGACAGGTTGCAAGGATACAAGTCTCCTGGCATCCGATATGGCTGGCTACATGCTATCGAATCCAGGAATTTGGGGTGCTTAGAAAGTTGACATTATCCATCATGTATACTTATATAGCCCTCAAACTTTCACATCGATAATGAGGTGTCGACTGGAGTTGGAGTGATGAAAGACATTGTTGACTGCATTTTACACAGAGAGATAGTTTGTTCTGCATGCAACTTTTTGTTAATTGAGATTTATGGGAAATGACGATGAGAAAGTATCCGCACAATATACCTATATGAGTGGGCGGCTATTTGTTTGTTTTGCCTACTTTCTCCCATTTTCCAACAGGTTTTCCCAACAAACAATAAAGAAGTTTTTGTTGGTTATTACATACCCACTGATCTTAGGTATCTACCACATCTAACAAAATAGAGAAATGAGGTTATCCAAATATTTCATCTGGTTTGAGTTATGTGGATGGAATTGCGTTTTTTATTCGATCAGGTACCACATGTGCACGTGGGTGGATGATAAATGATAAAATGTATCTGGAATATGATGTATGAATCATGCGTGGCATTATGACAAGCTATATCGGTTACCTTACTTCCCTCATTAGTTTAATGGTAAATGTAGTTTCAAATGGAATACATTACATGTAAGGTTTTTGGATGTGGAGTATTGAAATATTGCAATTTTAGGGATGGACTCATACACAGACAGTTAAAACACAATTGCATCGATTTTTCACTATTTACAAGGCAAGATATACACATTTTCTATTTCTGCGTTTTTTTCAATTTCCTGTCCCTCATAGTTAAGATGACTGTGATGCTTATAACTACTCAGGATATACATGTTTCTGTTGCCGGATTTGAGAAGGACACAAACCGGAGCATGCAATGCATACCAAAAAGAAAGTCGTCAAGAATGTAGAAGGTCACAGCTGGAATCTCGTAATCTAACTACGTCTCACAAAGGAGCTGAGCCAACTCAATCACTACTGCAGCACTGACATTGCAGTCAATCCACCATTTGGATGTGCATCTTATTTCTTGTTATTGCACTACCAGCACCGGTATATATTTCATCTAATCTTATTGCTCCTTCACTTCCTCATTTTCTCTTACATTTGTTCTGAACCAAAGTAGCTGTTTTTACTTTTTAGAAGGACATGTAGGTATAGTCATGTAGTCCAGTTGTAAGAGAAAGTGGAATCCTTTTATACCTTCTGTGATTCTTAGATTCCATAGCTAAAAATCCTGGGATTAGGCGTGTCCACCACACTCTTGATGGGTTTTCCTTTTTGATGAATCCCCTTCTTTTTTACAAGCCATGCAACTACCGCATAGTCATTGCGTTGCCGGTTGCCATAAAAAATAATCGTAGTCAGTCACATACTTATTGTGGACATCCAGAAAATAAGCAGCGACTTCCCCATCTTCTTACTTCCGTTCTCTTTTGAATGCAACCCGGTTGATTTACAGAGTTCAATAAGACGTTGTTAAATCTATAGATATTTCTTGAGTGAAAGCAGAGAAAAATGCTTATTTTATAACAAACCGGTTTGCTTGCTTACCGTTTTCCTTTTCTTTCTCATTTTCTCTCAAAGAAAAGGGAATGGGAAGGAGCAATTTTCCAAGAGCAATGTCTGTCCACTCAAAGCCATCCATTGAATTCAGTGAATCCAGTCTCCTCAGCTTACACACAAGCAATCAGACCTGAATGACCTGTGAAGGGCTCTTCTTTTCTCTAGCTTATTTGCCCTTTTCATATATTCTTGTAGAATCCCTATATAACTGTATGCATGCTTCAATTTCCAAAAGGAGGAAGGTGCCGTGAAGCTATAATACCCATCATGGAATAAGTAAACCTTAGCAAAGCCTATCGAGTGAGAGAAGATTGAAGGCATTACCCTGTAAACTCATAAGGAAAATGCAGGCTGGAATAGACCACTAACCAAACCAAAGCATGAATGGAGGGGAACTACATATGTGAGTATAGGAGTTACATAGTAATCAGAGGGAAAGTAGGCGATCAACGTCAGTCGAATTGGGAATTATTCGCCTTGTCTTTGTCTGTGGCTCGGACTCTCTAAAAAGATTTACCATTAGAATTTCAACAAACTTTAGGAGGACAACTGACCAGGCTTCTTTCATTTTTACATTCAATTTTCTATAAATCTCTGTGAATTATATAGGTAGCTGCCCCAGGAAAAATCCTTTGTCTGAATGTGTAGGTGTATGATCAACAAAGGCTTGGGATTTTAACAGAAGAGTATTTTAATGTAAAGAAAAATCGATGTCTTTTATAAAATACACATTCACTACCTACGTGTTTCCGGCGGAGTGTGTAAGTATAAGTTTATCTGAATTCATTATTGCTTTTTCGTGTCACGTGTCATGATAAAGTCTCGTGTTGTTAGTAAGTATCAAATTATCCATCATCTTCCTGTCATGTCACTGAGCAAACCCACACAAAGTTTCTATGTTGAATGTGGTTATGTAGCAAAATGCAGAAGTGAAATTTCATTTCTGTGGTGGGCGGTCGTGACCTTCAGTTGTTAGAGGCTATTTTAGCTCTTAAAGGTATATCACCATCAAAGCAAATCAACATGAGAGGTAAATCAGATCAGACCCGAAATAGATTTTACTTAGAGTATATAGTCTTTGGGTACTGGTAAAGTGAGTGACAGACAGGTTTTCTTGTAATACCCTGGATTTGTTAAATGTAAAGTAATCATGTCCATTAAAAAGCACTTTTGCCTAATCTAACAAAAGATTGCAAATCGGATTAGGTAGTGGACGGCTGCACGAATGACGCATGTTTGCTTCCCTAACCCAAGGAAAAATATTTTGGTGCAGTTGCACTAAGAATAGTAGAGAAGAGAGTAGATACCAAAACCTAACTATTTATAAGCTTCAAGTAAAAAGGAATTATGGTGTCATTTTAATAGGCCTACTTTGCCGAGTTTTAAATGGAAAAGAACTGGATGGAACAAAATTCGACAAGTGTTTCCAACATTCACTTAGCTTAATCCTTTATGTTGTATCTGCCTGGTCTGGTTAGAATTTTTGAATCTGTTGTAATAGAATGAAATAATAAACAATTCAAGTTACGCCCACCCACAAGCAAAAAAGCTTCCCCATGACTGTCTTTCTTATCCTTATCCCCTTTCTAAACAATAAAACTCAACCCTTTTCCATCGTTTATGTGTGTGTCCTAACTTTCATTTAAAGCCGGGCGTAGCCAGTTTCAGCTACGGACTTTCTACGACGACATCAAAGAAGAACCAAAGCTACGAGTCCTAAATCTCATTTAAATTGTTTTTGCTACATTAGCTACAAAAAGGGTTTAAAGGAAACTTTTGACTTCGCTTTGCATAGTTAATGCTTGACCGGTTTCTGCTTTGCAAATAAGCTGAGCTAATATTAAAATTTCCTTCCAAGAACGAATATCATCCGTTGAAAATTTTAGCCAACAATAATTAAATAAAAATTCCCACATGAAAAGTCAATTGAAAGGATAGCTTTTTGGGGACAAAGCAGGTAAATATTGCGTTTAAATTTTGTTGGTAGTCTAATTAAAAAGGTTATAAGCTTTTCTAAAAGATGCATAAATTGGTGACAAAATACTGCTACAAAAAATCCACACTAGAGTAGGCCCACTTTATTGCTTTACATATGCTCATTTTCTACCTTTTATTTCATCCCATCCATTTTTTACTCTCCCCTTCACCCTTTGCCATCTTGTTCAAAGTCTTGAGCCGTGTTCTAATCAATTTTCACGGCTTATTATTCTCTTTTGAAAATATTCAAGGCTTTAAGCAGATTTCAGCTCCAGTACTTACAAGAACCCTTGCTACAAACATGTGTTTGTATTTTGTATACATATTGGATTTTCCAATATTCTCTTAATCTCCACCAAACTGAAGGAGTGCCGGATGGAACCTCACTATGCTCCCTCCAATGCAACCTCGAATCAGTTATCTCGGATTTATCCTCATAACACTTCTTCAAACATACTTGTAGTGAAGCACATTCGTATTCGTATGTGTCAACCACGAGACCAGTGGCCTTGGTTTTTAGCTGCTGATGATGTACATACATACATTTCTCCCTTCCACCATTTTGTTGGTTAATATCAGCCAGATAGTTTGATTTGTTTTTTTTGTTTAGAGCTTAAATGGATTTTTGAGACTTACACAAGAAGGATGACAAAACTTACACAACGCATTTTCCCCATCCATTTCCCAGGCAGTGCAAAGAGTTTGCTTCCTTCTTGAAAAGAAATTCCGGCTTAATACGCTCCGTTCTTTCTAACCCTGTCATTTTTTATTGTGTTTTAGCGTTCTACATTTTTCAAGTGGATCATGATATGATATGATGATACGATGCGAGACCGAAAAATGTTATCCAAGAGCAATGCAAATAGAACCAAGCCACATTTACTCGGTTGCAAGTTGTTGCAGCGGAGAATAAAGAATGCCAAGCCAAACGACTCAAGACTATATGTGCTCCCATGATATCAATTCAGTAAATACCGGAAAGTCCAACGCTAAAGCTTTTAAGGGGACCTTTTCTATTTTTCATATACCTCCATACTTGTTTTTCAAAAAACATCTCCTCATTTCTCATGCTTCAAACTGTACGCTTTCTATATTATGGCAATTTCTCATAGAGAAATCAGTGTGTGGCAGCTGTTTCCTTTTTGAAGCATGCTCTTATGATGTCCTATACAAAATTCTAACTTTAAACATTATGCACATGTGTATTTACTATGGGCGCACTCGAGCCTTTATAGAGAAAATGATGGGTTTTTACACAAGAAAGTTTGAGTCTCAATTTTCACAAAATGATAATGATGAAGATGATACAAGCGTTTTCAATATTTCTCACTATATTTCAATGTCTAAAAATGTCAGGCTCATCAGAGATGAAAAATAAAAGCAAGGCTTATCCGGGGTCGGTTTCTCAATGCATGCAGTATGCTCTTCTAAAAAAAACTGTCTCTTATTTCCAACGGGTTGAATTATTCACGGATTCATCTGAAAATCGAATTTTCTCAGCCGACTTTAAAAGCCCTTTCTCCCACTTTTTGACAAAGGGGATTAGTAGCAAGGGAGATCTATTATGTAGAGATTTTTTTCCCATTTTAAATGCCTCATTTCTCCAAGCCATTGGGTAACAACTATATATGCATGCAAATACAATATATTCTAATCGTGGGATCAAACATAAAAGAAGGTTGTTTCAGGGAAGGAAATTAAATAGAGCACAAATCCAGTTGATCCGTTTGCCAAGGGAGGATGAATGAATGCATAATATGCATAATACTATGAAACCAAGTCAGAGAATGAGAGAGAGAGAGCACAGATCCGTATATCCTTGTTTATCCATGTCGTAAACCGGACATAATATATTATGCGGCTGCAATATAAGCTCCCTACTCGCAGAGCAAAGTTATGTGTGGTAGCAAATTGTATACCTAAGAGGTTTTCTCATCGTTGGTCCCAAACTCCCAAGTGTTTTGTTGGTTGTAATTATCAAGTCACGTGTTGGATTTATTAACTACCTTTGTCCTGATTTGAACAACAGTTCACTAGCTACCCTAGTTAAATCCTAGCTCGACTCGACACTCTAAAACAGTGGGAAATCACTCAGAGAGACAATCAGAAACACGCGTCTTGACTTTGATTCACTTGTGAAACAAATTGAGTGAAGTAGTGGTAGTAGCAGTAGTACCACCAGCATGTTATATGTTATTAGGACAAACGACAAGGTCCGTTTGCCGTTGATGTTGATTTTCATTTGTTATTAGCAGCCATATGCATGCACATGATGCATACATGAACTGTTTTGTATTTTACACGAAAGGCGTTAGTGCATTAATAACTCCACGGGCATAATAGCACAGGACAAGCTGATGCTGATGTGATGTAGTTGAGCACAAGTTGTGAGTTTGATTGATGGGCTTTATGAAATTTCGGAACCCTTGAACTCCCTGTCACAATTTGTTTGTACCAGCGAGGAGTAGAAGAAGCTAGCAAAATCCAGTCACTACAAATGTGAACTGGATGAGTTGAATGAAACGGTTTATAGTTTTTGATGTTGACTTCAAATTTCATTCTCAATTGTAGTCAAAGTTTGAGAGTGTGTGGATAGCATGCGGTTTGCTTGAAGGGGAAAGTGGAATAGGGTATAATTATAGGATGTAATTGCATTCTTTGTAACCCTTATTTATGTATGCACGTAAAGTTCCCACAGGCATGCATGTGACCAGATTTGATATTCATAACAGAGAACCATAGAACCAACTGGACTGGCCTGGTGGTGTGATGGATGAATGGTGTGAGTTGTATTTGTACGTAACACCTCCAGCGAGTTTTGGTTTACGCACACACACCATGGCATAATGTCTTTTTGTTATGAAGAAAAAGTTTATGAAACAATCGAGGTGAATGAAATGTGGGTGCCTATATAGGAGTTCAAGTATTGAATGCGACGCTGGAATGAGGATGATGCAATAATGAATGATGGTTGGAGTTTGGAATAAATTCGGATTCTTTCACTGTGAAAATACATCTTCCTCATTTTATGGGTCGATGTATGTAGGTATGTCTACGGAACAAGATTTTAGGACAGCAACGTATCATCTTGCGAAAATTCGGCGAGGACGGACCTTGACCACACCACAGACACTCTGGTGAATATAAAGCACCTTATAAAATTGGGAAACTTGCACTGACAGAGAGGAGAAGTGGTACAAATAATGTGAGATGAAGTTGAACAATACAATCAACGAGCCCAATAACCAACACCAGCTGCTGTTCCACCGTTGCCCGATATTAAGTCAAATCCGGAATAGGGTAGATATTTAGGCATATAGTAGTTTAGTTGTATTTGACACAACACTGACTGCTGGTGGTGTAGTGTGTCTATATAATATGCAGTCTGCCTTTCCGTTAGATCAAACAAGCAAGCAAGAATGAAAGGGTTTTACGTTTTACTCATCTCTGTTCTATGTCACGGTTTCATCGCCCAAGGGTCGGCAGTTTGTGTGCGATGCTGGAGAGAATACGTATGGATGTGGAATGGAAGTTGCCATTGCTGTAGATGAATAGGTTTTTGTTGCTGCTGATGCTGAGAGATTGTGTGTAGTTGACTGCTGCTGTTCCATGTTGTAAGTAAGTTTGTGAACGAGTGACTGACTTTTTTTCTTCAAAAATCTATACACACATCACAATCCAATTCGATCTCGTTTTTTCTTCTACAAAATATCCTTTCCTCATTGGGAATGCATTACACGCAACTACTGTAGTGGAGTTTTCCCAACTGGGTTGCACACTACTACAGGAGAGTGGGAGCCCTGCTTGTTTTCTGCATTTTCCATGAAAGCGTGCTGATGAACTTTAAATCATGAGATGAGATAAGAAGATATTATTATGAAAATGGAAAATTTTCGGTCATTGTGCAACTGCTGAAAATCGCATAGGATGGTAGTGGGGCAATGTGAGAACTGACTGCCTAAATTATACATAGTAGTTAAATATGAGTTTTAAATGAGTACGATTTTATATTTAAAGAATCAAGATAGAAATAGAATTTCTTTATTCATTTATTACATTAGATTTGATTATTATAAGCTTATATATGAACGATCAACTTAAAAATTTAAGTAGAGAACCCATATATGTATTAAAAACATTTCCGACAACAATATTCGATTTGGATACATAAAAATTGCAGTCCTTATCTCCAACAAAGTAAAACAAGGTTTTTTTTTAACAGAGCTATATTCTAAGGAAGTGAACCCAACTTGTCATATTACTACTACTGGCAATAAATGACTTTTAATTAAGAAGCATTCCGTACGAAACGACACAAGGGCCTTTTCAGTAATACCTAGTTAAGGTGTGGTAGTGGTATAGATTAGCTACTAATGTACAGACAGTACATGTTTATTATTGTATATGAGTGTTTTATTTCATAATGTTTACATTAACTTACAAACTAGTTAGTATTTTTGGTTGGTCAAACACTGATCACAAACTTCAAAATTGTCACGCGGAAAGCTAATATATAATTTCTTAGATGTAATATCAAAGAATGTTTTATATTCATTTCATAGCTATTACTTATCTATTATAAACATCCTACTATACTGGTAAGTATATTATACATTTTTATGATGCACTTTCACCTCCTACTTACTATATATCGTGACAACGATGACGATACCATGAAATCTTTTGTACACGCCGAGAATATTATTTACATTTTTACAGAATAGTATACAAGAAACATGTGATGAAGTTCTGCTCTATTTTTATATTTAGTCTCAGCATCATATATACAGGCAGAAGAAAATATAATGAGAAGACAGAATTTATGAACCAATTAGCTCACCCAGAATCCGTATAATATTTATAGTTCAGGACGCCATGAATTCTTGTCTGAGAGAAAGGAATAATTCATTGTACTTACTTATCCCGATAAGCAGAGCGGACGTTTAATATAAATATGTACATAATAGCGCATTAAAGAGAGATAGATGCTAATAAATACATTTATGGGTAAAAGTCAGTGCATTTTAGTTGACTACATATATAAGTATTATGGTGCTTCACATCTTAAATGACATTAGTTAACCAGTACATGCGACGCATACTGTATGAGTTTTGTTTAAGAGTTAAAACGATGTAAAATATCAATATAATATTGTTACATTTCTTCTAGTTTTACATATTTCATATAAATAGTCAATTACATTCGGATTCCACCACCCACCACCACCTCCTTACTGCTTCCACCACCTTCATAGCACGTTGTGGAGTCACTGCTTAGTGAGCAGGTCAAGCTGGAGTTGGGATTCAACACACTCTGGTTTTGGCGGATTCTGGGAGGGTTGGGAAGATGGGAAAGGACGAAGTATGGCACAGTACTGGACGAAAAGGCTAACACTACCATGAGCTCAATGGGAGCTACCACTAACTTCTTGGCAAAGTAGGGGGTTGAAGTAGCAACCGTAGTAATTATAACTCTGAGTTGATCCATCCAGCCACTACTGGATATCATCCAGAGCCATGAAGATTGGAGAAAGGAGGCAGAAAGAAGGAGTAAAATGGTGTAGCTGGCGAAACTACCTACATCACAAGAAATGGTTCGGGTCACGCCACCCGTGGTGACAGGCTCGGCACATTGTCCTACACACAAAAAGAAATAGAAAAAAACCACAATTATCCTTAAATTCCAAAAATTCTCATGAAAAAACTTTTGCCATTCGCATAATTATTTCAACCACGGAGTATATTCATTCATTCATTCCAACATTACATTTTGGACGGGTTTTATAACACCGTAATTGGGACAGTGGAAACGTAGCCCAGTAAAAAGTTTAGGAAATGACCTCGTCATTTTCTTAATATTCACCGTCAGCCGGTGAAAATGACCTTTTGAGTTTTATTATGTCCAAGAAAATACACCAACTCTTCCAAAAGTCTCAGCATCATTACAAGTATTCCAGATTTCTCAAAGAAGAGGGTAAATAGAACGAATGGAATTCCAAGAATCTCCCAGAAAATGTTGGAGAAAGCATTTACCTCTCCTGACAACATTTCTTCAGCTCTTTTGTTCGGGTTATGAGAAAATATGCAAAATTTACGCAAACACGCTCCAAAAAATATATAAGAAAGTTCGCATACATATGCGTGCTTACCGTCTACAGTGAGATTGAAGGCCCAAATTCCTTCCAAGTTTGGGCTACCATCTCGAAGACATGAGTCGCTACTGCTGAACACTTGGAGACCCTCATCTGTCTCAGAGTAAGAGAAGCAGTAGCGACGAGCTGAGGTTGACGAGCGACTCATTGGCGAAGCTATGAGGAATCCAATCCCATTTTCTTCCCAACTCCCATGGCACTCGTAGGCTGTGTTTAGAAACAGAAGAGAACAGGATGTTATATGTAATATAAGGGAATCGTATTAGCAAACAAACAATCGACAGCTAAGAATTATATGCATGGCAATCGACACTTTTGTTCGACCAGAAGCGTCAAGTCCTGAATATCAATATCAATAGCATGCTCAACTGCTCCTAAACTGTATAAGAGTTTGTACACAAATACAAATGTACAGAGGAGAACGAGGAAAATTTAAGGATTCAGTCGTTGGTCTCCTTTTGTTATAAAAGAGGAGAATGGAAAGCAAAAGATCAGATTCCATCCCACACACACAACTTTTCAAGTGTCTTTTCAACACGCTGCTAACACTACTAGCCAAACTATACGATATCTGGTATTGTGCACATGACGAGTCACAATCTATTGTAGTTTTTGGAGAAGCAAAGAATTCATTGAATGAAACATGAATGTACTGAAGAAAAGGCTATGTCTGGGTTGCTATCTCATGTACCATCTACACGTGTATCACTGAAGATAATAAAGCTTCAAGAATGGAATCAGAATCTAAACATTTCCCTATTACGAATTTAGAAAGGGGAGAAAGATTCACAAAACATTAATGGGCTAACAAAGGAGATAAAATTAGAGAGATTGTGAAGATTGTCACAACTTACAGGTAATTGGCTCATGAGGTAAACATTTCGAGTGAAAATCCATGGTGGCTCGGTGTCCACAACCAACCACCAAACTGTGAAACGAGCCTTGATGATGGGCATTAGTCAAGCTTAGGCTGGCTTCACTCCCAATGCTTCCCCCACCACCACCACTACCACCAGAAGAGAGCCCCTGAAATTGGCTGGAGCAGGGTTCTCCGGCTGAAGCAGCAGGAGTTGAAATGAGGCGACCATCTTGAGTAATAGTAGTCGTCATGTATTTACCCAAATAAGGGCAACGCTGAGAGTTCTCCCCAGAACTGATGAGAGTCACGTAAGGCAGATTTGGTCCCATGGCTTCTGGCCTACCGCAATCATAGTCATCAAAATCGCCCGTGCCTTTCTCTCGAATTTGGAGCTCAATTACGTGACTGTCACGACGGAATAAATGCATACAGACTGTGGTGCTCGTGCTGGGAAATCAAAATCATAACAACATCATGAACAAGCTCCTTTGATGACTTCAAACACACACTAGTGCATTGAGTGGCGATGTACAGCATTACTCTGACTATTTTTGTATTTGAGGCTCATGTCTGAAACTTTACTTACCATCCTTCTGTGTGATGTGCAATGACTGCAACATGATCCTCATTGATGTCTTCTCGAGATTGACATTGAATTCGCGTTCCATCAGTGAATAAACGATGAGTAGTGTCCTTTATGATGGGAGAGCCTCCAAAGGGACCTCCAGTATATGCCCCCATTGAAGCGCCGTGAATAGACGAAAAGCTTCCAAGACTGTTTTGATTTACGCCGTAATACTGCTCCCGCTTATTATCTTCACTAATTATGCTCAGTGAAGAGTTTTTGTGATTTGTGCGAACAATTAATTTCCCGTCAAGTGAGTGCCAGTGGTGCATTGTTAGCCATGAAGGGTACTTGCATTTCGTTCCCGTTTCGTGGACTGCAGATTGAATGAATTAATTAAAAATTGCTATGATAATGCCATCATCTCCCATTTTTGTTTGCTTGTTAAAAGATTACAAGAACTCTGCTTACTTTTTTGGAAAGTTAAAGTTCGTGCTCCTTCAACTGGTGTTGAAAGTCCTATGCATGTAGCATCACCAGACTCTGCAATTTTAATTATATGACCTTTTGTTCTTTCGTAAATGAAGCATCTGTATCTGTCCTCATTGGAAGCAGCTAGTTGATAGTTCAATTTCCCAACCAAAAAGTGGTAAGCACCGTCTCTCCATTCTGCGAGACACTGAAGCTCTTCAGCTGCACAAAGAAAACGATTTCTCATTGAAAAGAATCTATAGCTGACTCTGACTGGTAAACAAAGTATGTAATTTCAACATTTTTCTTACTTGTGCTCTCCGTACGAGGCACATCGGGACATGCTTGATATTTAAGCAATAATTTAGATGGCTCAGTACAAACATCAACCCGAGACATGGGTGATTTACAGACACCATGTCCTCGATTATATGAAAATTGGAAAGGACCTCTGAAATAGCAAAACATTATGATTGTTGCAGACCCCGTGTCATGTCATTTAATTATCATCTGCATTCGAGCAGAGAATTTCCTCTACTTACTTGAAAGGGCAATCAATTGGTTGTGCATCTATGCGAAACAACGAGTAAAGCTGAGCATCACCTTGAATCATGTTACACAACGTCTCCAGTGGAGCTTTGTCTTCGCAATAGCTTGCTGAAAAGGTAAAAGCATTTTTGTTTTATTAAAGTTTGACGAAAGTCATAAAATCAGTCTGAAATCACTTTATATGCTCAAGCCAAAGCCAACTCACTTTCTTTGTATTCCAACACATTTCCATGCCTCGCATTGATTACCACACAGCGGTGACAGGTTTTCCTGCAATTAAAGAACAAGGAAACTATTAGCTATTGTCTGTGAACAACTTTAGGTCAACGTCAGCACATTCTTACGCATATCCCCTTTCTATAATTTGGTCATTAATCGTCCCATTTAGTATACCACATAGATGGAGTAATCCAACCAGGAAAAACATAAAAGGTTACTGGCAATGTCATAAACTCAGGAATTTAATTAAGTTCTTCTGAAGGTAATCACGTAGTTTGTAATTTGCCACACGTGCGTGCTCATGCACTTAAGCAGTCCTTTTATTTGCTACGATACGATAGGATGATAGGCCTTTTTGTGATCAGACACACACGAAGAGATAGAGCAAGAATCAATAAAAGCACTGTTGTTGTTTACCTTTAGATTGTCATCTTTTTTGTCATGCCTGACTTGGCCACTGCGATGCTATCACAATGCAATCCGAGTTCGAATAATAGAAGTGTAACAAAACCTAGTATTATCACCCTCAACAGCAGCAAACCACCCAACCAAACCCACAATCACAATAATAAACGTTTCCCAATAACTTGTGTGGGTAATAATAGTGCGCTGAAGGAATTGAGCCTTTCATTGATACCCAATACCAATAGCAAACATCATTGAAAACTAACTGGCAGGTCAAATCTCACCAAACAAAAATAGCAATAACGTACATGTACCTCGAACAATATAAAGAAGGGAAGACCCTTTTTCGCTCTTTCACACTAACATCAACCTCCACCCACACACAAAAAAAACTTGGTGAAATCCAATGCATACATGTATATAATATACACATCATGACATTCACACAAGTACATATGAAACTACAATAGTAATCAAGCGTCCATTTCTCCTCGGAGACTTATTATTAACTCACGTTTCTGTTTGCTAAAGTTGCACAAGTATATCCGGCAACATTTTTGGTTGAGGTGAACAAAAGAGAGAGAGAGAAAGAGCAGAGGGTAGGCAAACTTTTAATCGGAGATCATATAGGATGGGGCACATAAAAGCAATTGTGATTGCGATACTACTTTTACTTGTTTACGATGAGTTGAGTCAATAAACCGAGTGTGTTTTCTAACCGCACCACGTTCACAAAATACAAAGACAAAAAATAAATAAGCGAATGAAATAAAAAGCCATTTCTACTTTTCATCCACTACCAAACCAACCCATCCTATTCTCTTCGATCCCCTCACACATTCACATGTAATCAGTGTTAACTGTTGTGTGCACACTGTCTTCTTCCAAACTGTGAATGAAGGTGGTGGTGAAAGCAAGCTTGATTTTCTTATATATTACACTCCACTGTTATTATGGTAGGTGGTGATGCGCTTGACTTGTTCTCAAGATTTCTCCAAGTAGTAAGGGTGATACTTGAAAAGAGCAATTTGAAGAAAGTAATATAAAAACAGTGGCTCGTTTGGTGCCTTTCCGTACAATACAAACCACAACCACTCGACTGAAAAAACACTTGAGGTGACTGCTTGAGGAGCAAAATGGCAGAAAGGAAAGTTTTAGAAATCTTAGGGAAACAGTAAATATACACACAACTTGTGTTTATTGTATGAATGTACGCTTATAATTTACTTAGCTATATATAATATGGGATTTGCCGCAAAACAAAAATATATTGAACATTGCTCCACTTTTTATTAGCAGAAAGCATTGCCCATTTATATAGGCTAGAGTCCAGTGAAAAAATGGATCTAGTCAAAAGTGTCATAAAATTATGGCAAAGACGCCTGTGATTGATCTACAAAGTTGTTCCTTCATCTATTCACTCATTCACGTACTATATTTATGAATATTATAAAAATATGAAAGTTATTCTGTTTGTGTGGCTACATAGTAGGTACATGCATAGACGTAGTTTATGTACCGAATTCCCCAAGATGGCCAATATTAAAAGGAAGCCATTTAGACTCGTGAAATATATTAATGGCTGATACGAATCTAAATGCATTTTCCCCAGGCAAGTTTTCATCAGTTTCCCTGTCTACTTTGGGGGAAGAGAGGAAATATGTGTGTGTGTGAGAGAGGGAGTTTCGGACGATGACCAACAAGGATAAGAAAGTCAAAACCAAGAGTCTATGATAGCTTTTAGTTGCTGACTTGAATGTTAAGATCGTCAAACAGATAGGTTGGGTAGGCGTAGCAGTACACACTACTTTCATAAATACACAAGAAGAAGCATCCACAAAAGTTAGCGAAGCACGAACCATTTTCAAAATGAATCTCAGAGATTTGCTCCAAATCAGGTTATTTTTAACTTCCAACAAGGGAATTCAGATTTCATTAGTATCCAAAATAAAAGCCAACTTATGTATAGCTAAACTCATTCAGAAAGGAGCAAGCAAGATTTTCTTTCCCGTTTGTTTACTTATGAGTTATGAACTAGTTTCGAAGACAGTTTTTTCGGTTCCCACAGAGTATTCCCTTCCGTCCTAATAATATATTTCATAAGAAATCAACTAAACCTACACACACTCTTGGAGAAATGGAGGAAAAAGACAAGAAAACAACTAAAACTTGGAGAGCTACGTCACATGCATAAAATACTTTATGATTCCCAAAGCTCATAGCCATTTTCCGGGCAAAACGATTCCATTTACTTTGAATTTTTTTTCGGGAGAGAAAAACAAAAGTAAGGAAAACAGTGCGGTGAATATGCACACAAAAGACTTGTGCATATATACGTACAATATATTATGATGAAAAAAGGGAAAACAAAAGTTTTTTTTGGATCTCTTCTTAAAAGTATGTCTCTTTATAGAACTTTTCAAGAAAGTTCACATGTACCACGTGAATGATAATATGAGGCAATCTGAGAGAGATTCCCTGAAGAAAGCAAATAACTCTAGGTGGCTTGGCTCGGAAGAGCTCAAACTCAACTCAAAATCCACAAGTAAGTACGTTAGCGTAGAATGATGGCAGCAAGTAGTAGTAGTAAACTGCAGTTAGTGATTCAACAAACTTGCAGAGGAGCAGCATAGCGCAAGAATTTTGTCAACATTTTCTCTAATCCATGAGGAGCGGATGTATATGAAGAAGAACCAAAGCCGTAGGAGGGGAAAGGCCTTCATGGTTGTTCGTCAAAATCGTTTTAATATATTCCACTATCACATCCCATCTGACTTTTCCTTTCTGTACGAAAACCATACATGTGTCTACCTTCTTGGTCTGATTGCAACCACTTTTCTCTAAAAGCAGACGCTTCTGCTTAAAGTTTTCGCTTGTCACTCCCGTTTAAACAGCACTCTGCTCTGGACTGAAACTGAATGGTAATATTTAGGAAAATCTTTAATGCTACCTAAGCTTTGAAACTCATATTTTTAGGATTGTACAATATTTTTAAGCTGTAACTAACATTATTCTTTAGCTTGCCATCGTCATAATCTGCTGGTTACTTCGTTTCCTGAAAGGATATATCTACATGAGCATAACTCTTATTTATATTTTTCAACTTTAACCATCTATATCTGTTCAATAGTAGTGCACCACACACACACAGCTCCACCACCGATGAAGGATAGGAAATCTCCTCCAAAGTAAATGGCATAATAAATATCCATGTTGTAACTAGAGTTTACTTTGAGTTATGAATCAAATCTGTACAAGTGCAAAATTCTGAAGCTCTCTCCATCCCATCCCTACCATTACGGTAACAACTGAGTGTAGTATTAGGAGCCAGAGAAAGTCTTTTGCTTTTAGCTCTTCCATGCTCCTCTCGTCTTGAGCGGGTGAGTTCCCTCCTGTTTCCCCAGTCATGATGCATCAAAAACGATGAGTAATATGTATTCATCAGAGGGCTTCTGTCCGCTTTTCTACATCATTTCTATCTAAATTTCTCCTCACATTTACCCTAAAAGTCTTCTTCCACTTTTCTCACAACAGCTCAACTCAACTACACACATACCAAGAGCAACTACCAGCCTCCATAAGGATGTGATATTGAGTATAAAGAGGGAACATGAGGAGGACGCGAAGCAGCAACCAGTTTTACTCCTCTTTTTGAAGAATATTACATGAAATTAAGGTAGCAAGTATAGATAGTGGTGGTATGGTATAGAATTGGGACGTATTTTTCCATCATGGGTATATACATTCAAAACGTTCCCATTACTGCTTATTTCATAGCCTATTTATACTCACTTTTACTCCTTTTCCTTCTCTTTGTGTTGAAGACGGAAACCCAAGATGATGTTCGATATAAGGCTCATTGAGAATTCAAAACACGAGCCACTGTCCGTAGCAGCACAAGCCAAGTAAAGAACGCGGAGGAAGTGAACCGATGGGAGAAAGGAAGGGAATCATATTATACGTGTATTATGTCACGCAAGTGAGTGAAGTGCTATATATGCTCTCTCTCCTTACGAACGTTACGTTCGAACAAATTTTCGGATGCACAGTGCACACACATTTAGTTATATACATTTTGGTAAGACACTAAGAGTACGTTCACATTCACATACTACAAGACAAGCAAGACCATCCCAAGAAAGAAGGACGCACATGGACGTGGACAGATCTGCAAATGATTGTTCATACAAATAGCTGTGCATGGGAGATAACGCTATTCTTAAATAGCCACTTTTCTACTCCACTTTCTTTAATATTATAGCCAGTAGTGAAATCACGTGCTTGACTAGCTTCTTCCGTTGAGGAATCGAATGGGAAGAGATAGTAGTCTACTCCTCTGTTGACTAAATTCTTTACTCCTTTTTTTGCATTTTCGGCAAAATGTCCAATTTATGCCACATTTTTATTGCAGTTATACTACCAATTTCAATCGCTATAAAAAGGTGCCGTAATGACAAATGAGAATGAAAGTAGTACGTGAACCAGAATGATAACACGGTTCTACATTGAATACCAAAGTACAAGTTGTTAAATTAGTTTCAAAGTACAAAACGAATTACATTGCATTTACTGCTTAACAATGAGCAAAACATTATACAGCCAGTCTATGAAGTGTATAATGAAATGCGATAAAAGTAAATGATTCAATAGAAGTTGATCAAGCTTATTTAATTTGGTTATTTATGCAGTAATTTCTGATTGTCCGAATTTAATATGCTGAATTGTCTACGCACTCGTATCATTTCGTATTGAACATATCGTAGGCGTAGGCAAAGGATTTTGTAAGGCTTCCTTTTAATATCCAGAGAAATAAACAGGGTTTCCTATTCCTGAATAAACTTCCCAGAAAAAGTTTCATTGACTCGTGAAGGAATGAAAGGTAGTCAACTGCTGGAGAACATATTGCTTGACAATTGCTCTTTTGATATCCAATTCTATGATACAAATCAAGAAATTCCTTGCTGATATTGGCTGTTTCTTCTATTCATGAATTTGAGTATGTTATAATTCAAAAATAGATTGATGAAGCCGTAAACAGAAGAAAGGCTTTGAGTTTAATACGGCCACCTGCCGAAGTCACGCTTACAACTTTCGTTTCACAACATGACCAATATGTTTTGATTTCAGACGGAATTCAAAGAAATAGTATGAAGGCCCTGTTGAGCTAGAATCTAGATTAAAAAAGCTGTTTGCTTTCTCAAGAAACTTTCTTTCATCTTATTGTAGTTGAAATCAGAATATCTTGACTTGATTGCTTCTGACTCACCATGCTTTTGCTTTCCATGTAGTTTAAGTTTCTTTCACAAATGTAAAGAACACAGACTTACAAATGTGAACACAATAAATATAATATGATCTTGATCTAACATGGTAGGTTTGAACATTTCATAAATCAGACCATATTAACTTAATATAATAGAAAAACTTTGAATACTACAAATGTTTCATTGGAAAAAGTTTTAAATGCAAATTTTAAAAAAATAATTAAAACTAGAACTATTGAAAAATGTGGTACCGTTAGTAGCTTAGAATACGATCACGAAAGTTCTATAACAGCTATTATTAATTATCATTCTCTTTTGAATACAAATCTGCATCAAAGAACGTAATTTATAACTTTTTTTGTGATTTGCTTTCTCAACCACTGACTCCGTGACTTTTATCGGATATGATATTAATGGAAATAAATTACACTACAGCATATATATAAATATTGCTGACGAATAAATCTATGAAATTCTGTAAAAAGCAAATATCTAGAAAAATTTAATTTTTCATCCGAAACAAACAAATAAAATGAACTCAAATTAGATATCAAACGTTACTTCATGCCAATATAAAAAAAAGAAATGTATACTGCATAGTGTACCTTAAAAAGTTTGGGGAAAACCTAGATACATGATAACGACGCAGCTACGTATATATGCTCATTAATATTCCTTCCTTTTGCATGAAATGTGTAATTAAGATGTTAAAGATTCATATTACCTTCAGGGAAAAAGTGAATTTAATATTGTAGATAAACTGGAAAAACTCAGTTTATGGCAGTCAAATAACAGGGAAAGTTTGTGTGTACTCATTACAATACATGCACATCTCCAAATCACCTCTTTGTATGGAGGCTTATACGAAAGTCTATGTAAAATACCGTGAAAAGAAGTTCCTTAAAATGAATATAATATTATGCTTTCTTCCTTATTTGTTTACTCCGCTTTTTTATACATCCGTGACAAGTTTCGTTATAGCTCACAAATTCTAATAACAGTTTACAAAATAATTTTCCTAAAAAAACTGCTCATTCGACAGGAACAAAGTAAGCAAACCAAAAGCATTAAATGGAATGAGAAGACAAGCTAGCGGAACAACAATGTTGGTTTTTATACCTTTTTTTATTGTAATAATAACGTAGCGTATGAAACAACGTACAAAGTGCACATTTCGTTACCAATCGACTGTAATACAACGAGAAAATCAAAAGGAGAAATAGGAAGTATAATGTAAAATGGCACGGCAAACAGTATTCGACAGCATAATGAGTTCACGAATCAGTTGTTTGAAGAAACTCCCCAAAAATATTGGTTATTGGTTTTTCTTTCTACATGTAGTCATATAATAACCTTCTTTTTAGCAGGAGGACACCGATTTTTTTGCCACTGTCAGTGATAATTTCACCTTTCTATGGAACTCGAATGGTTTTTGGTGAGTAAAAAAGGGTTATGTGGCACGGAATCATCAACATCATATCCTCTTTCTTGGAAGTGGCATAATATTCGTAAACTAGAAAAGACAAGAAGGAGCCATAACGTCTTGTCTTGTCTTCTTGTAAAATGCGTCGCAACTCCATTTTTTCTGCACTGGGATTCAACAGTGGATTGAAATGGTTTGCCGTGACATCACAATTCCCACTGCATTGTTATATGCTGACATTTTCAAAGAAAAACGGTATGTAAGCAAGCTCAAGTCGTTCCTGTTTTACTCAAGCTTGGAACATGACACTACTACATCCAACATCTCATTCCATTTAGGAATGCCTCTAGTTAAACCAAGACTTAACATGTATGCATGCATAGACAATGAAGGCGACTTGACTTGACTGGATGCTTTGGTTTGTATAGTCTATTCATACGGAGAAAACAGGATTGCAGAATGTAGGTATGTAGCCATCTCCTTTTTCCTTGAGTTTCGAAACCGCTTTTCTCATTTTAAGATAAAAATGAAAAGTACCTAGTCAAGCTCATCGTATATACATATGAGAAGGATATACAGGACAGAAAGCCAGTTCTACAAAATAATATAAAGTGAAAACAGCCTAGGACCCTTTTCCTCTTCTTTTCTCCATGTGCCCGTGCCTCATTGCCATCATGATGATCATGACGCTGCTGTCGTAATGTAAACCAGAGAGCAAGGAGCATAAAACGTGATGAGGAGTCGTAATGCCCGTCAATTCAGAGTGAAAAAGCTGACACCCTCGATTCTTTCAACTCGAAAAAATAGTGTTGGGCTTCCACTCAGAATCTCTTTTGTATTTTTAAAGCAAAAATCCTTGTATTTCCTTTCTTCCCTAGTCTAATAAGGAGAATGAAATGTTGGAACAGAATCGAGCTTTATTTTCTCTGTCTTGTTCACCAGTTTTCTGTCCTTCCCATCGTCATCGTCTTTTCTAAAACTCTCGAGTCCTTCATCTTCTCCGGATGATGATGATGACGATGATGATATTACTCCAACTTTCACATCCAGCTTTGAGTTATGCAACGCATAAAATGACGATTCACTTGCTTAAATATATGTGCGACGCATGCACATCTACTTTATGTACTTTTGTGAAAGCGTGGTGTGTGATGTAAGGCTTGAATCTTGAGACACCAATTTAAAGAGCATAAAAAGTTCCTTTCACAAAAGTGTCAGACTGCTCGGAGACCACGACTGTAAGCTGTACTCGTTCCGACACCTTCACATTTTTCTAGTTGGTTGAATAAACCCTGGGCGAGGTGAAAGTTGAAAGCCATGCAATGTACTGGAATGGACCAAGTTTATTATCAAGGTTATATGCACATGATTTCAAAGTGGAACGGGATGGTTTGCAAACACACGCATGAGGAAGAACGAGACGGGCCAATTTCCATTTCATTTTCGGATTGGAATTTTCACTGCTTTCAACAAGGAAAGCGGAACGAAGCCGGTATGAAGTTTGGATGGTTAGGCCAATGACACACATGAGCAGGTATTTATATAGTGCTGCTCACTCATATATTACCTTAGGTATGACTACCTACCAGTCGATTATACTTTGCGCTACTTGTGTAAAAGACTTGAAAAGTAGTTATTCAAGGAGCAATATAGCAGCACTAGTTTTCTACACCATGTGAAACACTTTAGTTTCTCTCTTTCGCTTCTCATGATGATAGCTAGTGAGTCGGTTTTAGACCATACACTTACGAGGGAGTGCTTAACTCTTATTTCATCACGATGAGGAGCGAGTGAGAGAGAGCAAGAGTAAAAGGTAGAAATAGTTATTGCATTCCATCCTCTATCCCATCATTATTCCTGTCTCTATTATATAGATTTGAGTGAGGAAGAGTGAAAGGTTTTGCCTACAAGCTCCTACAAGCCACTTTCCCTGTATAGTGAACAGGCATAAATGATGAGGCTCAGCTTGAGGATGAGATGATGCTGTTGATGATGGTGATGAGTATGACTATTGAGATGATGGGCTCAAGTGCCCTGAATCTGCAGTTTTCGTTTAATACGAAATTCTATCACATGAATATTTGAAAAGATGGTTTCAAAATGAGTCGAGAAAGAAAGGAAAGTAGTTCAAACCAAAATGACAATGTTGAGTTGGCACACTGCACTGACGTCATAAGAAAAGCCTGCTAAATAACAATTTAAAGTTTTAAGACCTGCAAAATTTACGTTGTGTACCTCTGACTTGAGATGCTCTAAATGGGTTAAACATCTAAATACCTTACTGAAGGGAATACTACTATACGCAAGACAATGTAATGAGAATGCGATGAAAGTGTGATAAAATAAATGTTGTCTTACTTTTCCACAAAGAGAAACTTATCCCCAGAGCTCTCATAGCAGGTTCCTTTTCCTTCGATGAATCTGGTGTCAATCAGGATCGGATTCGGAATTCCAGATTGGAACCATCTCCCTTTCCAGCTGTCCGGTAATCTGCAGTTTCCAACTAGAACAACAAGAAAACATAATTTTTAAATACATTTTCTATATAACGTATATATATATCATGTTGTGTTGTCTTTTGGTGTGAAATGCAAAAACATTTTTGCAAAGATGCTCCACTAACTACAGATAGATATTTGATACCTCACGCCTACTGGAAATGAAGCTCTCATGCAAACTAGCATGTTATTCTCGAGAAAAAGTAAGTTAAAAAGAGCTTTTCTTCTCAAATCTCTTCTCTTGCCAAGCACGGAATGAAGGAAGCAACTTTCTCTCTTTCTTTGGCACGGAAATTATGTAAACTTTTTGAGCATTGTCATGATGTAAAGGTGTTTCCAAACTTACACAAACCTAACATATTCCATTAAAAGTACGTAATACTTTCAAGATACTTTTAGATCTAGAGAAAATCATATCATGAACAATAGGAAAGCACACAGAGTGATGGGTGGTGGCGTGTTTCCCTTGTCACTGAAAACCCACTTCTTCTGCTGCTGCTTCTATATCATCATTTTGCAAAACTGGATTGGATCTTATGCGGAATTCTTGTGAAAGTATATGTGCACTTTCAAGTAAGACGGGCATTAAGCAGAAGAGGAGTTGTGTAGCTTAAGCTTTTGGAAACTGGAGAAGTGTTTGATAAGAATAAAACTTGTTCTGGTAGTTTTTAAGCCCTATCACACAACATAAACATGATTTTGTTTATTGACATTTGCCAATTCAATTTGCTGCTAGACTAAACATGCTTGCTTAAAGTAGAAACATACTCACGCCAAGAAAGGCTAAAAGAGGGTTTATGGAAAACGTACAAGTACAACTTAAGAAGTTCCTACACGGACTTTGCTTTCTCTCATCTTATGCATGCTCATAAAAGTTTGTTGTAGTACGAACTACTTTATGCATACGAACGAACCAAGCACCGTTATTCTAAAGTTGGAAGATTCTCTCACGTAGATATTACTTGCGCATAGCATTTTCATGTGTACCTAGCTACTTTCAAAAGGTACATATATGTTTTAAAGTGCAAATCTCGGCATTCCATAAGAATATTCGATTCCTGAATATCTGGCCACTGTTACTCACAGGTTTACATCAGATTACAAAAGACCATACGTGAGATGCTCAGAAATGGAGAAAAAAAGTCAGACTTTTCTTCAACACGTCAATGTATAAGTATTTTATTGAATTTTTACTTTTCCATTACTTATTGTGTATTCCATTTGTCTATAATTGAATCGGGGTAATTTCAGTCTTGCAATCTGAATGATTAATGCATTGCATAACACACAAGTCTTACATGGTAGCATTGTTATCGAGTCATAATTAGAGCATTTAAAAAGTTACGTGAAGGTTAAAGCAATCGAGAATAATTTCATAGCTGACTGCACATGAATGGACGGCAATTTCCCGAAAACACTATTGACTTTTCCTCACACCACACCAATTATTCACCGTTTCCATTTCATAACAACGTTTTTAGTGCTCGGCATACTTATTACATTCCATTTTGTACGTTTTTCATCGTCAGTCGTCACTAGTAGTTGTTACTCTTTCGGATGTAATTCGAGCGGCTTATCTTTTCACTGGCAGAAACTAATAGCCTCCAATACCCAGAGCCAGGAGTCTTATGATATAATGGGTACATGTGTTCTTATATCTGTTTGTTTGTTGGCATTTGATGATGATAGAATGGCTGTAGACAGGAGGAAAGAGAGAGAAAGAGTGGCGCTACGTTATATTACTCAACCAGTATTTTCTTGACATGACAAGAAATGGATGATGGTAGTGTGAACAAGGGATTAACCACGTACCAATAAGCCGCTGGTCGTGAGCTTGAGTAAGACATGAGGGCAAAGGCATCAAGCTCACCATTATAAGCCTCCGTCAGCCAAAGCCAAACCATGTAGGAAATCCCCTGCTCTGATATTTTAGTTTGTCTTGGTTTCGTTGATGTGATGATGGTGGTGTTGATGATAATAATAATATGTACTTTAAGCCCTTGTTGTTACCTTACGGAATGAAAAACAACAATAGGAGTGAGTGAGCACACAACATTATTAGAGACAAAGTAATATGTGCAACATCAAACGGAGCGTAAGTGTTCTCCAACGATAATATACATACGACAGACGACATGAGCCGTTTTCATTTTTTGTTTGTTGTACATTATGGTTGCTGTGATGTGGGAGCGAGAGAAAAAAAGGAAACGCAATATTTCCACCTCATTTATTATCATCTTGGCAAATCATCCGACAATGTGGCTTGGCTGGGATCCCTGTCTATTTACCAAGAAACTGGGAACTAACCATGTTATAACATATTTATTTGTACATCAAGCAGAATGCGTGAATATGACTCTTTCTTTGCCCTTTTGACTGTCTTTTACCTCCTGTGCTCTTAACGTTTCCTTTCTGGCATTACATTACATGAATCATCAGGATCATCAACATCTTTATCTCTCTTCATCATCAACTACACTATTTGCCTCCTGTGTGGATCATTCATATCATGAAAAATTTGTGAAGAGAAATGAAAAGGATAATTTCATGCAACACTTGGCTTCTCCTTTTTGAACCATGTAAATCAGTATAAAAATGTTAGAAAATATCTTTTCCAACGAGTTCAAAGTGTTTTTACAATGTTGGCCCTGGTGAACCGGGTAAAAGTCTTTCCTCTTCTCATTTCAGTCGATTTACATTATGTAGCTTCATCTCCTTAAGCTTATTGCCTGCACATCCTGAGCTGTCTGTCTCGTAATAAATTATTAAATTAGCTGGGTAAGAATGTCGAAAATACGTGACTCTGATCATTTATGTTCACCAAAAAAGTTTAGACAAGTTCAGTAAAGCTGAATGCCGGGTTGTGTTATAGGGTGCGTATGTAGATATTTACATGATTGAGAAAAAGGGGTAACCTTCCACCACCAGCATACCATCATGTACTAACAACAGAAGAGAGTGAAATGCAATTTTCTTTTTTCTACAGAAATAAGCACTTACTGCCATTGTGTGGTGTAGTATCTCATTCATTTAGTTAACTGGCTTGGCCCCTTGCTGTTTTGACATGTAATATGAGTAGTTCCACCTTCATAGGTACGTATATCAGTATTGCTTACTTCTTACGTCTATTTTCGTAAAAGATATGCATGCACGTCTTGATATTAATGGTGGCAATAGTGTACCCCAAAAGTGGCTCTTCTTCGTTAGAGCCAGACACATTATAGCAACGTGGGCAGATTGAGGAAGCAGAGGGAACGGTGTGCAACTGTCAGAATTTTGACAGGGTTATCTTTTTGAATTAAATAAAGGGAAATGAAGCTGGGAATGAATGGAGGTTGACAGTGACGAATTGGAGAGGTTATGAAGATAGAGTCTAAGAAAACTCGAGTCTTGGCCAACCCATTATTATTTCTCATTACTCAACGTTTCCTTTTATTATTGTGTGAACAATTCTGTTGAGTCTGTTCTTTTATCGTGGATATGAATTAAATGCTAGTGGAAACTGCTCAGTTTCTAAAGAATTGAGAAACTCGATTTCAACCCAGTCCTGCTATTATTTGACTCTTTTAATGAAGATGTTGTCACAACATAAATTGTTGAAAACTGTGTCACACTCCTATTGACGATCGCCTACTCAAAGTAATTTGTGTAGTATACGAGTTTAATAAAATCGTTATAAAGTTGTAAACCCATTTCAGTTTGCTCTGCTCGTATGCTACAATGTTACTTTTAGTTTTATGAGACATTCACTAAAAAAGAATGCACATTTTCGTTTTACGATAAATCATTCCCTGTGCAATTTACGAGAGCACTAACATGTTCATTTATCTTTTTACATCCTATATAATTGTCTCCCAAAAATGTCTCAGAAAGAACTAAAGAAATATATATAAGCCTTTCAGCAAACTCATAAACTTTTTCTGGCCTTATTGCTCCTCCTTTAAACAACAACACTACAAGAGTACCCACACACATTTGCATTTTTTTGTAGAAGTAGCGATGATGATGATGATAATGGTGAAGACGGCGACGACTTCTTTAATACACGATGACATACATTGATGAAAGTGGGAGGGAGTGGAAGGAAGAGATATACAGACTTATTTGCATTATACTCCATTTACTTCCCATACAAATGTCAATATACTTAATATCCACTCATTTTCTAGACATGAACAAATATACATGCGTATATTCTTTTTGTACGTGAAATTTGTATTGTTGAGTTTTTATATTCTTGTTTACTATTTTGGCTCACAACCAATGTAAGCTTCATCTCTTTGCATTTGCATACATCTCTCCACATTTTGCAAGTAGTAGTAGTGTTCACTTTTTTTTCCTTTGTGGCATTATGAACGCTGTAGCGCCTCGCAATATATAATATAATGAAACAATGAACTTAGCATGTTGACAAGAAAAGAGTGGTGAAACAAAAACACACAATGGAAACAACAGCGAGTGAGACATGGCACGTAAAACATTGTCACACAAAGAGATAAAGATACATTGTGATATTAGTTACACAAAAAACCCCAAACCAAACCAAACCAACATGCGGCTTGACGATGGATGGATATGGGAGGTAACGGAGAGAAAGAGATGTTGGTTGTGTGTAAACTACGTAAAATACAATACCCATTGGAAAAATAAGAGTAGTTGCAGAATAGATGCAGATATACAAGTACAAAAAGGACTCGTCAGTTACACAAAGACATTTCCAAAACTGTATTTTGCAGACTACCATCCATATTCATCCCAAGTAAGCCAATATTGCTCAACAAAACGGTTCTACGACGCAGTGTAGTACCATGAGCAGTTGTAAGAATTGGAGTAAACGATCATCATTTTAACTCGCTAGTAAATGAGAAACTTGATTAGTCGTAAAAGTAAAAAGAAAACGTATGAAATTGCTCTGCTCAAAATAATAACATTTGTTTGTTTTTTGTGTCAAACCAAATTAAAACTTTGAGCACCGGAAGTTCACCAGCAATGTTCTCCATGTGCTAATTTCATGGATAAGTTCAGCTTGAACGATCTCAGTCGGTGTAACGATCGTATTTTAGCTGCTCTCATTCCACAGGATGCATGCAAGCACGCGTGTCCTGATGGCCAATTTTCAGATAATTGTAATTCCCTTGGAAAGCCCTTAAATTATATGTACGTACCAGTTTCCTTTTTTACAAGAAGACATGTGCTTATTTTAAGTTTTTACTAGCATGAGAGATGAGATGATATGCTATCCTTTTTGCTTAGAAAAGTTGTTAAAGGTAGAGTGAAGCTAAGAGAGACGAGGAGCCATTCATTCACCTCCTCATCTCATCCTCCTGCCTCCTGGCTCACTTTTCCATGGTTGAAAAATCCCGAAACAGAGATAAGTGGCTTCTCTTCAGATGCTCATAAATATCCAGGCAAATATAGAATACGCATGAGAATTCACACGACGGAGTTGCATGTCAGTTCGGCACTATTCACCTCTTATATCTTAGTCTAGCACGTCACCATGAATGCTTTGCAAATGGTATGAAAGAAAGATGGTCCTATATACAATATGTATCCCATAAGCTCCTATATATATGGATGTCTTCTAACTGCTAACTTTGTTAGCCCGAAAGTTGTGTGTTGTGAGGAATTTGTTGAAAATGGATGAAGATACATATCATGGTATTATTATCCACTTCGCTCCATTTTTTTTTCTCTCTCTCTCTCTCTCTTTCAGTCAGTCAGCACATTAAAGAATGGGCCAATAGAGTTTTAGTGACATTTCTTTCATTGCATTTTTGCCGGATGGCAAACACATGGGTGTTGACAAGTAATATAACGTCAAGTCATGATGATATGGCGTGAGCTCCTGTTACTTTACTCCTTTTTCAATTCGTTATAGGGATATAGCCAGACTTTACTAGCGGGACTACTAGAGATGAAGCTCAGAATTATCTGAGAAGGAGAAAGTGTAGCTTGACTGATAAATCTTTTTTGTGCAAGTTTTTGCTGAAACGAGAAGAAAATCGAAAGAGGCGTGGGCTTTTGCTCTTCTACTTGACTTCTTCCTCCTTTTTCTTCAACTTCTTTTTCATCTTCGTCTTCTCCCCGTCTTGCTGAGAGCCCTGAAGGCAATAAAAATTTTGCGAAACTGCAAAGTGTGCAGAAAAGGAAATAGTGAAAGTCAATGGTGATGATGATGATGATACGATGATGATGACGACTCACACGACAAAAAAAGAGGAATGAATGGGAAAACGAAGAAAATGTAGTAAAATGCCAGCAGCGAAAACGACAACGGGCCTTTTTTAGCCTGTTAGCCCATATCCGCTCTTTTTTCAACAATTGGAATGGAATTGCTATAGCCTTTTTTAAGGTTTGTGCCATGCGTGACGTTTGCTATTCCCTTTTTGAGGAGTCCTACATGCATTACTTATATTTTAGGATGCTTTCTTCCCGATTGGCACAATTGCAACTATTGCAACAGCCGTCGTATATAGTCATCCTCTCGTCATCATCATCATCAAACTCCTAAAAAGGATTTCGTGATATGTGTAAGTTTACTCTTGTCATTTTTTCTCTGTATTTCTCCAGGGGAATTGCCAAAAGGATGTATAAAAATGGTTGTAAAGAAAAAAAAGTCCTTCATCTGTAATAATAATGATGATGGCAGTGTAACGACTGGAACTGGATCTAGCGCTGATGTAAGAATGACATGACATCATGACAACATTATGATAGAGACAAGTGTTCCGTCACGATCATCATGAGTCATTCCAGTCGGAAATCACTTTGCAGTTTCATTTCATGTTGGAGCGAGCATCCGACAAAACGAGTTCAGTTTCAGCCCAGAGCCGAGATGAGTTACTCATTAAGGGGAATAATATTAAAGATTTAAATTTCCTCTAAATTATGTTTCCTGGAGCCAGCAAAAGTCAAACCTTTGCCAAATAATCGCTGATGTGTGTAACTTTTTAGTTGAGCAAAAGTTTAAGATTTGATGCATGAAATAAACATGTTCATCAATTCATTACATTTAGAATCCCAGTTTGCTTATTTGCTTGAAGCTACAATTTATCCACATTCTCATGCTTCATTGAATGTTTCTCAATCCGGAGAATATTTGACACCATCACATCTCGATGATGACTATATAGACGTGCTCGATATTATATCCTTCGAAAGCTGACTCCCGGATTTATTTGCTGAGAAAAGAGCTGAAATTTAATCCTGTGATAGAACGTCAAACAAAGCTTAAAGCCTGCTTTTAAACTAACTATGAGAAAAAACAAGTTCTTGCTTGCTGAATATATAGGTAGTTTCATTGCAGTTCGAAATACTGGGTTGTATGACGACTACTACTACTACTCCCAATGTTTCCCAAGGGAAGATAAAGCACTTCAGAGGGAATGACAATCATGCATAAAGCATTACTCTATAATATGGCGGCTTACAGAAATACATGTATTCTTGTGTTTAGCTTTAGCCATGATGTACTATTTTAGAAGCTCGCACTCTATTTCATATTACTTAGAAAACCATCCTGTTTGCCTCTTTGCTGATTTCAAAAACTAAAAACTTAATAATAAACCATTGCTTTTACGGTTTGTATCTCAAATTAACACCTGCATGATTTGAATTATTAGTCGGACGTCAAGTTTTTGACAATTTCGAAACTATTTCATCGTTGCGCTTACAGCAATAGACTGTGAACTCTTGCTTTTCGTTGAGGGAATTTATGCGACGTTGCTTATGCATTTTCTATCGTGTGATATCTCACATTCCCCCGGACTAAGCTGGACAATGCACGCACACAGACTTCAGCTTCAGAAGATAATACTTGCATGAAGCAAACCTTTTCTATTTGGTATAAAAAAAATTGGTCGCAAAGTGAAAGCAAAGTATTACAGATGATGTACACTGCTATTGCTATTTTGCGATTCAAGTATACCATAGATTTTTGTTTACCAGTAATCTCATACATTCGTCGTGAAAGTGTGCATGTATGAATATCCGGATGTCTATTTGCCGTTTTGACTGAGCTAAAAAAAACTACAAGAAAGCTGTTATTTTGAATGAATATATACGCCTGGAATGATGGTAACAGCAGTTATAACAATAATGATATCGCATAAAAGAAAGCTTGTGGAGGCGAATATGTCTCAAAGAAGCATAAGAATATTACCATATCTCCAGCTTTCTCTCTCGCGCACACACAAACAAAAAGGACGTTGCCACACAATCTTCGTCAACAGAGTTATGTGCTACATGCATGGAACACTGTACCTGCACCCATGATAAGAGAAAGTAGGCATGAGTATGTGAATATGTATATGCGTCTATTGAAGAAAGCTGCTAGTAATCCCATCATGAAAATCTCTTTCCAAGAGTTACGCATGTAATGTAATGGCCCTTTGAGCTTATAAAAGTTGCAAAGAAAAGTGAAAGCATCATATTATATTATTTGATCTTGGAGGTATGCATGTAAAAATGTAATACAAACAAGCGAAAGAATGCAAGCAACCGAGTATACATACATTTAGCCGTCCTTATTCTTTATGTTCATGTTCATCGCCTGCCTTCGCCCATAAGAAGCTTTCAGAAAGGAAGTAGTCACAGGAAAGAAAGAAAATTGCGTGTAACCTTGGTTTATGCTATGAATATGGCTATTCTCTCTCTTCGTTCTGCTTTTACTTTCTGTTTTCAGCTTTCTAATATATAGTCTATACTGAAAAGCTTCAAATTCAAGCAGCACGTTCACCCTTCCTGTTTGAATAAGACTGTGTTGGGCTTCGTTCGTACTGTTGCTTAATTTTTTGCTTCGCGTAGAGATGCGGATATTAGAGACCATGTGCCTCATATAAAAATTCACAAGCTACGTCGTCCAAAACAAAATTTAGAGGGTGTGTGCAATATTCTGTGTGTGCGAGGGAGAAAGAAAGTGAGCGAGTGCAATTTTGGCTTAAATAAAAGATTAGAATTTCAGTGAAAAGAAAAAAAAGTAAAAAGGATAAGGCACAAAGAGAGTTTTTATTGCATTATTATTGCCAGTACACCGAAAGAGTCATATAAAAGCGACATACGGCTTCTGCTTTATCAAACCCAACCAACCAGCAGGTTGCATGAGCATATGATACACATGTTATGAAATAATTTGTATATTTCTATTAGTATCCTATTGCGTACGCTTCTCTTTCACGTTTTTATCAGCGGAAGATGGTAATCATGTTCATTGAAATGGGACGCTGTAAAACCTTGTAGTACACACGTGCAACATACACACATTTTTTGTAATCATAATATATGTGTACTCTATTCCCTGTGATCTCATTTCTTCCGTGAATTGAGCAGCGACTTTTACATTTTCATGTGCATTCAAATAATATCATGCCATGTTCGAGTTATGATTATCTTCAAGAACTGAATAGGAAACAGTGGCAATATAATGATCTGATGATGGGAAGTTGAAACAGCACGAGCAGAGAAAGGTATAAATAAAAGGAACAAAATGAAATGATTGAAAGAGATGTGCACGTAACCACATCATGTAATCTTGCCTTCTGCTTGTTACCTAAAAATAGGAATAATAATTCTCCTTGAAATTGCGGGAGTTGAAAGTGGTGTTCAACATTATTTTGATTCCAAAATCACATTTCCTATTGAAATCCTTGATTTTATAAGCACAGCTACCTATCTGAGATGAATGAATAATGAGGGCCTAATAATGAAACGGAATTATTGAAGCAGAGACTTCAAGATGGGTGAGTAAATACAACAGTATATACCTTGAAATCATCCACTTCTTGGTGAGTAACGGGTAAAACCGTTAGTTACCTGCCGATTCAACAATAGGATCAGGTGGTTATGTTACACAATAACCTTTCGCTACATATTGATATATATCTTCCAGTAGCTACTACACCCCTTTCCTATGATTTATATTATTATTATAAGTCCATACGTAACGAAATTGATCTCGTTATAAATATTATAATACCTCCAATAGACAAATCATGAGCACGTTGAAATAATTGACATAATCTTGTTACCGAGTTGAAACCTTTGAGTACTTTCTTCCCAACAAGTTATTACAAATAATACACAGTCATTTCACCTAACAAGAGTATCAAAGATCATATAAAACTGCCATATAATATGTACCTGGTGCACACGGCACACAGTTTTGCATATTTTATTATGGGTGTAGTCAATTCATTCAGGTACGTAAGTACATACATGATGGTGATGAAGCGCGTGCTTTTTGTTCCAACTTTCCCCTTTGTTACACGCTTTTTAAGCTCTGTATTAATGTGCTTTTATTTCACCGGAAAGGTCGCAAAAGAACAAGTTGTATTCGTTTGTTGTCCTCTTTCCGAATTGATGATGGGCACACTGCTATACAACCGTCTACAACGTAACGAAATAACAACGAGGTATTTAGTGGATGGATGTAGTTATGTGCAATCATGAGAAGACTGGAAATGTACTGCCACCACCATTACAAGTTTTGTCCTTGTCAGCAGCTCAGCTCATTCTAACAAAACAAAAAGCATCAAGCCCCCTTGTCTACTCTTTAGTTCAAGGGATTTCATTATCATTAGTCATCCATGCCATTTGCTTTACGTACATTCTGATATAGTATACGCCCAAACATATATAACAAACCATAACACCACACCACCTACCTTCATATAGTTGACTACATAACTATAATAGACATGGAAGAAATGCTCTTTCCGTTTTTTGAAAAAAAAAGGTTTTCAGTTACACTGTCTCTCCACTCCACTTGTTTTCATGCTTCACACGGAGAGAAAGAGAGAGAGTTTTGACTGTTTATAACGTCTGCTTTTCCTGTTCACGAGAACAATTTTTAAGCCATAAGTGTACTAAATGCCATTTGCATATATACGTACATATAGCACAGACCCCTCTTTCAGCTCATGGTCATAGTCATGTCATGATGATCAACATCACAATATTCATTTTGTGCAATGGGTTACGGGCCAAAGAAATGAGGTAACTTTCCCACCGTAAACGACTACCAAACTAACCATATACGAAACTCGTGGATCTCATTGTGAGTACTTACTATATGCGGAAATAAGTATGTATACCCAAACGCTTTCAGAAACAACACATGTACTCCACTCCAAATCCACCACTACCGTGTGGTACACACTAGATGACGAAGTGGAAAAAAGAGAAAAACAACTCAAACTTTTCCGTGAAAACCTATTAAATATTTAAAGCCCACTTGCCCTGTTCACTTTTTTCCTGATGTGATGTAACAGTCGACGTTACATTAGCTCTTTGGCTCCGATGTTATTATTACCCAAACTCCCATTTAACCACTCTATCTCAGCTCAGCTTTTACCTCTGCTTATGTTCTATTGTTGCTGAAGAATTTTTAACGAAACGCATTTTTATGGCCATCTCATGTCATATTCATTTAGTAAGCGAGTAGTACACGAGCATTAAACTGTCTGGAAAAGGAAATATACGACATTGGCTCTGTTCTGACGTGCGTCTTCTCCATACATGCAGCGTGTGTATTATGTACTTGAACTTGGAATCCAAACATGAAATGTGAATAACCCGGTATTAATAATGCCTTAATGAACCCAGCGTAATGAAAGCGGAAGACTGTAATTTCGGGGATGATTTAACACATTCTGCGTGTCTAATACGGAACTACTGCTTCATGCTTAAATATTGTATGAGCACACGTTTAGTTACGACGTCCATGACGCCATACAATGCGTGCTGGGATAATTCAGTTGCCATTAAACCGAGTGCAGTGTGCTAACACTCGAAAGAAAAATTTGTACTTGAAAAAGTACAGAAGATTTATTCATTTTAGTGGTGCAGAACATCCATCATAAAATTCTGAACTAATTACCATAAAAATCGTTCGTCTGCTTGACATTTTTTACGAGTGACGAGCATAAACTTTTAGCCTTTCCTGTGTTCGCGTTCCAAGTGCATTGTACAAGTACATACGTGCATATAGTCAGTCACTCACATGTCTTAATAGGGAACAGCGACATAAAATTCAACAATTTTCTCCAGTTTTTAGACCAAGGACTTCCTTCCTAATTTTCGAATAGCTTTTAATTCTCCAAAGTCAAATGAAAAATAAATTATGCAGCAACAGATCCCTGATAAAATGTTTTATACTTTATGTACCTCTATATATACAAGGTAGTCCTCGATCACGACCGTGTATAAACGATAAGCTGTCGGTAATACAGTGATGCTCTAGGTAAACAAGTCTAGAATTGGAGAAAGTATAATAATATGGTGAGCCTGTTCCAGATAAGGTCCTATTTCAAATTTAACTTAAATGAGAATGAGACATCACACTCGTGCCTTTTAGAAGACGAAAATTTTGTGCGTTATACAGATAAATATCTTACAAGTGTGCATATTAGAGCATGTGACAAACTACTATATAACGTTTTGCTATAAGGAGACAGACGCCGTCGGATTGTTATTCTTGTAAACTTATTCCATTGCTCGTCTTTGACTTGACTTCCTTCTCTCAAAGAACTCACTGTGAATAATTAAAGAGGAGAGACATGACATAGCATCAGCAGAAAATGACTTTCCCTCTCTCTCTCTCCTTCCTCTATCATTTCCCTCGCCTTTCTTAAATGTAAATGCAGACAATATTTCAAATAAGCTTTCATATAATATTCAAAGGCGGATTATTTGGCATGAATGTGTTACTTATTTGGAGAAAGAGAAGAAGGCAGGCAAGGACTTCTCATGGGGAGATACAGATACATGATATATATTCTTCTACTTCAACGCTTATAGACATGAGAGAAAATGATGACGGTAAAAGGAGAAAAAATATGGATATGATGGGTCTCTTCAATTTTCCTAATAAATTATGCATGCGTCTATGCATACATTATAAATACAGAGTGTCTGTGTTTGCATTTGGTGGAAAAGGAGAGAGAGAGAGAGAGGAAAAAGCAAAAAGAAAGGAGAATGAAAATCAGGTCCCGTCATCCTTCGAGAAAGCCCACTTTTTGCTTCTAGGTTGTTTTTCTTTGTCGAAGAAAATACATACATTTATGTTCCTACACGATATGCCAAAGGAGTTTGGCATGACTATGAATGCCTGAATGAAAAGGTTGCACTACTTGAAGGATTTCACTTTTCCTTTTTATGGTTGTTTGCCACTAGTAAATAGGCGTTAACATTAGAAAGCAAAAGAGGAAATACATAACGCATCATTTGAATTTGGATGACAAGCAAACATCACATGAAGGAGTGAGTATATTGCAGTTTTTCATTGTCAATAACTTTCACCTTCCATTTAGATGCCTCTATTTGGCATCCTATGCATGCGCCGTCCTTGTCGTTCCACTTTCCACTCACTGAAAAATGTGTCGAAGATGACGACCGCTTATCTTTGCATTAATTTAGCAATTGAAACATCACAGGCCGCTGACAACCAGTGGGTGAAAGTGCTTCCTCCAGTCAAATCAAGGCTGGATAATATATTCTTTACGGTTTAAATTATTCTTGTAAGCAAACCTAACGAGAATACTGCAAGATTATTAGTTTTGTTTTGTCAATTTTGAGCTAAACTATTGGACCGACGTCAATCTCAAAGACTTCAAAAGAATATTTGTCAAATATAAAGGAGTTGCGAAATTGCCAAAGGATTGTGGAGCATGTAGATTTCCAAATGTTACCAACTTGCTAATAATATAGTATATCAATAACTTGTGAAATGAAGCGAGTTCTTGTGAGTTTACAATTGAACAGAGCTCCAAGCTTGACAAATCTTTGCGAAATTGAAAAAAAGTTAAATGATTTGAGTTGGAGTCACAACTGCAACTGAAACACGTATCATATTCTGGCTTCAGGCTTGTTGACAAACACTCCAGTTTTCATAAGCCAATAGTTTCTCAAGAAGGGCTGAATGTGAGAAAGATACTGTGAATAAAGTGTGAGTTCAGCAAAAAATATGTAACTACTGCAGCAAAACGGTTGACGCAGCGATGGCGATGGATCCCATGTGCATGACGATGTGAAGATTTTTTTATACAGGAAGGTAGTAAAAGAACTCATAGATCTTGGAAAACCTTTAAAAATATCATCTCGTTACGATGCAATATCATCTGGTAACCCTTTTTGCTATACACCTTCGTACTTCCTCTGAAGGAGTTGAGGAGAGGTCCCCCAGTTTGTCACATGAAGTGCAACGCAACAGAACCCCTGAGTAAAAAGGCATTGACTGATGACTTCAATAACCGCTCCTACTTACGATGACGACGGCTGGTGTGTGGTGTGGCAAAGTTTGTTGTGGATGTGAAACTATGAAGGAGATGGATGGATGAATGTGAATATGGAAAGTGGAATGGGTTCGTTGAGGAGGAAGACTGAATGTTTTTGGAGTAACAGTAAAGTGCAATGCAGTGCAACTCTGTGATAAAATGGTACAGGTTGCGTACTACATACTACTAATACGTTTCTCTTCTCCAAACTTAAAAGAAGTATTATGAACCCAAAAATACCAAAATGCACTTATTTTCCTTGTTTTACGCCACTATGCATCCATCCCTCCATCCAAAAATGTACATGAGTTTTGTACAACACACCACATATCAACCTCCATTTCCATGCATAATGCACCAAGCATCTTGTGCCTCTTTCCATTTCATCCATTATTAGATCATTTCAAATTCAAGCATGAACCAAGAGAACCCTTCCGTTTTTATATTTTCGTATAAACATTCCTATTGAATACAACACTAACATGTCTACTTAACGGAACAAGTGTAGAGCCATGAAATAATGGTGTAAATTGCCTTGACATGGTTAGTTTTCTTACACACACTTTGGGTGCATGTACCATACCTAAAATACGTACTACCAGGGTTCTTCTCCAACTAATATAATTTTTGTTCCTTTATTGTCGTTTTCTCTTCTCGTTCTCACTCTGAGAAAAAAAACTCTTGCACAGCAAGCAAGTGAGGCGTCAAGCTGAAAAACAAAAATTTTCCCCTTTCTGCATTGAAAAACAGTCGAACCAAGTTGAGTGCTGCAAAACAACTATCAGTTCACTACCATAATCATCATCATCATCATCATTGCAAGCATCCAAGCAAAAGAAAGAATGCATAATATTTATCACGATGCGACACACTCGTTCCACTGCGTTTCCGAATGAACGAGATAGATTAAGAAGTGCACAGTTCTTCCAAAAAAAAAGTTATTCTAGCCAAAGGTTCAAACTGGAGAAATGCATTGGAAAATAGAGCAAGAAGTGTGAGAGAGGGGAACTCGTAAATGAATGCACATTTTGTATTAAAGCAGTGTTTTCCCCATAAGACATCCAACTGCGTGTAGAATGTTGACAGCTCTCATTTTGCATAGTTACCCTTTGGAGACAACTTGTGACATTTCAACAGGGAACAACGAATTCGTCAACTGTCTTCCGTGGCTCCGCAGAGTATTTTTTTCATTCTTTAACACTTCTTCCTCTGAACCAGTTGAGATGAAGATAGTTTGTAGGATCAGCATAAACCACTGCTGATTCCAAGCTAAGAAAGAACAAAAAAAACGGAACGGAGCTCAGGATTGGGGAGATGGATGAGGAGCAACTAAACTAAAGTCAGGAGAGAGCTCCAGAGTCAAGTCATCGTGTCTGGGACCAAAACGATGCCTAACTAAATTAACAAGGCTGACTCACACTGACTCTCAACTTGCTTATTAGCTTAGCCTCAAATTCTTTCGAACGCAATGCAGTAGTAGTAAGGGAGTGAAAGGCTTATACAACTGTTCTGTTCTGCTGTGGAACTAGTTCAGCATAAATCTTTGGATGCTCATTTTTTTCCGAAACTTTGTGTAACTTTTGTTGCAGGAGATTAGCTTAGACTCACTGGGATGGGTTGACGAAGACTAGGAATAGGAAGCTATTATTCCGTTTCAATATGCATGGCATGGATACAAAGAAGAGTGCTGCTGAGCTCTTAACTATAAGTGCCTAAACTTGATGGGTTATGTGTTATGCATGTAGTTAATGTATACGGATCGGAAGTCAAATCCGGAAATTTAATGGAGATCTCTAGCTCAAGCGACACTTTTTAGCTGACGGAATAATCCTTTTTTGTCTGCTACTTGCTTAGAACATTTTTCCTGTTCGCAATTCTACCAAGTAAAGATTATACCCTTCATTTTTACTTATCTTAAGATGGAAAGAGTTCTCCATGTCTTTGCAATCTTTTTTGTCCTTATTCGTAGCAAAACCAAACCATCACATTCCATCTGATCTGATATGTACGCTTGAGAAGAAAGTAATGTTCCGCCAACTCAGCTAAAAGCTATCCGTATTATTAGTCTTATTACCTCTAAACGCTAGACTGATGTGGGTATATAGCCTTCGTTGAAGGAACACATATATATCCATCCATATGTATGAAAATAGATTATGGAATTTTTTAACCCATTCGAGAGAAAAGAAAACTGAGGAGGAAAACGAAAACGCATTACATCCAATATACCACCATCATAACATATCAGGGAGTTTTCAAAATCACTTCAGCAAGTTGCAAAAGCAACTATTACTTTCCTTGTCTGATGAATCATTCATAGAGATCTAATCTTCCCCAAAAATGCCTTTCTCAAACTATCTCTTCTCTCATCTTTAAAGTGGCTCAGTTTTTTATAAGAAGAGAAAAAAAACGAGTTTAGATTAATTTTTTTTGTCGCGCTGACTGAGTTGAAAGATAAGATGAGAACAGAGTAGAAAGTGAAGAAATTCTCAAAAAAAAGTTAGCATGATATTGTTTTGGCTTACCATGTCCTTGGCCGTATTTATTCGTCGACATGTGACTACTGAAGTACGGGCCGTCATGTTGTTGTTGCTCCTGTTCTCCACTGTTCTCTTCCGCAGCCGCCACTTGTTTATGCTCTTGCTGAATGTGGTGAAAGTGATGGTTGTGGTGATGATGACTTTGATGATTATGATGCGGATGGTGGTGTTGATGTTGATGGGAATGGTGATGCTGCTCCTCTCTTTCTCCTAGGTCTTGTTGTTGTTGCTCGTCCTGATAAGGTTCCTGGTGTTGCAGAGAGTCAGGCTCAACATCTATTCTCCTCTGGTCTCTGGGATGGTAGAACTCTTGCTGCTGATCATTTTCTTGTGTTGGGTAGTGATGATAGTCCCTGGGCGGAGCGAACGCATCCGATGATGACAGGTCTATGACAGTGAGATAACGAAATATTCTTTATAAGTAATAAATTCCTGTCATTCCACATTTACTCGGTTTATACACACTCATTCAGAACAAACTGTTTTTCAGCTTTGCTTGGTTCAGTTTGAAATGAAAAATTCATTAGATCATTTATTGAAGTATTAGAATTCATATCCCGATATCTTCCATGTATAAACCAACATGTTAGTACAAAAAATAACGATGTTGGTGATTCTATCAGTTTGGAGGCTTGTCATAATCCTCTTTGACGAGTAAAACAAGGAAGCGCTGACTTGGAAAGTGGACGTGAATGGCGGGATGAAACATTGTAATACTTTTCTCCTGCTGCCAACCAACAAAATACTTGAATTCATGCAGTCCACTTTCCGTGTCGATAGCCTGTCCATATAACCAACCGGTGAGCATTTATATGGCCTGCTTATATATCAGCTCTATTTGGTATGCATCATCAGTATGCATTTATGTATTTGTGGCAGTGCACTGGTACTGCCTCCTCCTTCAATTTTTCTCTATTTTTATGACTACGTGTACAAATTCATACATATTTACTAGGTACTCACTCACTCACCAACTCGTTTTTCTAGCCCACATTTCCCAAATCAGCACCAGCCCAAATCAGAAATTACCAAGTCAGTCAGTCGAAGGAAAAGTAAAAAGCTTTTAGACTTAAATCAACGCATGTATGAAACTACGTGTTTTCTACTTGACTATACTTAGCAAGAAATGCGCTGCACAATTCACGGAAGTAGTGCATGGCTGGAGTAAGGTCGTGCAAACATGTAGTTCAACAGCAGAAAAGCTGAACTAAACTATTTTACCATTTCCCAAAAAACAAAAGAAGGAGAGTCAAACTTGCTGAAAATTTTATGCCGAGTTGGGAGTTGCAAGTTGCGATTTTGATTTCTCTGCATTTTATTCATTGTTCTAGGCATTTAGTGTATGTTGATGATTACAACTTTTGCTTTTTCAGGAAATTCAACAGGAAACGTAGGAATAAATTAGCGTTGCACGTCAATCAGTAAAACACGAATAAATTTGTACGTATTCACCCACTCCCAGCCATCCTTTCCATAATCAAGTGAGCGATGTTGTTGGGTAGCACGTTGAAACATGCATGTTGCCAGTGCATTCGTGCATAAAGCTAGTTGATATTTTTTACCAGGAAAGTCATAGAACAATTGTTTTGATTTGTTCACTCAAAACTCCTTTTCATCATTGCTAAACATGAAATATACTAGGAGAAGGAGTCATGCCAAGGGAATAAATACTTTTTTGTAGAACACAAATTTGTGTTTGCAAGTCTACTAAAGCCAACTACTAATAGCATTGGACAAAACAACGTATGAAAGTATAGATGGATACGAAATCATTTGACGTTGAATTTAGATTAAAGTAAGTTTTATTGGACACCAGCTGGCATCTCAACAAGCGTTTTGCGTATGTATATAGTATGTGTTTTCCTGGTGAGAAAGCAATGTGCTTCCTTCATTTGTATTTGCTGCATTGCATTTCTCCTACCGTCACCATCATCATGGTCGTGTGTTGCTGATCCGGTCACAATAAGTGAAAGCTGTTCATACTTATATTTTCTGCTGCCCTGCCTCCAATTTTGTTAAGCTATGAGCGAATGTCAAAAGTCACGAAGTGGTCGGTTGCTGCTGGTCTAACGAAAAATGCTGTGAATGCGTAAAGTGCGAGAAGAAATGTGAGAGAGAAAAAAGGCAAACAGAAAAGGCGTCACAGGTTTTCTACTTGATATATCTTAACCCGTTTAGCTCAACTCTGCGTTCAAATGGATGCATTGCACATTCATAAGCTGTGTTTATATGACATGCATGCATGTACAAAGGACAATTCAGCAGGGGACAATAAATTCAAATAATTTGACATGTAAGGAGCCTGCCCTGAACCAATTACTGGAGAAACTAGTGTGGAAAAAACGAGCTTACTTACTTTGGGCTTGACAACACAGTCTCACCGCGCTAGTGAAAAGTATCTCCGCTTTTTACACTCACATATGAATAAACGAGAAGAAGTCTGGTGGAAAGGGTCAAATTGCAGATACTTGTTTAGAATTGTGCTTAAGTTGGTTTGGTGCTACTGTTTCCTTTCTCTGTCTCCACATTAGCGGAGGAGAGCGGTTGGAGTCTGAGTCTCATGCAGTTTTTAAGTTTATCTCGTAAGTGTTAGCAAAGGTGAAAATGTTGGGCGAGCAATTGCAAGCACATTGCTTTTCCCCTTAGAAAAACAGAGCATGGCTAAAAATATCGACTGAATCTTCAGAATAATATCATAAAAAGCCACGAAATTTTAGCCTGCTTTTCCACATGGTTAAACATTGCTTTTTGCTCTCATGTAGTATCCAAACTATACTCATCCACTCGTACGTAGTTGGGGATGTGTATGAGATCAAGAACTCAAGGTTTGGAGAAAAACTCCCGGAATATTTAGAGACTTTAGGTAACATCGAGAGAGGAACAAGACAGGAGAAATAAATGAAATAGAAGAGACCTGTGAATATAACGTAATAAAAATGGCAAGGAAAAGCTCTTGGTTTCTTTTTTCTTGGAGGCTAAGAAATACAGAGAACATGCATTATTTTAGTGTAGCCTTTAGCCTGAGCTCCTTAACTTTTGGATCCAAAGCGATGTACGCGGTCCAACAAGCTAAACGAACATATTACCGAGCTGAGATCAAAAAGTTTACTTTCTTGTGTATCACCGGGAGAAAGTAGCACGATAGAATCTGATGGAAGTATGCAAGCTTTTATTGAGATATAGTGGAACATCTAGGTACTCCATACAGTTGAGACTTTTTTTTATTAAATAGCAAATTCAAACCGGTAAAATAAAGGAATGTCAGATTCTAAAAAGCCCCTTTTGTCGCGTTGCGTCTCCTCTCTTCATTCCTATTTCTTTTTTTCCTCTAAAGCTTCCCATGTTTGCAAACAATATGTTCACCATACATAGAGACTCGTACAAAACAGGTTCAACCCTCAGGAGAAAGTAAGAGAGTGGTATATATATATATGGTGTGCTGTGTTGTGTTCCTGATTTATGCTCCAATTTTCGACTCATATTTCTCTTTGCAATAAATTGTTAATAATTGCTCAGTTTAGCGGAGATATGGAAAGTAGAAAAGTAAGAATAAGTGGGTGAGAGGACACAATGCAAAATTGAAGAAGAAAAGCTGAGAAAGCCAAGAGAAAGACGAAGAAGAAACGCCTTTTTACTGCTTTTCTCGCAGCTTTACCCTTTCCTTGCCATACCACTGCGGCAACTTAACTGCAAAGGAAATAGAAAGGGAGAAAAGAAAAAAATTCCTTCCAAAGAACTCATTAACTGTAGATATTCCAGCAATATGGCACTAACATTTGCTACTTTATGGCTCGTAATAGCATTGCTGGAAGGGGGAAATGATGGAATTGAATGGAAATAAATGTGACATTTTCGGTGCAGAGATATATGTGTGCAAAAATAGAATCGCGAAAGTAAAATAGCTAGAATTTTGCTTAATACCGCTCTAGCACGAACATACTGACCATCAAAATAATGGGGAAGAAACTGTGGTAGTAGGGATATATTAGCACATGCTCTTACTCAGTACTATAGTACGTATTCATTCTGAATGCTTTCGGCATGTTACACGCACGTCATAAGTAAATGTACATAGTTCAACTTATACTTTTTACAGAGAACTGCTACTATCCATAGCTGCTCCGAAGCTGAAAAATCAAACTGAACTGAAACTATGTAGTTTTGTATGATCTGTTGTGTTCTGTCTGAATGAAATGTATTGATTTTCCTTAGTTAGATAATACGTCGTAGAAAAACCTTCTTCCTTCCTACTATCAAATATGTACGTAGGTTGGCATTATTACTCCCACCACCACTCCAAGAATAACTTTCTCCAGCTCAAAGAGATTATTTCACAGACTGACAAATGAATCGTGCTCATATATTTTTCAAGAATTATTGCCTTTTCCATCACAAAGTGAAGGCATAAAAAGAAGTTTATTGACAGAAATGAGGAAAATACGTGGTAAAATATGACTCCTCTGCTTTCCCTCGACGCAAATATGCGTGGTGGTTTGAAGTGTGTGTATAATCAATAGTGTAGTTATGTCCATTATTTCTTTCAAAGTAATAGTAAGCGACTTAAGCCGTAATAACTTTATACACTTTTACGAACACAAAACTGCTGCTGCCCATCATAACCCATATTTTACACCGTAAAATGGAAAGAAAGACGAGCGATGGGAACAACAAACAGCAGCAGCAGGCCTATTTGGCATTCCAATCTGGAGTGTGGAGTCCAGAGAATACACACACACATATCTGAATCACAAAGCAGAGAAAATATGATCATTAAGAACTTGACGAAAAACTTTCACAATCTTTTCCCTTCTGTTGAAAACTCGGAGTATTGGAAGCCGCAAGTAGCACAGAGTGAATAAACGAAGCTGAAGGGAACATGGATGGAACCCTTTTTTCGTTTGGAAAATAATAATAATTATTATTGGAATGATGTTGATGAGAAGGGAAAGTTTGGAAACCTGTCAATCTCCTGGGCTCTCATTCACACATAACAAGAGTTGAGTTGAGGGACTAGAAGAATGAGTAATTATCCAAGTTTTTGGTTTCCTTCATTTCCCTCAACGAAACCAAGCCATTCGTTCCATTATCATGGGTTTCGACAGCGTTCTTGCATATATTCACAAAAGTCGTTGGAGTCAGAATAAAACATCTTTACGGGACCATAACAAATGGTTATACTGCTTCATAAAATTGTTCTGTTGCATGAAATATACCTATATATATATTTCTATATACTTAATGGTCTCTCTGGGTCGGACGTCCTTTTGGTGATTTCCCCTACTTTTCTTTCATCTTATTCCAGTCATAAAGCTACCCAACTGCTGCTGCTGCTACCAAAACTATTACCACTGCTCCAAGTCATCATTGTCGGCTTTGGAATAGTGAAAAGTTTGTTGGTGCAAAACGTCCACACATTTATATAAAATCTCATTCATGCGTGCGTATTACAACTTGGAGGTGTGCAGACAAAATGCTGTAGCGTTATATATAATTCTCCTCTCATTTTTTAGAAAGATGAGAGCACAGGCTGTTGCTCCTTGCTTGCTAACCTACCATTTGCAGCTGTTTTCCTAAAGACACAATATGTTCTTATTATGGATACATGTCCATGTTAACGATACATGCATAATATGCCTTGACATTCCTTTAGGCACTAGCTACTGCTGCTGCTGCTACTACTATTTTGTTTGTCTGAAAGTGTAACCACAAAATGGGCAGCGAAATGATCGTGCTTTCACTTGTTAATAGCTAGAGAGCTCCGTTCCCCATCAACCCTTTTTCGGGTTGACTCTCACACACACAACGCGCCAGAATGTTGTTGGCAAAAGGATTGTCAAATGTGGTGGCATGTGAAGGCGATCCTGGCAAAGCAATACTTATATGATGAGATTGAAGGGAATGCGAATGGGTGGTTGTTAAAAGGAGAAACATAAGGCGCAAATGAATTTTTTCTCATTTTACTCAAATAGCTACTGAGCGAGTGGTGTGTTCGTGTGTATCCAGTAAAATCACCCAGAGCATATTCCTTAAACTCCAAAATCTTCTTTATTACTTGCCTGGTCTGAATTTTTATGTCAATTTTTAGTTTTCACCAAGCCCACCTCCAGTTCCAGTCGGTTGGAAAACCGCAAATGTATTGAGAATAGCACATGGGCTCTCCCGTTTTCGTTCTGGCTAGGTATATGAACATGCTTCCTCAATTACGATACAAGCTATAAAAGCAAGACAGCAGGAAGTAAAGAACAAAATACTACAAGTGGAAAAGGGACCACCACAACCCACCAACTCCATTACTTTACATACGACGACTCCGACTTGGTTTACTTCTGTCACCATCCATTCGACTTTCCATTCCCGATATTAATTACCCGAGGAAATGAGTTTATGGATATTGCAGTAGGCAAATATGGTGGGTCGCTGGAAAGCAAACAAACCGTGAAAATGCAACCAGGCAAAGTTACTTGGGTTTGGTGGGAGAGCACTAAAATGGAAGTTGAATTGGTTTGGTTTGGTGGAGCACGTGAGCATAAACAAAAATTGCTTTTAGTTCGTGCTGCCCGGCTTGTCGCATTGATTTTGCCTACAGCTCAACCACAGGACAAGTTAAATAACGGGGAGCATAGCAGATTAAAATTATTTTATGAAGAGGCGACACATTTCACTGTTTTACCTTCTCTTTAAGCAACCAATCGGTCTGGAAAGCATATTATTATTGTGACACGTTATGACTTCCTTTTGAGAAGGAAATTTGTTGTTTGCGTTCACAGTCAGCGGACATCACAACATCCGTCCAGGCATGCATATTCACATTCAGACGTCTGCACGAAATTAATAGAAATGAGAGGCGTCGTTAGGCTGTCTTCTGCTCCGAGCATGGACTTTTACGTTGTTGCTGCAGATGGAGAAATGAATGAAATTGAAAGTAATCGCTGGTTGTAAGCCAGCTGGAAATGGAATATAAGGAACATAAAACCTAAATTGAATGAGACACTTCCATATTATTGGATTCGGAAAGAAACAAATATACTGACAGGGGCAACAAGGAGAACGTATTTATTTTATTATTGGGTGAGTATTTGAATTGAGGGTTTTGAGGAAAGAAAATAAAGTACATAAAAAGGGTTGCGATTGCTTTTGTGTCTAGCCATACTCATCTACAACCATTTCGCTCTGTTTAGCCTATCTTTTCATAAAAATTGTTTACTCTTCTTCGGCGAGACTGATACAAGACGCAATGCTGCCGCGTTGTGGGTAAGCTTCAACTGGTTTGTTGGGTTTTGTGGGTGTTTGCAATTGTTTTTATGCAATAAACCTTCATTTTCAATGTCAATGTTTTCTCCGTCACGCCATCCATGCATGCGAGAATATCAGAATATGTCACCCGTCTGTCTGTCAAATAATGCAACACAAAATCCTATGCCATTTACCGGATTGAGAGCATACTTTCATACGATCTATACAGTAACCTTGTCAGGAGTATTACTATTATATATACGTGCCCAATCCAACTCATCCTTTACAGTAGTAAAAATGATCCTTTCTATACGATTGCAATGCCGACAGAGGAGCAAGTTCAATAATATTTTTGGAACTGAATATAGAGGGGTTATGTTATGAAATGACTGTATTCCATGCTAATGCTACTGACATTGCTGATGCGGTGACAGAAGTGGTGTTGTGTTGTAAAAAGGAGAGGGTTGAGTGACAGTGCACAACATGCAATATTAAAGAAGCTGGATTTGATATTGCCATTACGTTTATTACAAAAACAACAGTCGGAAGAAGATCAAATCGACGTGATGCACATGTATGCATTTTTATTTTGAAAATGCATTTGTGAGGCGAGACTGGTTCGTGCCGTGCATTGCATGAGAGATCGTGGGGAGTTCTCCGTAGGCAAAAAAGTAATGAGATGAGTGCATCAACGACTCTTCATATGATTAGACAGAGAAGAAGCTGAACTGAACTCATTTAAAGCATCCCAGCGTGTCACTTTATATTACATCATTCAAGAGGATATATTCAGTCACATTATGGGGCCATGTTATTATTCTTCATGTCATTATGACCGAATAATCATATCGTCCAAATCATTTTGACGTTGATGACTTCTAAGCTGCAGTACCCAGCGGGATGGTATTTCAGTTTCCCTCGAGCAAAAATGAAGTTATTATGATTTTTGCTTCAATGAAAGGCTTCAAACAAGAGTTGTGATCTTTTTAAATGCAAAATATACTAACTGCAGTTGTAATAACATTTTAAAACATTATTTGACTGATGCTAAAGTAAAACGATAAATTTACATTTTATGGATTCAAAAAATTTTCCTTCTCTCATAGATCCGTCGACGTTTGCGTTGCAGTTACATCTTTCACCTTGTAAGAAATTATAGGGATTGGAATTCCATTTGTACTCCGTTACATTTGTGTAGTCAATACACGCAATTTAAAAAAATCATTTTTCCTGCCGTTTCTAAAGTTCTTTCATTCTCCTATTATACGTTTGTTTTAGTTTTAATTAGCTCGACTCTTCTAGCGTTACCGGTTCACATCTTCCTAACACTTTCTCCCTTTGTTCCCCGAAGCACATTGCATCAACATAATGTGAAAGTTATTAAACTTTTTGCAAAGGTGAAGCACTCAATCGAATGAAGTGCTATTCTGTTTTATAGCTGAAAACAACAAGCCGAAAGAAACAACTAACAACACCGGTTTTGAGCTCAAAAGGTATCGGCAAACAATCGAATTTCCTTTAATGTGAGTATGTTTCCTTGTAACTGTCAACATCAACCCAGCAAATGTAGCATTCAAAGCCCGAATCCGTTTATAGCTGCAAATATGAACTTTAACACTATATTTTCATAATAAGCATACAATATTCTCGAATGAGTTTGTTTGTACAAACAACAGTTCATAAGGCAAGCCTATGATTAGTAAGCCACAAACAAAATTATGAAAATGAAATTTAATATGTCTATTGCACAATCGGTTTCACATAGGATCTCTTGTATTTAGACTCCTCACGTGAAATTTGAAACACACGTGACGAACCCGATAGAGTAAATATGAATGTATGAATTATATAATGAAGTCACGTGACTTGATTACCTTTACAAATCAAACATCAACCAATAATCAGTCATATAACATTTATAAATAGACAAGAATTTGAATGTAATTACCTTCTGAGAAATACGAGGCTACTGGAATTAACAATGCACTCAATGTGACCACACTAATGGCAGCAGCAGTAGAGAGTCCACCAACACGGGTATTTTTGTTGTGACTATGCATTTTGGGATCTGAAATAAATAAATAATACATTGATAACAATTTGTTAATTGACACCACCTGCGATTCGCATATATGATATTATTAAACTTTTGTCATGATGAATGCTGCAGTTATGCCCTATTCTTTCCCGACAATTGCAAGATAAAGTAAAGAGGTGGCGGAAACGAAGATTCTTCTTCTCTATCAAAGTCGTTGCCAACTTGCGAGAAAAAGTGTCGAGTTTCCTCTCATTTTTCTCGTTCTTTTACTTTCATTTCTTTCCGTCTTTTTCTCAAGATCTTTATTTTTTCTACGAGTAAGTACTTTCTTTACAAACCTTATAGACATTCAATCGATGTAGTGTATAACACATATTTTTTCGTTATACGAAAGCAGGATCTTAGCCTTGTAACATTGTATTAAGTAATCTCATAAAAGGTCCTCAGCGAGTGAGAAGCATGAACCCAAGCCAATTCATATAACTTTTTCCTTTCTGCAAATCTTTGTCTCCTTTCTTACCCACTTGGTTCTATCTTTATCCACATGATTTTATTCCATGTTTACTATCTATCCATCTATGTATATCAGAAGAGCAAGTTTTTTTTCTCTCACCCGATCTTAATACTCGGATGCATTCCAAATATCATCTATCTATCTATCCATCCAATTCCCAACTTGGCATGGTAAACTTCCTAATACACCACAAACGAGACTACGTGTGTACGTAGCACTGTCACTGCTTACGCCTCAACTTTACTGATGGACGACTCCCTTCAGGGAAGCAAGTGAATCAGTAAGTACAAGTAATATAAGGAGGACACACAGCCATCATCCAATCGACGAGAACGAATGTACTGAATCCGGTTCGATTTAATGGGCAAACGGCTTCCGGGCACTTGGGGAGCTGAGACTGAGCTCAGCATAAGTGAGCAAAACAGGACAAGTTTGAGAACTGATGCATGTATACAAGACATACACACTCCTTTCAAAACTTTTACCAATTCAGTTTCCAGCTATGGAACGGGAGAGCGAGTAAACCACACACAGCAAGTTGAGCCTGCATGGCTACTTGTTACCATCATCGTCGTCATCATTACTTTTTTCCTAGATTTTCTTTGCTTCCGTTTCTCTGCCATTCATTCATGCATGCTTCCAACTGGCTGGCTCGTGTCAGTGGTTTGTGGTAACTAACTACAAAACTGTCCACGCACACAACAAGAGAGACAGCAGAGCACCATAAAATGTGCAATCGGATGTGCGTCTCCCTGGACCGAAAACATGAATGTGACCTAATGTAATGGGAAAAAGTATATGGATATATTTATGTGTTGTACAAAAAGTACAACTAGTTCATAAATGTCTCCATGTATATGGGTCTCCCTCGTGTCTCCAACCAACATTACATAAATTGATGCGACTCGAGCTCAACTCACCAGGGCAGCACGATTACACTGCACTGCTGCTACTACGACTACTCTTTGTGCATTAAATTAGAGAGAAAACAAGAGCAATAACATACAAACTTCTTGTAACAAATCGATGTGATGCTATTGAATCAATCGTGTTGCCCAAACAGAGTCAGGCACTCTGGCCAATGTTGCTTTTTTATTTAGCACTTTGAAAAAAATGAACGTGTGATGTTGGGAGTAATAGAGGCAATGATACTTGTCCTTTTCTGATAAGTACATGGTACATGGTCACGATCACGAAATGAAACAAGTGCAGCGCTTCCGTGCTTAATCAACCGTGGCCAGAGAAAAGGCTTGGAAAGTCAAAATCCCGAAACGAAATGGAAAAGTTTTTTTTCTTTCCGTTCCTTTTTTCCTTCCTTCTTCTAAATAGATTGCATTTTGTGTTCCGTTTAACACGAGGTGGACATGCAATTGACAATGCAGTACGTTCTTTTATGTTTTATTGTGGATAGTTTGCCATTCGCAGAACTTTCAGTCTTTTGAAGTTTACCACTATCTCAGTAGAACCAAAAAAAAAAGTGAAAAAGGTCTAAGTTTTCAAGTGTATTTCCGGTATCACCACTTTCCATTTTCCGGCTCGTGCCGTGCGGCTTGCTTTCGTGATGCTTGAGAGCATCCACCCATTCACAGGGAATGGCATGGATGACTGTCGTGATCGAGTTTATTACAGAGTAACACCACAACCTACTTCTTTCATTCGTGTTTCGGTTTGCCTATACAAAAAATACATAAATGACGAGTTGATCTTTTTTTGCAATAAATCCTCCTGACATTTGTTTTGGATCATCAAAAAGATTTTCAAGGGAGATTGAACAAGATCAAATCATGCTCCTCTTCATCAAGATCCTGTTTTTTACGCTGAGAAAGTCTTCTCTCCAACTGGAAATAATGACATTAGTGCAGTGCACAAAAGAGGTTTTTAAAATGATTTTTTTCTCGCTCTCCATTTCTCATTCTATTTTTAAAACCTTTCATTTAATTCCAATTCAATGGGTTGCATTCTTTTTTCCACGCAATGCAATCTGTGGCGGTGGCTGGTGCACTTAATGTGCAGTGCAGTGCAATGTTCTTGTAACAAAATAGCTTAAATCTTGTTTCTCCATTATATACTCATTGCACCACCACCTTTAAGCCTCGGGAGAGGGACAACCGAAAATTTCTCGAACCCTTTCCCTTTTTTAAGTCGATGATGTAATTTCGTCAGTGATTTCCCATCAAAGAAAAATCATTAAGACAAGGGGAGAAAACAGAATCAGCTCATTTTACTCTTTCCTTTCTTATTCTGATTTGAAACTTTTCTACATAATGGGAACTTGTCCGCCTTTTCGGCAGCCTTTACGTTTCCTACAATAATATTATATGTAGCGTGTACCATTTGTGCATTGTTGCTGAAGAATAAACGTACACACACACACACACTTTTTTTCTTTGCTCTTGGCACAAAAGCTCATTACCGACAAGTGAAACCGAGAAAAAAAGAAGCGTACGAGGAAGTAGGGGCAATACGTTGACTACACACACAAACAGTGCTCCGAGAAACATAGTTTTTCTTATTTCCCATTCTTCGAAGTTTCAGTTTTTGTGTATGGAAGTAGGCGGTTTATAGCTGGCAAGATGAAATAAGGCGGAGATCCATCTGTGAAAGCTCATAAATTAAAATGCATTGTGCATTTGCTGCCACTATTTCTGCCGCAATAAATTACGCCCAGAGCTCGTGCTACTCGTGGACAGCTTATAGTTATCTAGCTTGTAGATGTAGAGTAGTAGATGCTTTTAAGCAGCGTGTGTAGTCGAGGGGAACGAATTCCTTAATGATACATTTTTCGTTTTTTTCTTCTTCTCTTTCACACACACTCTCTGTTTGAATATTTGTATGCATGCATGTATGATATTTTTCCCATTTCTTGTTCCCCCGACCATTCAAACGCATTTAATCTTAGAAAGAAATACCAACCGAGAAAAAAAGAATTAAAACTAGGAAGGAAACGCAACACTTTCTCCATTTATTCAGCTCGTCGCCTCTTATATATACCAGCACCAGCTGGTGATTAGAATAAACGATGAGAGATTCTCAAATTTTAAAACAGTAGAAGAAATCATCATTATACTTTTCATACTTGACTTGATGTTGTTAGTGTTGAGTGTGTTTGAATCTTCAAAATTTAGAGTGAAATACATTCTCTTCGGAAGCAGCGAAAAGGAAGAACTTCAATGTTATCATCATCATAATCTTAGCGTATAATAAAGATACAAAGAAGTCTTATGTAACACTCTGTCTAAGTCCTAATTTTTGCTTTCCTTCTTGAAATTTGATATGCAAAAGAATGTGTTTGCCAAGTGGTGGCGGTAATGACTAGAATATCAAACAGGAAATCTGAAAATCTGTCCCTTTTCCGTGCACATAGTAAAACTGTCATCCAGAGTTTCCCATTCATTTGGTGAGAATGACTGAATAATTGTTGTTGGTAGACAAATTAATTATTCAACCGACTTTCTTCTTTCGTACTATAGTGTCTCACTCATTGTGCGCATGTAAATTGGTTGGCAGTAGAACTGTAAATGTGCGATAAGAATCCAAATTAGATGAAATTGTGCTAAAATGGTGCTTTACTCATTTGTTTGGTAGGTGATGGGGGCAAGGGATTAGCAATATTTCACGAGAATTTTGCATCACGTTGATAAGCTTTTGCTAAATGAACCATGAAATAAACCCGTTCAATCTGAATTGGTCTAAAAAATGGAAACAAAAACTGGCACGAGATGGGTGATCCTTATCTCCTAAGCTAAGCGGGTCTAATACCTGCCTTTTACAAATTTCGGTGTAGTTTACTTACACTGTTCAAACATTTTAATGGAAAGAAAGTGTGGCGTTTCCGTGAATTACCACGGTGTATGTACTACAGTATCGTACAAACAGCTCTAAACTGCATTTTAATTACTTATGAACTGCTTTTCCAACGTGCCCATTAGGCTAAATTGTGAAACATACTTGGTAATACTCCCTCAGCCCAAATTTAATCTCAACTTGACGTACTTGACACATTGATGAGATTCTAATAACACCTTGTCACGTTCACGTCACATCATGAGCCCATCGGGTAGGTTAGGTTTTAGGTACAGCGTGAAAAGTGACATTTATAATTACCGACAAAACATTCCCAGATTTTAATGAATAATATGCGTTGATATGTATTTAATTATTTACATCACATGCAGACAGCAATAACATAGAACTACATCGAATAGCTAAAACGAAGCCACACTCGACTCGACTCATAAAATCTGCTGGGCAGACAATCGCAATCAATGTGGTATTTCCTAATTTCGAACGAACCTCACGCAAAACAAACTAGCATTGGTATTACTAAATAAATCTGCTACCCAGTCACTGCGTTACATTCCTCAACAACAGCAATAATGTTTCATGTAGGGAGGGCGCCAATCTGTTTGGGCGTTCTCAGCGTGAGTTTGAGATAACACTGAATTTTTGCAAATCAACAAAAATATTTTATTATGAGCTTTGGTGGATGAAGCTCCATGTGAGAAATTCAGGAGGTTCAGAACATCATGCAAAAGACCATGTCACTTATTACGAGAACGCGTTCCATCAAAAACTTATGAAGGTGAATGTGGAGAGGTGACTCTAGATAACTCGACAAAGCGTTCGCAAAATGAAGGATATGGAAAACTAGAATATTCATGAAGTTGTGACCGAATTTGCGTGTTAATTATTGAATCATCATCCACTTGGAGGCAATAATTCCAACATGAAAAACTCACATAACTCCATACATTTCTATATATATGCCCAACATGTAGGATACCAAATCTTATAAATATTTGAGCTCACGTTGTGCTACATTACATTACGTATATATTCTTCGTTTGTGTTGCAATATGCAATTTACTCAAGAAATTAATGCCTCCAAGCCAGCCGTGTTTTCTCCGCAAGGCCCCTAAAATAATATGGCAGTGGGAAGATTGGAAACGCGGAGGTTAATGGAGAAAGGGAGAATGTGGGTTAGGAATAAAATTAATAAAGAAAGTCTGAAATTACGACTATAATTTCAATACACCCTTTCCGGAATTACCGAGCTCTTTGCCTCATGTGTGCCTGATATTCCATTAAAAATCCTTAGTATATATACAAGCGTACAGTCAGGCACGGAGAATGAATTCTCTCCCTATAGCTCCATGTCAGTTATGTAGGCTGTATAAGACTTCAAGTGAAAAGTGTACTCTGTCCAACCAACTGAGCATTTTATGAGAAGAACCCATATATTCTGGTAAAATATCATGAGGGGGTTTACTCGCAAATTGCGTGAAAATAAGTGGAATATGTTATTCCTATTTTCTCAAGGTATAATAATACATTCAAAGATGTTCCTATCTACTGCTCTACTCCAACCTTCAACCTGGTACCTACGAATCCTACGATGCGAGCATCCAAGCACATTTTAAGTTTGTTTGTACTACACACTACGTTACGCAAGTAGGTACAGCTTTCATAACTTATGAGTTTTCCCAAAATAGGAAGAAAGGAAGGGAATGTTTGCAGACTCCAATCTCTCTCAGTCGTGCTGGATGGTGTACGTACGTATTAGTTACTCGGAGAGCGGTGAAAAAAAGGTTGCAGGCAGAAACAGCAGCCACTGTTCCCTTGTCCTCATAAATTTCAAGTGTTTCTTCCAATAAACTTTACCCTCCATTTAGTGAGCCCACAGTGGGAGACTATCTTCAATAATGGGCTTCTTTCCCTAAACCAGGAGGAGCCCCAACGCATTTTTTTTCTTCGTCTTGAAATATTATGTATTATGATGATGCGTGCTTGCTACAATAATAGGCTACGGATGTTGCTCTTACTTTGCTAAGAAATTTTTGCCTAACAAATTCAAAAAATTTCCTTTTCTTACCCGAGACAGTTTGCTAAGCGGGTATATTTTATTGAAATTCCAAACCTTTAATAAAATCAGCTCGAGGAAGAGCGTGGTGTAAAATAGTTGGATAATATTTGGTAAAAACTTTAAACTTAGGCGACATAATGTAGCGTAAATTGAAAAGGTAGAAAAAAGCAAAACATTCTGAGATAATGGGGCGAAGGAAAGATGATGATGATGATGAGTAGATAAGTATCAATTTCACCGAGGGACCTTTTAACAAGAAAACAATTGTCAACTAAGCCACAAACTAGCAACGAGAAGAATGAATGTCTCACCAAGCGGAAGAAATTGCAGGCCATTTACCGTCACTTAAGGATCATGAATGAGACATCCCTTTTTAAAAAGCTTCTTTTTTTCTTGACTTGCTTCTTACGTTGCATAGCATGCAGCATGCATGTCGCAATTTTCCAGCGAAGTGTAGACCATGTTACTTGAACCGAGCTAAATGGTGTCACAAAAGTATAAAAGGCATGAAAAGGATGAAAGGAAAGTGGAAAAGGTAAATGGGAACAAAATTGAAGTAGAGTTGAGAAGAGTACATATTTGTAAGAAGGATGGTATGTGTATGTATGTAATGGGAATGAAATGGTTGGTTGGTAAAACCACACGAGAAAAACTATAGGCAATTACTATTACTAAAAAGTGCTTTTAGCTCTTATTACTCCTCGATTTTCATTCCCATTACTGGGTTTTCCGAAACTGATACTGAAACACAGACACACAGGAAAGTGATGTTGTTGATACAGGTTACGCCATTCCCCAAAGTGCAATTCACTTAAGCCTTGTTGATTTTACTAGTGAACGTACGTACACCACAATCCTATATATGGTTTTAGACCGTATCTTTCTGAGGAGGAGTTTGAACGATATGCGTAATTTGATGGTAATAGAATGTTAAGAGAAAATAACCTGAGGAATGGGAATATGCTTCAACGAGGTGTATGAAAACGAGAAATATCTTGTGTTTCCTTTTACTTTCTACGGTTTCCACTGAAATATACCGGAGGAGGAGGTGAGGATACATAAGCGTGTGACAACGTTTAACCTTATTTCTTTGGGTTGACAGATAATGTGGGGTTGGATAGTGTGGAGGAATGGCATCGCTTAAATCTTTAAAGAGACCCTGCCATTGATGACGGTGACAACTGGTCTCCTTTGTGACACTTTGTGTGAGAACAAAATTTATGCATAAAACATCTTCTTGACTCGTAACAAAGTGCATGCATATTGAAAAACCACTGGTTCCGTCATGAACATGTCATTTTGGAAAAAGTCAGCCTCTTCCTTGTTCTCTCATTAGAGCTTACAAAGTTGTGTTTCTCTTTGAGCTCCAGAAAGAGCCGTTGCCTAGCCTAGGGTTGTCCATTTCCCTTCTCGGAATTCCGAAAAATCGTCAGAATGAAAACTTTCTTCTTTCCTTCTCCGTTCTCAAGTGCATGTCTGCACTACTCAAGCATGCATGCGTAGACACCCTTGACAAGGCAATAGAGCAAAACAAGTAACTCTCCAAGTGACTTCCACTGTTCAACTCCAACTCTATTTTATTCACTACATGTTTGCCGAGTTGGAGTCAAAGTCAAGTCGATGAAAAAGGTAAGAGACATGCTAAGTTTAATAAAAATGCAAAACCGAGAGAAAACTTGAGTTGTAAGTGAATAAATAAGACATTTTCCGTGCTGCATTAGTAATGTCACAAAAAAAGACACTCCATCACTACGACAGCTTGCTTCCCACTCCAAAGTGATTTTTGCCCTTTAAACCATATTGCATTCAAGTTTTCTTTTGAAGGTAGCCAAATTTAAGTTGTATAGTTCAGAACTAGGCCTTTTTATGCAGTCATTGAAAAGTTTTTTTAAACAAACGTTTAGCCTCATGCTTATTGACGTGTGGCAAAAAGGAAACTTTTTATGAGCTCACATCTCATCACACACACGCGCATCCAAAATTTCACGTCAAATGAGGATTTTTTTTGTAACAAGGCCTGTTTTTACCATTCATAATATTCTGTGATGATGATGAGCTCATCATCTTTCTCTCGATGATTCATTCATTCACTTCACGCTACTGAAAAGTGGAAGCTACTTAAATCTACTATGAACACCGTTCATAACTTGCTGCCAAATTGCACGCGTGAAGAACATTGCACCCAAGTTCATCCTAAAATTTACAGCTTTCAAGAATTATATAGACAGAGATAGAGAGGAGAAGAAGTGAGAACACGTTACATAATGGTATGCTGTTGATGATGATGATTTAACTATGACTTGGGAGTTTCCAACTTGTGACATGAAGAATCTGGAAACAGACAACTTTCCGCGTCTCTCTCGATTCGTGATGACAATGATGAGCTAACAAATCCTTATGTGCGTTCTTACACCATCCAATAAAATTAGCATCAATTTTCATTCGACTTCCTACATCTCAAGCAAGAAAAGTGAAAAGGAGGGAGAAGGACATAGGTTCGGCTCTCTCTCTCTCTCTTTTCCAAACTTCCTTGCCCAAAGTTCAAATTCGACCTTCGTTTAGCTCTATTAGTTGAAAAGCCATTAAGAACTCAGAGCATGAGCCGCTGTTACGTTCAAGGAATTTCCAAAAATTTTCTCAATGTCGAGCACACTCCATCCATCCAAGCAAGCAAGCTTCCAAATAAAAGGTTGTAAACTGCTTACAAAATGTATATACACGTTTGTATGAGTTTATCAAACGGAAGTCTGCATATTATTGCTTATTGCCGTTAATTTATAGGAAACAAGGAAGCTTTTCTTCAAGACTCAAGTTTGGTTCTAGGAAGTGCTGCTGATCTTCAAACTTTTTGTAATGTATGCATGCGTACATACCTAATTACAAACATGCATACTTAATACTTATCGTATCATCATTTTTACATACTCTATTGCATAATGTGTGAGACTTGCGAGCGCATGTTTAGCTTGATTTCATCCATTCACTATTTCTGGATCAAATCATGCACAACTTGAATCTTTTCTTGGAACTGACTCTATATGATTTTCTTCCCTTGAGTTGACGCGAAGTTTTTATGGATTATTAAGCCTCTATTCTTTCCCGGAATTTCAATTCTTCACTTTGACTTTGTTCCCACAAGTTTGTCCTACTTGTTTGGAACAGTGGTGAGCTGTGATGTGAGTTCTCCTCTCACTCCTTTTCTCCGTGCCATCGTACCATTGAACTGAATAATATCCTACAAGTGTATATTGATTTCTTTTTAATGTAATATTCTTCTTGGAAAGCGTCGGCTTCTACTTGGAAGCCAAACCATAATAATTTGAACGGAAGAGAACTTGGATTGTGCGATGCGATGGCATTATGACTTTTGACTTTCTTCGTGGCATAATAATAGTTCCAATCTTATGGTTTTTGTTGGAGATGTAATCCAATATAGTCGTGAAATAATTGGAGTGGTGTTCTTTAGGGCTCCATCCCTACTTAATCTGTATGTTTAACTCCACTTGACTACTAGCGGCTTACTTTAGTTGGTGAATATTCATTTAGGCAGCCCTCCAACGAAAACTCGGAGTGAAATGATACGTATGCGAGATATATGGAGTAAAGTCGTTGCCAAACGCAAACTTGAAACTATCAAATATCGCAAATGGAGCTATGCCACCCCACCGCTGTGAATGTATGTATTTTCCATGAACTTATAGATATTTATCAAGCACGTACCCAGCTTGGCGTGGAATACCATCGGAATACAACCGGATACGTATGGATTCCACCAACATGTGGATAGGTTTCATTCAGCGAGATTAAATTACGATGGAAGTATTTTGGAATTGTCTAGTTCCGTCATTGTCTATCCATCCTCCTTTTTGCGGTTGTGTTAATGTTGATATGATGCTACTCCTTGTACTAGCACTACCAGACCACCATACACCATGTATCAGACATGATCCTTGTGAAACGGTTTCAATTTTACGGAATTGATGCATGCTTTTTGCGGTTGAAATGGATGAAATGTAAAGTAACGCAATCAAATATAGCTTTTCGCAAGATCAGGATCAGATATATATTACATCTCTCACCAACACCCGCATCAGCCTTTTCCTCGTTCTTCCTCGTTCTGCTGCCCGCCTGTTACAACTACCATAAGCCAGAACTACTTAAACTCAACCTTTCCAATATAGTGAAAGCAAACGTATACATATGTGTTCCATCAAGGGAAGTCAAGTAAGTCAAGATCTGTTAACCAGAACCACGAGTTTTTTTTACTTCAGCTAGTTAATGCGAATTCACTCGAGACGGATTTGGTTTTGGTGTTCTGCTAACCTGCAACTGAACGCACATAGGTTCTGTAGCGCAAAAGAGAGTTAGTGCAAATTTGAAAGTTCAGAAGCGAAGTGAATCCATCCATGTGCTAGACATTTTACCGAAATGATAGGCAAAGAAAAATGTACACTCATGAACCAAATTATATATATACATGGCGATTTGGTTTTACCCAAGTCAACTAATGGTTGTGTGGTAGTCGAGGCAAGACAACAAAGTTGAGAAAAATGTAGAAAGGAAACGAGACGGAAAGACGGGAAAAAATCGTCAATCATTACCCTCAATCATCTCATTTAAAATTCCTTGGCTTCACTCCTCTCCTCTTGTTTTTTTATGTGGGCAAAAATGAAAATAAGATATATACGATTACCTAGAAATTTGTGACTTCAGAGAAAGAGAGATGTGAGCGGGCCTGTCGTTATATATTATCGTGTACACAAATTCCATTTCCAATACAAGCATAAATTCCAGCATAAGCAAACAACGGTAGAGGAAGATGAGACTGCATATATATTTCAAAGGCTGATGAATGTACCTAAAGCTGTGTAAGAAAAACTAGGGTAACTGCCATTTATCGTTTTTTTGCTGCTACTACCATGAAACTTTTCTCTTTTCACCTAAAACCTACTCTACAACTATATATATAACACTCACATTCACTCTCAAATAGACATGGTAATGATGTAACCTTGCTGAAAAGTTGTGTTTTTCTTAAGTGAATCTGACGATGGGAAGTGCAGAAGAGGAAATTTCCATTATTTCACAGGCTCTCAAAATGACTCGACATATCAGCATCACACCACCAACACGCAATAAAGCATCCGAGATATCTATAACAGAGAAGGAAGATTTTTTGCTGACTTTATATAAGTAACATCTCTGTTTCTCCTTTGAAATTCAGGGCTAGTAGAACATGTAGTCAGTCGATTCCATCAGGATGCTGAACAGAACTGATGCTACCAGATTGTTATTAATGAATAAAGATTTTTCTCAATGAAATACGTAGTTAGCCACTTTTGTGAAAACTTTTATTCCCAGAAAAACCGTCTGCACTAAATTCGCTAGCGGAAGAAAAGTAGAATGGAACGAATTTGTAAAAGTTTTCAGTTCTTTCGTTTCCTATAGTATGCCTGTATTGATTAAGCTCAGCTTGAAACATCGGACACTTGAACTTGGAAACAACTACTAGAAGCAGATAGCTTCAAGAAGTTTTTGTAGGCTTCTTATAATTAGCCCATTATTCTTATGCTTCATTTGCAATGTTTCATTTATAGATAGATATGACAAACTGACCAGGATTAACGCAGAATTCGTTTATTATCTTTCTGAAAATAAAACATTGGAACATGAAGGATGCTACGTAATGGAAAAAACGTAAATTACTTCATTTTCTTACTACGAATCGCTTATGGACCAGTTACTACGAAAATCAGGAGCAAAGTTCAACAGTTATTGCAATGTATGATACTACATTGACATTCATATGTATTTAAATTGACTTTAATTGAAGTAATTGCTTCTTTACTGCAGACAACACTTGTAAACTAGAGCTCATTGCCCAGTTAGCCATTACGCAAGAGATCAAATACTAAGGTCTATATCACTATCCATAATAAATTCATAATATCATTTCAATCCAATTGCAAAAGTTCAATTTTAATCTGTTGAAGTTTTTTAACCCGAAAAGCTAGACTGCTTCTATGAACTGTTTAATCATTCTTGTGCTGTGGTTGCCTGAGGTTTTCTGGTTTCCTGCCTTTAGCCTAAAGTTTTCTGCGAATTTTATAAAACCACACGGAAAAAAAAAATCCCACCATGATAAAATGTATGTATATCAAATGTTAGAAGAGTATCGAATTGTGAAGAATGTAACTTGTCAAAAACGACTTTTGGTTTTCCAATTTTAAAATGATTGTTTTTGTATGTTTTTCAAGCACACATCTGTAGTGTGCGTATGTATCCATATATCCTTACTTTACACGACAATCTTTCTTGATACATGAAATCCTTCATCGTCAGCAAATAAAAGAAAGATTTACAAACCCAGAAATAAGAAGTGACTCGGATTTTTTTGCTTTACTGTCTAGAATGTTTTTGTTGCACGATCAACAATGCTCACCGTAGTATTACAAAATCCATGACATACACAGGATAAAATGTATATCCCTCATCCTCTCTCGTCTCCTTCAACATCCCAATCAAACAACCAAACAAGAAATTGCATACATAGATATCTAAGTGGGTTATAAGCCAAAGCAACTTCATTGGCTTGCATATGGTGTAGCCTCCAAAGAAAATAAGCTAGTTT
>LJIJ01000203.1:0-177330 GCA_001718145.1 Orchesella cincta | reverse complement strand
TTTACTCATATGTATTGATTTCTCAAAGGGGGATTGTGGAAGTTGAACGGCTTCAAACCTTAATCAAAGTCAAATTTACCATGGCAGCAAGACCAGTGCCACGTTTTCCAATTTTGCGATTAGTCAAAGGGCGCCTTTATTTCCCTTAAGCTTAGAAAATAGTTCTGTGCAGCTGAGGACCAGGAACGTCATGTCATAAATATTGGTATGCAGATAATGATTACGGTGATTTTAAAATATGGTTCAGAACTATCAAAAATAAAAGAATTCGATTTCTGCCACAAATCATGAGCTGCATTATGATGCGGTACGATAACGTTAGAGTAGGACAAAATACTAAGACCAGTTGACCTTCTTACAATGTAAGTTGTTACTGAAGCCTTGAAGATGTACTCGAACTTGATGTAAACATCATTTCGACACATGCTCTACGCGACAACCCGAAAAATTATTAACATAGTATTCGCATGTATGCTCATCTATCTATAGGTACATATTGCTTATGCGCAATGGCTATTTAACAATGAGTTTTGCCACTGCTTTGGTTTTTGAACGCTTTTGTAAATGCATAATATTATTAATTGTGAGCTTGTGACAAAAACTCTGATTGATTTTTTACTCTGTGTTTTACTCAAATCGGCACCTCCACAAGTTGAAGTTACATGAAGTCATTATTCGGGAAGACCTGTGTATATAAACTAACCAAATATACATTACTTGTAGGATATAAGCTGGAAAATGAAAAAAGCGAGTGTATCAGTCTTTCACTAACATTATTACCATTTTTCGTTTCCGGTACAAGAAACAGTTGACTATTAGGCAGTTGATACAGCTGCATTTACTGGAAACGTCTTGTTCCTTGCGGCAATACACATCGAAGGCGAAAAGAGCCTACGTGACTTGCGTTGAATATGCACTTTAGTATCATAAAAGACAAAGCCGGAGAACTGTCCCCACCATCTTTATTACCAAGTCCATAGTATAAAAATTAAGAAATCCATATTTGATGTATCGAAACAAAACAAAGCAGTCACTGTTTATCAATTTCCTACATGAAAGTGGAACCGTTTTTTATATTTATACATATAAGTATGTGTACCATTTCGACAAATCAGTACCTACATGTAAACCCATTTCAGGTTCACCAAGCCAGTGCAAACATAGTTACAAATGGAATGCATTTTTGATGCGGCAACAGCTTCTCTCTACGAGAATGCATACCATCTATTTTTACCCCAATGCTTGTCTAGATCCACTTTTTGCGATGTTAACAACTTTTGAAATGGCAGGATCTGGGTCACTTCTGGTATTAGTAAATATTCTAAATGCTAGGGCATTTGATATTAGCTGCATTACTTCAAAGCTTGTTGACCTTTAGGGCACGGGAAACAGGGGATGCAATAAATTCAGTCTATTCGTTACGTTTTGAATTTTGTAATGCACTTAATGTGCAGCCGCTTACGAATCATTTTTTTATTAATAACACGTCTGTTTGTTTATATGAGAGTGTAAGCCTTGGGAAATCAAATAAAACCAAGTAGGGCTTGAATTAGGCTATAAGCCGGTAACAACGGGAAGTCTACTTGACTGTCATTAAACTGTTGTGGGTACAATTGCGGGTATATTGGTCAACTTTGCTTAGTCTCAACCTTCGAGAAAGTAAGGGATTCTGGAGGCCTCAAGGGTTTATTTTTACGTAGCTAAATATTAAATAAAACTGTTGTATAAAGACAAAGTCTCTGGGTTGTCTGGTCCGCACACATGGTCCATTGTTGAATAATAGTGCTTAAAATGTTATTCAATTAAATGTAAAATATTCAAACCTCATGGACATACAGTGAAAAACGGCAATCAACTCAATGTAATTATACCGATCAAACGCAATTACTATCGCATCTTAACTAAACGCCATTAAATTAATTATAAAAACTTAATTATTACACCTATTAGTTGGTTAAATAGAGTTTGAGAGTACGATATGCGGGTTTTAAACGTACTTAATAACAATTATTTAATCATTTACGTGCGCTTTAAACGAGTAACCTGAAGCGATTAAACCACAAAATATTGTTGTAAAACTTGATGCCAAAATAATTTGCATAATTCAGCTTTACTTTACTTAAATTCTACTTAAAGCCTTTTTTACAGCGGGCCCTTACGCTTGCTATTTAAAGATTTTTTGTTTTTACTGCCAAACTCAGTAAAAATGACACTTTTTCGAAGTAGTAAGGTCCATTGATGAATTGTTCATCCCAGAAAAAGGGCTGCAATCGCTTACCCGTAATATGCTCCCCACCTTATTCTTGGAAAGTTATGAAAGCCGTAAATGTTCGTGACTCATGATATACATGACTTGTTTCAACATCTCATTTTCAACTTTTTCTTGAAGAAATAACAAAGTAAACGATTTTCAATGGGGTCATAGCAATAAAACAAAGACCAAAACAAAAAAGCGTTTGTCATTTCAAGTTTTCCTACCGAAAACTGCATGGAAACTGAATTGCGCACTTCCCATCCTATCTATGTACCTTGGTCAGACTGAAATTTATCACGTAAGCCTCTGCACTCAAACCTACAGAATATTATTCTAACGGTACATACTTTTCTTAGTTTTGTTAGTGGAGTCTGGCCTCAGTCAAAGGAGCTTTTTATACATTTTAACATTATCTAATACGCTTTTTTCCAAAAAATACATGCATCGTTCTATGAATATTTCATTAGTAAAATAGCCATAAAGTAACGGAACTCTATTTCTAAAATATCACTACACTATGATCTGAATAACAAGTTAATGAACCCCTATGTGTGTATAATAAAATGGTACAGAAAAACCTAATATATCCACGAATTTGGATTAGCCTTAATTTATTATATAATTTATAACTTAAAATGATCGGATGATTTTTCGAAAGTTTACGAATAGTACCTATATTGGAGTATGGATACAGAGAGACTGAATTCAGCATTTCATTTCATGCTATTATAATATAGGATCTTGTTTTTTTGTCATCCCTGTGAAAATTGCTTGTGCAATCATATACAATGTAAAAATGAACAGATCGGTTAGTATCCGCCCAAAATTTAAATAATAGGTGCCTTGCCCATTTCCTAACTCGTGCAATTAGTTTTTTTCAGCTCCAAGCAGAATACAACCATAATATAATTAAAACGGCTTTGAATATTTTCGCTGACATATGAGAACCCGTAATTGCAAAGAAGGGATCAACTTACGCTCACAGAACGCAGATTTCATAACTGACGAAGTTAATTTATGCGGTAATTGAACAAAGTTATGTGCATGCCATTTCGCCAAGAGCTCGAAGATCTACAGAAGCCTAAAGAAATAATTCGTTTCTCCAACAAAAGAAGCAAACAAGTTACGAAATACACAATGTATACTGATTTTCAAACTAACAAATCGTTGTACTGACTGACTCAGGGGCATATGAATAAATTCTAATTAAACATCGCTTAATTGTTTTTTAATTTGTGTTCTAAAATCATATAAAAGGATGTTTGGCAGAACGTTTTGAATTTAACATAACATTCAGTTTGAACAAAAAAATTTGGAATATGGAAATGTATGTGTCCGTACTATATGGTCAATTGAAACCACTCAAAAATTCACGAATTTCAGGTAAACAAAACATTTAAAGTATGGCTCAGCATTACTCCAAAGAAGTGAAGTCCTTAACTCTAAAAACTTTGTTACCAAGTGCTTCCTTAGTTGAGGCTATTGACTGTATTAAAAAAAATGTCGGGACGAAAGCAAAAATTTCTCCCGAAACTATAACAAGTTAAAAGGCACTAATTCCTCCGGCATTTTGTAACGCATACTTGAATCCGCACAGGGATTTCAAAATCAGCTTTCTGCATTTTTACAGATATCGAAAACGTGACTCCACTGCTCCTGATTCCTAGGATGGTGACCCACGGCCCCACTTCAACTTTGAACCACATTTCTGCATGGTCCCTTTTCGTATCTATCGAATGCAGAACAGGCTGATTTTAGAAAATCTGTGGGGATTCAACGTAATGCGCTAGCAAAATGCCGAAGCTCAATTAGTCTTTAACTTGTATAGTTTCGGGCAGAATAGAAATTTTTGCTTTCGCTATCCCCGAAATTTTGAATACAAGTATAAGCTTCAATAGGGGGCACTTGGGGTACATAAAGAATTTTTAGAGTAAGGGACTGTCACCTTCTGTGGAGTAAATGCTGAGCATTACTTATTTTTTGTTAGCACCCTGAGACTTCGTGGATTTTTGATGTGTTCAATTGGACTATATAGTATACGGACATGTATGATATATAAAATTTGTAATTATGCTGACCCATTTTCTAGTGAATCAAAATGACCTTTTCTATCGTTACGTTGTACAGTCTGCGTGTGACATATTTCTTGGAGTGTTTTAATAAATGCATTATGGTTAACCATTAACCAATTTTTGCAGATTCCAGATGGACCAAGTGGCTACGCAAATAATTCATAAATATTTTCTTCAAATTTATCTAGTGTATCTGTGACTATAAAAGAAAGGAATATTCTAACGCATTTTCTTCCATGTTCTTTCACACACAAGTTGTTTGACATTCACATCTAGTTCCTGCATCAGCTTATAATACTTCGCTTACGACAAAAACTACGCAAACCCATTTAACACTATAATGATATTCTTCGTTTTACATTTTACATTAGATAATATGTAGTAGCAATCTGGAACAACCCAAAAAATAGAAGGGTACATACGAGGGCACAGAAAGGCATCGTGGTATTTTGGCTACATGGAGTAGGCTAACAATCAGAGACATTCGTTGTCTTTGTTAAAGGATCCGCCTCCTATTTCGTTCCTTGTTTGTGCTCACGTAGACTTTTAAGGTACTCGTGCATTTATTCAATGGTGTGGTAAGGGAGCTCAGAGCTCAGTAAGAAGCTGACGCGATCGTCAACTAGAAGACGAAGAACCATTCGTGATTCAGCAACCGCTCCGACAAGTGCCAACTGCCTGTCTTGTCAGTGGTGTCTTTGCTGGTAATGTATTGTCAAATTTAATTCGTTTCCATCGAAATTATTGAGACTTAAATTTGAGGCAGAAGTTCAATTCCTTCAGAGAGCTGAAGTGTGCCATTTTGGTCTCCCTTTAAAATGGTAAGTGAATTAGATTTTCTTTTAATTTTACGTTATAGTTTACGACCAATGGGTTGACTACCCATATCATTCCAGATCATTCTTTTCAGTTAAGCTTTTTGTCGAGATAATAAATAAGGAAGTATTGGTATATAGTTAAGCATCATCCAGGTTCCGTAACTATAATCGTGAAATATAAAGAAAATCTAATTCATTTATTTAAAGGATTTTATAATGGCACACTCATATCTGAAAATTGAACTTCTGCTCAAATTTAAGTCTCAATAAGTTCGATGGAAACGAATTAAATTTGACAATACATTACTAGCAAAGACACCACTGACGAGGCAGGCAGTTCACTTGTCGGACTTGCGGTTGCTGAAACGAATTTCTTCGTCTTCTAGTTGACGATCGCGTCAGCTTCTTTCTGAGTCACCCTTACCACACCATTGAATAAATGCAAGAGTACCTTAAAAGTCTACGTGAGCACAAACAAGGAACGAAAATCGGTTTAACAAAGACAACGAATGTCTCTGATTGTTAGCCTACTCCATGTAGCCAAATACCACGATGCCTTTCTGTGCCCTCGTATGTTCTATTTTTGTTGTTCCCAGATTGCTACTACATTTATCTAATGTAAAATGTAAAACGAAGAATATCATTATAGTGCTAAATGGGTTTGCGTAGTTTTTTTTGTCGTAAGTGAGGTATTATAGCTGATGCAGGAACTAGATGTGAATGTCAAACAACTGTGTGTGAAAGAACATGGAAGAAATGTTAGAATCCTTTCTTTTATAGTCACAGGTACAATAGATAAATTTGATGAAAATGTTTATGCAATATTTGCGTAGCATTTTGCTACATCTGGAATCTGCAAAAATGTGTTAACCATAATGAAATTTATTAAAACACTCCAAGAAATATGTCACACGCATGTACAGACGTATAGAAAGGTCATTTTGATTCACTAAAATTGTCAGCTAATTTACAAATTTCTATTCATACATACATATTCATATTCCAATTTTTGTTCAAACTGAATGTTATGTTAATTCAAACGATTCTGCAAACATACTTTATATGATTAGAACACAAATTAAAAACAATTAAGCGATGTATTTTAGAATTTATTCATATGCCCTGAGTCAGTCAAGTTACGATTTTTAGTTGAAAAATCAGTATACATTGTGTAATTCGTAGACTTGCTTGCTTCTTTTGTTGGAGAAACGAATATTTCTTTACTTCTGTATCTTCGAGCTCTGGTGAAATGGCATGCATATACTTTGTTCAATTACCGCATAAATACTTCGTCAGTTCTGAAATCTGCGTTCTGCAAGCGTTAGTTGATATCCCTTCTTTGCAGTTACGGGACCTAATATGTCAGCGAAAATATTCGACGTCATTTTAGTTAGTATATTATGGTTGTAGCTCTGCTTCAAAACTGCAAGTAGGAAATGGGCAACTATTATTTAAATTTTGAGCGGATACTAACTGATCTGTTCATTTTTACATTGTATATGATTGCACAAGCAATTTTCACAGGGATGACAAAAAAACAAGATCCTATATTATAATAGCATGAAATGAAATGCTGAATTCAGTCTCTCTGTATCCATACTCCAATATAGGTACTATTCGTAAACTTTCGAAAATCATCCGATCATTTTAAGTTATAAATTATATATAAATTAAGGCTAATCCAAATTCGTGGATATATTAAGGTTTTTCTGTACCATTTTATTATACACACATAGGGGTTCATTAACTTGTTATTCAGATCATAGTGTAGTGATATTTTAGAATAGAGTTCCGTTACTTTATGGCTATTTTACTAATGAAATATTCATAGAACGATGCATGTATTTTTGGAAAAAAGCGTATTAGATCAATGTTATAATGTATAAAAAGCTCCTTTGACTGAGGCCAGACACTCCAACTAAGAAATATATGTACCGTTAGAATAATATTCTGTAAGTTTGAGTGCACATGCCTACTTAATAAATTTCAGTCTGACCAAGGTACATAGGATGGGAACTGCGCAATTCAGTTTTCATGCAGTATTTCGGTCGAACAAACTTGAAATGACAGACGCTTTTTGTTTTGGGCTTTGTTTTATTGCTATGACCCCAATTGAAAAATGTTCTTGTTATTTCTTCAAGAAAAAGTTGAAATGAGATGTTGAAACAAGTCATGTATATCATGAGTCACGAACAATTACGGCTTTCATAACTTTTCCAAGAATAGGTGGGAGCATATTAGGGTAGCGATTGCACCCTTTTCTGGATGAACAATCATCAATGGACCCTTACATACTTCGAAAGTGTCATTTTACTGAAGTTTGCAGTAAAAAACAAAAATCTTTAAATAGCAAGCGTAGGGCCGCTGTAAAAAGAAGGCTCTAAGTAGATTTAGTAAAGTAGCTGATTTGCATTATTTTGCATCAAGTTACAACATATTTGTGTTTAATCGCTTCAGTTTACTTCGTTTTACAGCGCACGTTAAATGATTAATAATTGTATTAAGTACGTTTAAAACCCGCATTATGTACTCTCAAAACTCTATTTAACCCAACTAATAGGTTGTATAAATTAAGTTTTTATAATTAATTTAATGCGTTTATTAAATGCGATTAGTAATTGCGTTTGATCGGTATATTAATTGAGTTGATTGCGTTTTTAACTGTATGTCATGAGGTTGAATATTTACATTAATTGAATAACATTTTAAGCACTTATTATTTATACATGGACATGTGTGCGGACAGACAACCAGAGAACTTTGTCTTATACAACATTTTATTTATATTTAGCTACGTAAAAATAAACCTTGAGGCCTTCAGAATCCCTTACTTTCTCGAAGTTGAACTAAGCAAATGACCATATACCGATGTACCCACACAGTTGACAGTCAAGTAGACTTCCTTGTTACCGGCTATAGCCATATTCAAGCCTCTTTGTTTTATTTGTTCCCAACTTACACTCCTCAATATAACCAAACCAGACGGTTATTATAAAAAACGATTCTGTACGGCTGCACATTTAAGTGATTACAAAATTCAAAACTAACGATAGAATGAATTTATTGCATCCTGTTCCCTGCCCTAAAGGTCAACAAGCTTGAAGTAAATGCAGCTATATCAATGCCCTACATTTAAATATTACTAATACCAGAAGTGACAGACTTGCATTTCAAAATTGTACATGAAAGAAGTGGATTAGAAAGATTGGGGTAAAAATAGATGTAGCACTTCTCGTAGAAGAAGTGTGCATAAAATGCATTCCATTGTAATATGTTTGCTGGTTGGTGAACCTGAAATGGGTTTACATGTAGGTACTGATTTGTCGAAATGGTACACATACTTATATGTATAAATATAAAAAACGGTTCCACTTTCATGTAGGAAATTTGATAAACAGTGACTGCTTTGTTTTGTTTCGATACATCAAATATGGATTTCTTAATTTTTATACTATGGACTTGGTAATAAAGATGGTGGGACAGTTCTCCGGCTTTGTCTTTTATGATACTAAAGTGCATATTCAACGCAAGTCACGTAGGCTCTTTTCCCCTTCGATGTGTATTGCCGCAAGGAAGAAGACGTTTCCAGTAAATGCAGCTGTATCAACTGCCATATAGTTAACTGTTTCTTGTACCAGAAACGAAAAATGGTAATAATGTGAGTGTGAAAGACTGATACACTCCTTTTTTCATTTTCCAGCTTATATCCTACAAGTAATGTATATTTGGTTAGTTTATATACACAGGTCTTCCCGAATAATGACTTCATGTAACTTCAACTTGTGGAGGTGCCGATTTGAGGAAAACACAAAGTAAAAAATCAATCAGAGTTTTTGTCACAAGCTCACAATTAATAATATTATGCATTTACAAAAGCGTTCAAAACCAAAGCAGTGGCAAAACTCATTGTTAAATAGCCATGCGCATAAGCAATATGTACCTATAGATAGATGAGCATACATGCGAATACTATGTTAATAATTTTTCGGGTGTCGCGTAGAGCATGTGTCGAAATGATGTCAAGGCATCAGTAACAACTTACATTGTAGAAGGTCAACTGGTCTTAGTATGTTCTGTCCTACTCTAACGTTATCGTACCGCATCATAATGCAGCTCATGATTTGTGGAGAAATCGGAATTCTTTATTTTGATAGTTGGACATATTTAAATCACCGTATCATTATCTGCATACCAATATTTATGACATGACTTCTGTCCTCAGCTGCAAGAATATTTTCTAAGCTAAGGGAATAAAGGCGCTTGACTAATCGCAATTGGGAAAACGTGCACTGGTCTGCTGCATGGTAAATTTGACTTTGATTAAGGTTTGAAAGCGTTCAACTTTCAAATCCCCCTTGAAAATCAATACATATGTAGTAAAAACATATATTTACTCGCATTGCTGTCTTGCTTGGCTTGTAAGCTTGTAACGTTGCTTTGAGAAGGTTAAGTCACCCTTATGGAAAACATTTAACTTTTGTTGGCAAAGAAATACATCGCCAAGCGAAGTTTTCGTTTGTTACCGATAGACTGCAATCGAATCGTTTTTGAGAGCGTCGGCTTTGAGAACTTTCACCAATGGTGGTGCATGGTGAGGAAGAATGGATGAGTTTATTCATATCCTTAATGTATGCTTTGATGAAAACTTGATATAGCTTAGAAGCTGAATGGAATTGGCTAAAGAAGGTCGTTATCTTGTTAACAATACTTAACAACACATAGGTCGTTCTACTGTGGGCTTAATAGAGAAATGTTTAGATAACATACACAACGACAAGTGGCATTTATGCATGATCATTTACATTTCTCATGTCAAATACAAACATTATCTTTGTTTGATAATGCTTTCTTTCCACGTAGTTCTGTAATGTACGTATACAAATCACCGTAAAACTTTATAAAATCATAAAATGGGATGGTATAATTTATACGGTGCCACTTGGTTGGCCCTTATGGATATCAATGAAGTATTGTGGGATTATTTAGGCTGTACAAATATTAAAATTAATCGCGGGTTTAAACCTTAAAATATGTTGAGCTAGTTTAACATGCATGTGCATCTGGCTTCACCCCAATTCAAACAAACTAATAATGCACCAGGAATTGATAACCAACAATTAATGCAGTTTCGTTTTACGATACTGTATATTGTACATATTATACTATGAATTGTACTTACATATGTATAGTCTGTACATTTGAAGCTTAAAAACATATATAGAATATGAATATGAAATATATTAAAGTTACTCTCACCAGTTCTCATACATTTGGGTGAAAGTTTTGAAAGTGTTGATGTTCTCTCAAAATGATGCCACAGGAAGGTGGACTGGGTTTGTCGAGTTAATGTGACAGTTCAGGATGTAGCAGTTAGGAGTTGGAATCATGAGATGCATGAAATGTAGTTAGGAAATGGTAATAAAATGGTGCAGGTAAAACAGGTAGGTTTTAAGTTTTTAATTGCAAAGAAGTCAGGAATTTATTGTAGTAAAAGCTCAAACTTAGACGGAAAAAAGGAAAGGTTGATTGCCTCAGCTTCTGAAAGGCGAATGAGGTGGATTTGGATTCTAAATGATAACTTCGGGTCAGTGCCTATAATCAAGGTAAAGGAAAATGTACAGAAAAGACTCCTCCGGGACAGAGAGAGTAAAAAACTGTACTTGAATGAATGGAATGGAAGACAAAAAATGGCTTAGTCAAGTAGATATACATAATTAGGTTTTAGTATTCAGAGACCTTTTTCCATTATTGCAGACAGACATCCTAACCGAAGCAAACTTTTGCCTTCGATTTTTTCTCATAATTCATCATAAAAACCGGATTTTTTACCGATTTTAAAAAATTTGCATGTCCCGGGTAAAAAAAGATTCTGGACCCCCGCACTTATCTGTTCATTTAACACAAAAATAAAACGTAAAGTGAGACATCTACAATTCAATTTAGTTCTGCAATTATGGATTTATTCACAGATTCCTTTTTGTTGCAGAATAAGACATCCAAATCTAACATACTATGTAACTATAATAGTAATATAAATTTATTATTACTCGCATTTTTATTCCCCGGAGCTACCTGTATGAATTTATCGAATATCGTATCTCGATTCTATTATTTATGACATCATTATTTAAAAAATTACACTTTTATTATTTAACGAAATTAAATTTTTGTTTCTCAGCACAATATATCATGTTGTATGACATGATTGACTCCCCGTGTCGAAATGTGATAAAGTGGCATCCAGAAATATTTGACGGTTGTTATCTCCGTAAAGAATTTTGGTACTTCATTTTTCGTATAACGTAATTGTGTGAACGATGTATTAATTGTAAATGCTTGGTTTTGACAAGTCATACCGGATTGCCATTCTACAACCCTATAGTATGATATATATTCATACTTTACATTGATTTTCTGCAAAGTTGAAACGATCACGCTGTTGGAATATTTGATTTCGATTCGCACAACCATGTGCGAATACCATAGTCACGAATCTAATTGGTGTGTGTCTGGTATTGGTCTTCAACATACAGCCGAGGACTAACACAACAACACATAATAAACCTTATGCAAAAATTTAAGTTTGAATCCAATTCAGTGTCCATTAAGTATTTCCGTCAACACAGTCAAGCCAAACCTACAGCGGTTGCTTTTGCCTTAGGCAAGGTAAACCCGTCACAGATTTCCCCACGTTTCATGATGATGCAATTGGAAAATACAATGTTATACCTTCAGGCTAGAACCTTCTCATGCACACATCAAAAGTAAGCAAAAGCTGCAAATAAACTCTCGCAAATCAGTAACAAGCCCATGCAAATCAACAAACGTTCAATAAGCCTCCTACCCACCCAGCAATGCTACAATAGCCAATTTATTGCTATGAAACTGACTAGCTTTTGATAACAGTACAATAAAATTTCTTACTTTGTATACCTTGGCCAACATATTGTATTAGACTAATGCATGTTAGAACTGACATAGTGGTTTAGTTAAATGCTCTCAAAACTCAGCAGTAGTACCATAATTTTTGCACAAATTGCTCATTGTTACATTGGACTTAAAATGCTATTTAGGAAACAATAAGCTCTTCACTGAAGTTGACAGTCAACAGTGCAGTAGATACCCTATAAATTTCCCGTAGTCAATTGTTTATATCCAACAGACTTGCCATGATGAACATGTGCACTTGAAATTATGGCGTGTGCTTACACTTTCATTGCATATGTACGCTAACTTACTCACCCTCATATCCACCATTCCACAATCACTTCTTCACCACCCGAGTTACTCAAATCGGCAGCACGTTGTTGTCATATGCAGAGCACAACCCTACGACGGAGCTTCGAGTCTCGCAGAGATACAGAATAGAGTAAGCATTAAGAAAGACGGCTTTCCACCACCATCGCATCTCACCACTGTCACTGAGAAGTGGTCTGATGAGCTCGAAGTTGCAGAGACCATCTCACTGCCACCACTTCGTAGTGAGGCACATACTTACCATTGCGAGACAACTAGCTGGTATGATGAAATCGGTGCCTCTGCAACCAGGGATTCTTCACTAGAGCAGAGTTAGTATACCAAGTAGAAAGTAGTGCTTTCACATGCAGTGTCTGAAAAACACGTTTTTCCGTCTGCTTCCTACGAACCATCCGCCACATCTCAATTTGAACGGTGAAGGGGATCACGGAGAAGTGTGTGTACTCTTCACTACAAAGAAAAACCACTGTTTCCTCTAGGTCACAAGCAAGTCTACCCTTACATATTTCAGCATTGTAGAATCCCATAAACCAACAATTTTTCAATTCTAGTCTCAACATTTTCAAATAGCTTGCAGTTTCTGGTTCTCATTTAACCTGGTGCTTTTCCCATTATTTCGTGCAAGTGGTTAGTGCTAGAAAATTGAAAATAAAGTAACAACGAATGAAATACTGACGAATCCACCCGCATTGGGGCATTGTAAGCTTTGTAACATAAGAACAGAACACAACCTCAGAAAGTGGCTTTCGTGAAGATTCATGTGAGGAATCATTTGGAAGCAGGGACAACTTCAATAAAGTATTTGTCTTCAAAACTACACTTAAATAATGTATTGTTGTGTAAAACAAGTGTTAAATTGAAATTAATATATGAGTACGTGTGAAGTATGCCTGGCTAAATAATTGCTTTTATCTAATACAGTTGGAGTTTCAGTCGTTTCATTGCTCATTGAATCAACTTTTGTCATGTTCATGCATACAAGATTACAAGTAAGTACGAGCGTTTTTAAATATAGTTCATTTTAACCATATTATATTTTCAAAAAGTTTTATATCCAGTACTACTTCCGATAGCTAAACCTTCCAAAGTAGTTCATAACACATTTGAAAATTTATTCTTCACGAACAAATCAGAAGCATGCGTAAGGAAAACTAGAAGTAACATAGCCTAGAACAACTACGCCAATATTTGTAAACTAATTACTTAATCCATTTGAATATAATTTTACCATGAAATCGAAATAAAAGAAAAGTTGCATTTAAATGCATTTGTGAACACTTTCCAAAGTGTCTCAGTGCAGTGTTGCAGTGTTTTAATTGGGTATGCTGTGCAGTAAATCTTTGAGCTATTTTTGTATGATCGGTTTGGCCTTCTGAGCCTACTCTTTATTACTTCGTGACAAATCTGACATACATTCTTGCACCAAACTTGGTATGAACCATGAAAAGATTCTAATTGTAACTGAGCTGAGCTAAAAGAAAAACTTGCTAAAATATAAGAAAAGTTTTTGTTCTCAATTCGTTTTTGAAAAACTGGAGCTCATTCCACCCAAAGAAAGTCTTCACCTCCTTGGTCTGTATTCTCAAAGAAATATTCATGTTTGCACTAGTACTTTTGTAAGTAAATCTCTGCATGCACAAAAATTAACTGGCCAAAAATGAAGATCATGTCCTGCTTATAACTTGCCCTGATACTTGTAGATTATATTATTTTTCTGAAGTTAAACTAGCATTTCCTGCTGAAGTTTAGCTTGCTCATATCCCCATACATTTCTGAGAGGAAAGTAGAAAGTGAGGCTAACTCTGCGATTAAAAGCAAGTCAGACTGAGAAAGAGAGAGTAAACTGGTTAAAATGAAATGAACAGAACAGATATGGTTACGGCTCCAGCTCCTCGTTCAATGTTTCAGCAGTAAAAACAATAGCGAAGGAAGGCGTAGAAACAATAGAAATAGAAACTATAAAAAACCTGGTACACACATTATATAGTTGTACTTGTCTTGGAAGCAAGGAATAAGCAAAAGTCACCAGTAGTCACTTAGTTACTTAGTTAGAGTTACTTATGTGAAAGACATTGGATAAAGGGAGAAGACAAAACGACGAGGAGAACAACTCGACGTCGACAACGTCGGCATTGAGATATATTGGAGTGTTTCACCGGAAGAAACTTTTGACTTTTGGGGTTCGCTAATCGTAAGTTATAGAGTCGCCTTGTATGTATTCACAGTTTACACCACCAGAATTCCTCTTCCTTCCTCCACTCTTTCTCTCTTTCAACTTTTTTTCAACTCGTGGTGTAAATGACTGTCCCAGTCTAAAAGGAGTGAAATAAGTAAGTAGTGGAGCAATGGAATAGCCCGATGAGAGAGAGAGTGAATAGTATATGATATTGTAGTCCAAGTTGCCAAAGAGTAGAATAAGTAACAGAGTAAAAGCAAAGAGCGGAGACATGGAGTCACAGAATAAGGGAGATACTTACATAGTTTTCACCCGATTTGAGTTCCGTTATGGTTCTCTTTGTGGGTCCTTTCGGGCTTTCTAAATAATCTATGGATGGAAATTTTGTACTTCCATCGAGATTTTGGACCCACTAGATTCATTTCATATACGCATATACATATGCATCCATATTTAGGTGTCTCACTTCTTGTGTACAAAAGAAATGTAAATGGTTGAGGTGTTAGGAAAATAAGTACGCGTGCATACGTTTGTAACAGTTTGTCACACATACTAAAAGTGGAACTTCAACTTCCTTTATAGCCTTCTCCCAGTTTACTCTCAACTCCCGCTCTCACTCAAGTTGCTATATATGAAATGTATGAAAGTCAGAGAAAGAGATGTTAAAACAGTTCAAGCACTAATAGTGAATAGTGTCCATTCGCAAGTTTAAAGCTGGTGCCGAAGTTGCATATGCACAGAAACATTTAGTACTTTTAGTTATTCACTTGGACAATGAATGGGATTCAAGTTAGAGAAACTGCTTCTATTACACCAAACTTGCATTTGGCACTTACTTCATTCCGTTTCACTGTCAATGCAACCCATGTAAGCCTGTATGACTGCTAAAAGAGGTACACATACACACATTTATTCTTGTGTATGCATTGTGGAACGAGTTATTTATAAAGGAGGAAAGTACAGTGAAAATTTAGTCATTCACTTAACTTTGCTATAGTCTCTGGTGTGCAGAGAGAACCTAATTCTTAAGACATTCTTTTCTTTTTTCTCGCTCTCCAAAAAGTGCTAAAGAGTATTTTGGCAGTTACACATAGTGTGTGATCTTTACTCTCTTTGGATATACTGCAGTTGGAGGTAGAGCACGAAGTTTATTATTATCTTTTTGAAATGTTTTCATGATATCAAGAGAAAATGTGTACTGTCCAAATGTTAGTGAAGTTAAACAAATACTATGCAAACTGCTCCCTTTTTCATCCAGTCGTCGACCAACTCTCAAGTCTATTTTCTTTCCTGGTTGACACTCCATCTTTCGCTATGAATTCATCCATCTTCACTTACTTTAATCAGAAGTTGTTTTCCTGTGAGTGTGTGTTTCCTTGCTTCATTGAGTAATTGCTCACCAATTACCGTACTCATGAATGAGAGAAAGAAAAGTTGCCAATGACCAAATACATACAATCAAACCAAAAAATCTATTAGTTTATATTACCCAAGAAAAACTGTTTTAAGTGCTTATGACGTGTCTTGAACAACTAAGTAGTCAGCACAGACATTAGCAAGTAGATGCTAAGTGCTTCTATCCCCAGTTTGATAAAAGCTTTCATAAAATCAACATAATCTTCTCAACATCTTTCATCACGGGTATGTTTGCATACCCAAGCGTCCCAGTGAGTATCCTTTTATACCAAATTAAATCTGGCACAAGAAAAGAAGCCATATAAGTTCCAATGGGATACGGACTTTTCTCAACTATGCATGCAGAAGTAGAAACATGGGTTGACACTGTGACTATATTATAGTGCAGTGAAACCACGGTTGAAGAGACACACTTCAGACCAGTGAAAATCGGCCTTATCTAACTAATAACGTATATACTGATTAAAGTAATTAAAAGTGTAATTTTCTTTGGGAATGAAGAACAAAATAAAGAGGTGCATCTAATTACATTAAACATTAAGAAATGTGTTGACGGTTGCTTGTCGCCCATTCTTGTTTCAAATGTCGGCAGGTTATACATAACATAACATAGTTCTATAATATTCTTATTTCCATACTTAGCCAGTGGCCTGCGTCGGACTTTCATGCATGCACCAAGTTGTCGCATACAAAGCAGTAGAAATGAACGAGTATAGTTGAAACGACTTTCTGATTCCAAGTCACACAATTTAGAAAATATTCATGTTTCTATACAAAACCTACTAAACCAAATTGGTCCCGCTTCCGGCACTACAAAACAAAGTTTCTTCCAGCTTCAACACTAAGCATCTACAAAGATTGCAACTTTTATATATATTCCAAGAATGTTACGTTGTACGAGAGTGTTTGCTTGCACTTGATTATGAAGTCAAGATTTTGTCACCTTCAATTCTTCATGGGTGGCATCGAGGGGGAAAAGAAATTTAAACAAGTTCATAAAATGACCCTCAAATGTCGTATGCTGCATTTGTTCAAACACTAGACAATGCAATCTTTGACATTTTACAGAATATTCGGTGTAAAGAATGAAATGAAAACAAAGCATCTCTTTTAATCCTCCAAGATGGGCTCCCTGATGTGAGGCATAAACTTGGACGAAGCACACAATCAAGCATTAACCACTAATAACCAGTAGACTTGAATTTATTTTCAGTATTGAGAATCATATACGAATGTATATACACGGCATGAAAGACTATTAAAAGACATCATTGTATCATGATCACTGTTTTATCACCAGTGCATTGATATATAAATGACATCCAATAATATAATAATAAGCGCAGACCTATTTTAGTAATTAAACCATGAAAAATGCTTGTGTTAAAGTGTTTACTCGGTGAGGATTTCTGCGTGGAAACTATGATGAGTGTGTTAATATAGGAAATTGTCGTATTTATTGGTATGGCAGCTAACTTACTGTTTACTCAGCCGAGTTTGTATACAAGCTAATCAACTCAACAAGAATTCGGTAATTCAAACTAGGCAGGACTCAAATTCATATTTTTTCTACATATGTGTACACTTGAGGTCATCGAGATATGACATGTTTGCATGAAATAAGATATAGCCTGCAAGAATTGTTGGAAGATCTTGCTTTTAGAGACACTGCAAAAGATTTGATACAGTTACCATTAATCTATTAATAATGTTTTAAGAGTAAACAATAAGATAACGATGCACAATATTAAGTTATGATAATGTTACGCTGACATGTATACAGACAATACAAACTAATTGCAGTAGGAATGCTCGAGGTTGCTCGAATTTGAATCAAATGATAAGCTTTGTTTATTGTAGAATATGGAGGAGTCCTCGTACGTTCCCAATTCAATCCCACCATCTCTGGTTGTGTTTTCTCAAGCCGGATACGGTGATACAATAAGAATGCAACGACCATTTGGGTCACAGGTATGTGATTTTTGTATACTTAACACACAATAAAAACAATATTGATATCAACTTCATTAAAAGCTCAACTTTTCAACTTCCGGCTTTAATTTCATACGACTTGAAGTTATTCACGATTTCAAAGATATTCATTATTTATGAGCTTTTCATTTCTAACGATAAATTTAATCACCATTAAGTAGGATAAATCAATTTTGTATGTCCGTAGTCATGATTATTTTGGAAACTAGCATTTTTACGAATTACATCTATCTATGTTCATTAAGTGTCATGATGACATAACTTTGTTTGATAGGTTAGCTTGCATATGTATGGTTTACTTGAATTTTGCATCCATTCCATAAAAAAGACAACAGAGACAAGAGCAACGGTAACATCCGACTAAAGAAATTAAGAAAATGGTAGCAAACTTAAAATTTCTTTTGTTGGTGTCGTCACTTCACTCTTTTCTCTATTCTCCACTAATATTGCTTGTCGGTTTCTTTTGTTTAGCAAGAAACGGAAATTACAATAGCTTTGGTAGCCAGTTATAATAAAATGTAGTTGCTCGACAGTGGTGTTCTGTAATGTAAATAACTTCTGGCTTTCCCTCCCTCTGTCCGCCCCTGAATCGAGTGTTTCTTTTCAAGGTAAAAATTTTCGATTTACTCAAGAGTTCTACATTTTAAGAGCAAGTTAGAGCTTCCATACTTAAGCATTAATTAAAACCCAGTCTAATAATGTTGAATTTAGTTGCATTACCATGGGATGCATAAGCTGTCGTGTAGTATCATGAACTCAGGTTTCTTACACGACACGCTTGCGAGGTTAAAGTTCTTTAGTTTCTTTTATATGCTGGGGATGTATGTGTGTAGCTATTCACTATTCATCAGGAAAACGGCAAGCAAGGCCAAGCTATTTTGTATGTGTACATGTACCTTTGCTCAAGTTACCCTGAAGAGCAGAATGCGGAAGAGAGAGTCAATATGCATTTCTATACGACACCCTGTTCAGCAAGCAACGGGGAAAGGAACGGAAGAGAAAATGTATGTGCGTATTAGAGGAAATAGTGAGCACTCTTGTGACAGCTAGTCTTTACACTAATTGCCTCATAATCCGGAGCTCTCAAGTGATATTATTGTGTCGACAAAAGACTACTGTTACGCTGGTGTGGCTCACACAAGAAAAGCCATGCATACCAATCCGGAATCCAGCGACGTCAATAGGCTTTGTGGAAGCACGCTTTTTACAAGTGTAAAACAGTGGATGGACCATCCCCCTCTCTCAAATTCCGCAAGCTGTTTTACTTTTTCCCCTTGAGGAAACCTGATACAACCAGGCTTCTTTATGTTACGCCGGAAATTATAATTGACCAGCACTTGTGTTATGGATACATATTATCTATTTGAATGCATTACACTCCCGTTTATTATGTAACTGGTAAGGGAACGCTTTTAAGAATTCCAAACGAAGCTGCTAGCCAAGACAGTAAAATAAATTGACTTATATGCATCCTTCTGCCTAGGTGAACAGCACAGAAGATAAAATTGTTTCCACCAACTTAATTCCTCAAGATATTTTTACACAGCTTTGCTTGTGGCAACCATCACAGATCATAAACAGTTTTTCCTTACATTCTTTTGCGTGGTTTGGTTACGGCACCAAAAAACCAAGTGGGCAGTCACTCACCCTTTGTACCATAGTAGCACGTTGCTGCCAAGTTTTTTCATGTTCATACATTCACAACATTATTTGAACGGAACAGATAGATATATTATTTGTAGTTTTGTCACGTACGTAAAAGCATAATAATCGTTATTGAAACGGTGCACGTATTCAGTTTGCATGGAATGTGAACTTGGGGTTTCCTGATAATTTCCTAGCTAACTGTTTGAAATTCTGGCAATAACTTATTTTCAACGAGGCTTTAAAGAATGTAAAATTTTATTAAAAATAGGCGCAAGGTATACTACACATATATTACAAATATTGGTAATGTCGGGGAAGGAAATAGCGAATGGGCGAGCCACAGCCTATCTCCGGAACGTCATTAATGGATTGTATTTTTCACTTGAAATTCTTGCTACTGATACCCTAAATCTTTCCGAGTTGAGAATCATATTATGAGGGTTTAATGTCAAAAAATGTTTAGGAAGAGATGGAATGGCACATGGGAAAAGGGTATATTTTCTGATCTATTTAATCACATTAGCAACTGCGTGCAGTTCCACGTGAATAACCCCGTTGTATCAAGTTAATGCTGGGATGAGTAAGAACAAAAGGTCGAGTTGACTATGACTTTTTGATTGACAGCAGTTTGCTTACATGATATGTTTTTGTATTGGATTATGTTTGCAAAGGATGGGAAGGATTTGAACCTGACAAATTTGTCCCCTTCATCATTTGGGCTCCGTCACATGGAGTCATATGGCGGACTACCAGCTCAGTTAGTTCATTTACAAAATCCATTTTTGCATCCTGCGCTGGAAGCAAGACTACCATTTGGGAGCACAGGAGCATTCCGACCTGTGGTTACATCGTCAGCATCCTCTACGCCCACATCAACATCATCTGCGGATGAGAGGATAAATGTGAAGGGGCTATCATCAGCTTTCACAGCTGCAAATCTTGTTAACAATCGTAGAAAACTTGACTCTATTGTTGAGAGTGTCATAGAGCAACAACACCATCAAAGTGGACGATCTCGCGGCTCTTCAGCCGCCCCTCCACAAAGTCAACAAAATGATCAAACTGTCTACTCTCAAGCTAGTGCAAGTGGTGGTGGTGTTATTAATTTGGACAAGTCGACTTCGTCAGCTACATCGGGTTTCATGAATGGGGGCCAGTCAAGACATAGATCTTCGTCGCCTGCGAATATTAATGTCCATGTGCCCAGCAGCTCCCCTTCCGTTAAACAAGAGGAGCGAGAGAGGGACCGTTCCGATGAATGTGCTGGGGATGATCGGGATGGGAATGGGACGCCAAACTCGGATGTCACGGAAAGGTCTACTCCAGAGGACACTCATCCTTCTAAACGTAAGCAATTAATTTTACCTTTTTTATTTAAATATAATTGTAATCATTTGACCTAAGTAAGAACTATGAACATAAAATTCGATGCATAATAACATCCATGTATGCATACATCGTGCTGGCTAGCCCAGTTGCTACTATGGCTCCACAAAAATATTTCGATTAACTGTACTGTGCAAGTGTAACCTCCAAGAATTCTGTAAGTTGTTTCTCCTACTCCGCTTCTAATTGACTTGAAAGTAAGCTCTGTGTCACGATAGCCTTTCACATATGACCCCAAATAAATTTGGTTCAGTAACAACACGACTGCTAAGTCTGTCAGCAAAAACTGCCTTTTCCTAATACAGACTAAATATGTACAGGCAAAAAAGTACTCCTTTAGTTTAGGTATGGTTACAGTGGCACGCCAAGAGGAAACTAGTGAGTCGTCAAGTACCAAATTGGAACAACTACCAGTCGACTCCACTTTAAGTTTCGTTACACAATGCGTGGCTTGACTAAACTCTGTTAGAAGAGCATTTTTGCTGTTTGCACACATAGTATTTGTCTCCAAACTCTCTGAGTTACATTCAGACACAATGGTATGTCGACAGCCCGTCCATTTTGTTGTTTTCCGTCACTATTTCTTTCCCCGCTGTCCATTCCGAGGGTAGGATAGGTCACAACAATTGATGTACATGAGCTTTATTGGTACCTTGTAAATAGTTGAGCCATATGTACACACACACATTTAGACTCAATGCCACCAACAACAAGTACAATTATAGCAGAAAAATGTGCCGACATCTTTGCAACTTAGTTAACTTTTCCGTTACTTTGGCGTAGCTAGGAGAGAGAGAGAAAGAGTGGAAAGTACATGAGAGGAAACCAAGGTTGACTGTTTGGCTTCAGTGAATATCACTGTTACAGCTTACATTTGTTTGGTTCCCATTGTGTACACACAGTCCCTGCTTTCCCTTATTCATATAAATTTATATGAGTGTATTTCAATGTGGAGGAATCTCAGGACACTAGTTACGCATTATGAAGCATTCATTTATATTGGAGCTCTGGTGAATATGTGTTGTGATACATATGCACATGTGAAGTGGTTGAGTTAAGCTGAACACATGTAAAAGCAAAGTAGGCTAGTAGAGAGACGGAGAGATAGATAATGGAAATGAAAAGAGAAAAGTAGAGAATGTTTTCGACTGTCGGATAAAGTCCGTTGTTGATCTGACACGTAATTTCATTATCCTCGTCTTGTTCCGTTTGCCCTCTCCATAATTTTTTGTTGACTTGGGTTTCCCGTTAACTTGCCTCCGTGTGAGTGAAATGTAAGTAAAAGGGAGAAGGAGAGCAGAAACCGTGTATAAACTTATGTTTATGTGTGTACGGCTCGGAGATTGAACGGAATGAAAGCGCAAACAGCAACGCTCATAGAGGAGGAATCATCGGCTCTGCTGTATTTTTTCCTCAAGCTCATACACTTAACTTGCAACCATTAAGCTCACAATAGTGCTGACAGGAGTCTAACACAACCACTTCTTCCAAGGGGTGCCTTCCCATCCACTTGCTCAACTAACAATACTAGTTACAATTAGAGCTGTGGCGATTGCCATGGTCATAGCTCTTTGCTCCTTTATTTTCTCTCTTAATGTTCCGTCCCAGTGGTTTGTACCATGTTTGGAAACAAGAAAAGTAAGTTAAACCAGAGAGTCAGCCTTGTGTCATGAGGAAAATAGCTGGCTTCCACTTCTGCTCAACCTCGAAATACTATATACTTTCCGTGAAAAGATGAACAACTAAACTACAACTGGTTTATATGTATCTCTCTTGGAAAACCAAGTTACGAAAAATGTTTCGAGCAGTGGAACATGACAATCACGACCCATTAGCATGGTGGACATTTGGACAGGCTGCAAAAATGGGAAGGAAACTGCCCGCAACATCCTATACACGCAATTACAATATATCCACATGTGTTTCAGGATAAACAAGTAACTCCTTAAATAAAGATACATTTCTGATACACTTCTGAAAGCTAAATGCCCTCCTTTTTTGTATTGACGGGTTTCATTTAATTCCATTCCGATCTGGGTTCAAAAACAAGGTACGGTGATTTTCATTTAGTTTGTAGATGCAAGGGTAGGTTATCTACATGTCACATAACAAGCTAATGATAATGGCTGTCGGTCCAGAATTTTATTTGCACGGAGACATAAAAACATCAGTGCACGTTGTACACTGATTACCTACCCCCTGTGTGTACCCTACCCAAGGTTCATTGGGCTGTCTAGGGGTGAGCTCAACATATTTCAACTGGTTAGAGCCTCGCGGAAATGAAAGCAAAGCCAAGAGAATGGCAAGAGTGATTCAGAGCTTTCCATATAATTTCTTGCTGCTCCTTCTCCTTGAAATTTACGGGGAGCTTGGAAAACGACGACACACCTTGTTCTTCCTGTGGTCCGTTCCATTATCAGTTTCAGGAAGATTTGATAAGTAAGTGGCTACAATTAAAAGTAACGGAACACTCAACTCAAGACTCACAACCGTCAAGAGTAAGTGGATCCTTGTTGTGTACTACTTGCTCAGCGGAGCAATGACAGAAAAAACAAAGTTCATACACATGTACACTTGTTCCATACTTCCTTACAAGTCAGTTAGGATTAAGCCCGAAAACTTGCACATTTTCCTTTGGAAGGATCGGTCTGGCGTGAAATTTTGGGAAACATTGGCTCTTGATTTATTGGGGAAAACAGGTATCGGACAAATTTAGGATGTTGTAAAATTTCATGATGCAGTTCTCAATTTTACTGAACTGGAAACTTATTGTTATCATCTTGCCGTATCTATCTTGTTCCTGTGAAAACTGAAGTAATTATTGTTCTAAAGTGGCGTGGCATGCTGCTACTGCTGTGTCTCTCCTATTGCCTCTTTTAAAATGTGCTTTTGTACATATTACAAGAAAGTTTGAGCTAATTAATGTTAAATACTAACCCTTGTCATCGTTCCGCATTCTGGATGGAATGAAAAAGGGTCATGTCATAATTTTTGTCTTGACTCCATTTCAAAGATAATAGTGTGCGGAGGAAGCCAAGCCGACGGTAGGATATGGAAGTGAAAGTGTCCAAACTTATGAGAAGAAAGGGAGGAGAAAGAAATGCCAAAAGGGGGAGATTCTTATTGTTCTCGAGACTGGTAACGTCTGTGTTATATTGGAGATAGATGGATGGGAAGTAATATGTGATGATGTAATAACGACTTGAAAAAGATTTGAGAGACTCTCATTTCTACTCCATCCACAAACTAACTGGCGGTGTGTCTTTTGACTTTTGTATTGCAACCCAGTCATATATGGTTATAGGGAACGCACATAAACAACCAAAATCAAAGGGAACAAGTGCTGCACTAGGAGCTAGTAGTAATAGAGAAACATCACATCAGTGCTGGTGCTGATGGTTGATAGCAATGATAGCATGCTTTTAGGACCGAAGCGTTGAGTGAGATGTACCGCTTACTGGAAGGCAATAAGTAGTCAAGTAGATGTATCCCTTCACTTTATTCTCCAGGAAAATTGAGACAAGAGAACACACATCAGAGACCAAAGATAAGAGCAAACTACCACTGCACCAAACCAAACCAACAATGTATGGATGGCTGTGCCACCAACAACACCGATATTATCCTGCTTCGCTCCTTTTTACGCAACTTACATATCATGACGTGAAAAACTTAACGACAGTGGTGTCAAAGGACGCTTTTCTAACACACAGTTTCTACAACTACCAAAAGTATTTCTACATTTAGGGCTTCCTATAACTGGAGAAATGTTTTTGAAATAAGTGGATACGAATAAAATATTGGCAATGCTACAGTTAACATTTTAAAATGCTTTTAAAGGCGAGCCCACACCAAGTAAGTATTTCTGAACCCATGTTTTGGTACTTGGTGCATCTTCCTCAAGTAGATTTCTAATTCGAAATTATTCTTAAAGAGTGGTTTATTTGCGAAGAAAGTAGGCATAGAGCTCCGTTAGACTTTGAGGATGAACCAGTTTGTTTGACAAACATTATGACAACAAAATACTGTGACACGACTTCCGATTTTCCCATGAATGCCAGGTAGAATGGACGTGATTACATTTGAAGTACGGGGAAACCACAGGGTTTGAGTAAGGAGGATACACACAGAATGCAAAAATGTTGACAAAATCTTGCTCAACTTTTTTTGTGCCCAAGTTAACGATCCGCAAAGGTTCTAGTGAGCAAGCGAGCCATAAGCAAGGATAAGTTAAAATGTTTGAGAAAGGAGACCGCTGGCATGCGGATGATAAATTCCAGCGGTCGCAATAATCTCGGAATGGTACACGAAATAAAAGAGGCTTTGACCACAGTTATCGTGGCCATATATTTATGAGAAGCACCATCGTTTTCCAGCTTGAAATGCTCATTCTTGTAATATTGTATAAATTTATGTTCTGAGAATATTGGTGGTGAGGAGACTGGTGGAAAAGTCTAGCCCTCCTGAGGACTCCTCATTCTTTCTTTTCTCTTGCTTTCTCTCTCTCCCGAGTAGTTCAGTGTTGCCACTAATAATAATAGTAATCGTCCTCGTTGTCGTCATCATCATGATCATCATCAACATCATCACGGCGATTCTCATAGCAGCAATATAATAACAAGTAGCAAGTCTCATAATATAAATGAAGGTGATGATTGCATTCTCCACCCAAGCATTGTGTACATTTATTTAGCCTGTGCTATATGCTCGCTGGAAAGAAGAAACGCTTTGTAACATGGTTGGTTGTATGATATTGTATTTATAACTGGACTTGGCTTTTCCCACTCTGTAGCTCTACCTTTCTCTTTGGGTGAGCACTGAATGCTTCATATTATTATTGCCTCTCCTCTGATACCAGGAAGATGTACCGCTGTTATGTTCCCCTGAAAAGAAAGATGTTCTTCATTTGGTCTGTAGTTACTGCTGCTCTACACCTATCTTATAACAACTATCACTGTTCTCATGGAGTTCTTTCTCTCTCTCACTTTAAGCAGAATTATTTGGAGCTCCAACCTGACCTTAGTTGGCGCTCGTATAATGCATGTATTTTTCTAATGTTGGTACTGAATGTCTGATGTAATAATAAACGTTATAAGAAAATGTGCAACATGCCTTTTTACTCGTATTTATTGTGTACAGTGAATAAGGGGAGCTATTTGTAGGCATACATGTTCCATCCAAAGCTATATGCTCAGCGGAGACCAGGTTTCCTACTATCTAATCGTCATTGTTAAATGATCGCCTTTAGTAGTGGTATCACCACTTATTAAACCGTAGTAATGTTGCAGCCATGTTACCCACTGGTATTTCATTGAATGGGGTAAAGAAGAAAAGGAGCGTAGTTCCCAGCTTAGCTTTCATGTGGTCTTTTCGTGGAGCTAAACTGGGAGCCCGAGAGCTCTAAGGCAAGTACTGGTGAATATACTACAAAAGTGGTGAAAACGGAGCGGCGGTAACAACCGTGTGGTAGTTGAACCAACTTAAATGTTATATCAAAGAGCGTTTTATGTCAGACACTCTTATTAAAATCCGGCTCTGATGAATGATAGTGTTTGTATAGCTCGCCTATTGCCACTGGAGATCCTCTTTTCTCAAGTTTTCCTAACAAAATAAGAGGTTTGCTTAAGAGCTCTGTATATATTTATTATGTGCGTTAACTTTATGTCACAAGAAGAGACCTCGGAATTCCGTCTTCATTCTTAATAACACAAAACGGTCTCTCTCTCTCTCTCACTCCTAGTCACACACAAATACAGCTGTAGCAGCTCCTCTCAACAAAAAGATGAGATACATAACATGGCATAACGTGAAATAATATAAATGTCAGAAACCTTCATTTATGTGCGTATTCAGAACATAATGTGTGTACCAAAGTGATATGCATGGTTATCCGGAATGCTCTTGTGTTAGTTTCGTGTTAAACAAGCCGCCTTACTTATTACTTGTGCTGGTACCGGAACCCGGAACCAGTTGAAAATAAGTAAGCTCACAATAAGATGTCGAAAAGTAACAGACGGAAAAGATAGAAAAGAGAAAGAGCCGTATCAAATCTTCCGGTTGACTTTCCACTTACAGTTCACTTAAGTAAATCCCTCACTCACTGTGCGTGTCTTTCACAATGGTGTGGAATATTGCGGCATAGGAAGCGAGAGCTACGGTGGCAACCACGTAATATGGAACTATGAATGTATCTCCATCCTGACGCTCGAGCCAGTTCTCAAAAAAAGTGGTGAGTGAGCGAGCTCAGAGTGAAAGTGGAGTATGTTTGTAATATAACATGAAAGATGCGACTTAGTGAGCTTTTGAGCATTCTTATTTTCCTACATTTCAAACCCTTTTCTCATATCCCAAGTATTGCACAATGGTTCCTTGAATCTTGTTTCAAGTCTTGAGTTCATCTTTAAATCATGTATATCCCTGTGAATCAACAACAACACTGGAGTCGTCAGTGGCATGCTATCAACAACATCAACATGAGGAGCAGCAACACAATATGTAATATAATGCAATACCACTTGCCACCTCCACTAACCAACCACTGACAACAACCGCTCGATGGTATTTACAACTGCCAAAACAGCAAACACCATCACAACTCTCGTTTCGTTTGTTCTTTAGTGCACACTGCACGTAATAGTATGCAAACGAATATTAAAACAGAGTTTTGTGAATGCGTTACTGCTCCTGATATGACTGAACCAAATGTGTAAAGAAACCGTTTATGTCGTTTCTTATTGCCTTTTCTTCGCATCTTTTTGTGACACTTTCACTACAATAAGAAACCCTGCTACTTCGTCCCCATCCTGACTTCCCTTTACAATGTTACTGTTATTGTCTCGAGTTTCCCCATTTGATTACTGTGCTCATAAATCCTTGCCCTGACTTGCTGAATGTTTAGCAGTTGCACTCTCTCTGTTAGTGAGCCTCTCTTTTCTTGTCTAACTTCTTCGGGTCGCATATAATGTGCCTACATATTACATTAAATCGCTTTTTAAAGAAAAGAGGTTCTCATACCGTGCCTGCCAAGTAGAAAACGGATGCCATTTCCGACATTGATGAAGGTTCTGTGTGGCTTTTATTTCTTTTGTTGACAATGAAAGTGAGAACTGGAGCCCGTCAATATATTTCCTTAAAAAAGTTTGCATTTATTCTTTACTCTCACCAAATAGGTTTAATATTGTTGGGAACAACTGGAGTTCGTTACCTAAAACTCAGTGTTTAAATGTTAAACGGTCGTCGTTCTTTTGGGAGGCATGCATAAAATCACCATTTTTTTAATCTTAGGGGAACTCACCCAATTGCTAAATATGAGCACATTAAATGTTCACCAGAATAGTAGGTCGATGTGTAATGTGATATGATACTTTGAGCCTTTTTATACAAAACAAATGCCCGATTTAATATTGATTCTAGTCGGAAGCTCCCTTGTTTACTACTTGGTAAGCCTACTATTAAAATATGTCGAACATTTTTTTTACATATTTATTAACAACATTACATTTATTAAGCCTTTTGCTTTATTTGGTTGTTTAAATTCTTTTATTTTACGTTTGGGCGTAAATACTCTTGTGTATCAAGAAATTAGGAACACAAGCAATTTTTAACAAGGCACAATATACAGATTATAAACTGGTAAACTAAATTGTTTTCCTCCGTATCCCAATACAGCCACAAGTTTGATACAATGCGAATGCGAGATAAATTTTGTGAATTAAATAATTACAATGCAATAAGAAAGCTGTCACACCAACCCTACCATTTTGAACACATAAGAAAAATATTCGTCGCTCACTCCAAAACTTTACCATGAAACCAAAATGTTTTTTCATGATGCCAATGACTTGTTAATACATATGGATTCACACATCCGATACATAATGCATACATACAAGCATAATAATTTAACAAGAATGGCTAAAAGGTGGGTTGCTGCTTAGCAAGTTAGGTTTGTTGAGCAAACTAACTGATAAATGATTTGATAAGTTACAAAGTATTTTTACCGTTCCCCAACATGAATTGGATTTTCATTTACCTTCACTCATACGATTTTCCTCTATCTATTCTAACTTCTCTTCGCACCCTTCTTCCATCTCTCGTGCCATTCTTCTTTTTCTAACTAGTTGTTGTCATGATGATGTATCCATATTATATCTATGGACAGTTGGCTAAGTGCTAACTACATTTGTAGGTTTGAGTGACTGCATTCGAGTGAGTTAGAAGTTAGTGAGTTTCGTCATGGTCTTGGCTTTTGAGAGAGTGAGTGAGTGAGTGAGTAGTGGTTGCTGGTAAGTAAGTAAGTGGGGAACAGTTGACTTTCAATAGTTTTGTACTGTTGTCGGTGTGTTTGTGTGTACTTAAGGATTATGCCAGTTGGATCATCTAGTGAGCAATATATTATACTTGGGTTTAGATACGAGTATACTATACACACTGAAACTGGAAGGGAAAAGCTGCTTTGTGACGTGATCTCCAAGTTTCAGCACTCATTTTAAATATTATATGCTTCAATAATGGAAGTAATGAGTTAAATATATTTGTATACAAACACCATACACATTAACGCTGATGTGCTCGTGCACCGTTGACTTTTGTGGATTCCTGAATCAATGAGTGTGCATGGATTCAATCCAACTATACAAGCATACATTATACTACCCTATGCTATGCATTTTTCACACTGACGGAAATGGACACCATTTCAGTTTCTCACTTTTAAATGTTACTTACCTATTTGTATGCATTCATGTGAACATGCACAACTCAAATGTTGTGCTGTACATGTGCAAGCTAGAATAAAACTGATTTCTGAATGAAAGGGAAAAAAGTCAACGTTTTTCAATTGCACTTTCAAACATTTCAACAAAAGAGCCATCACCATCGCAATGGCTAATGCTTCGTTGTAATGTAAGCAAGAGGCCGATACAATGCTCACGGCTCAGATGGTATGGCATTCCCATTGAAGGGAACCTTTCTTTGGATTTCTCTCATCCCTCGTTCATATTATTAACGTTAACGCTTGTACATTTTCCCATTGAATCTTTCTTTCGGGACTTTACCAATTATGCATGTAGCTTAAGCAAACCATGACTATCTTTGCTCCCTTCAGATTTTATACAATGACTAAAGTCACTCACTCCGTTCCTATTTGAGTGAGAAGTCCCTACTTCATTGGTGACTTATTATTCCTCAATGAATAGCGATCATGTATGTTCGATGATGATTACAGTGCTAACAACCTAAATGTCACTGATAATGGGCGAAGAAATAAGAGCAAGGCAAGGGTGGAAGAGGACTGTGGTTGTGGATGCACCTGGAAAGCAAAAAAGAAACACGCCATACCCGACTTTTACTGCTTGCTTGGATGTATAACTGAGCCTAGATTTAGAGTCGCATTTAAAGGAATTGACTTATAAATCCATTACCTTTTATCTACATCTCCCGGCGTATTTAATAAGGATACCTCCACCACACCACTACTGCCAACACCAACTGCTACGATTATTGTATTATCCTACAGTCACTGAACTGCCACTACATTAATCTTTCAATGATTGAATAAAGCAATCAGCAAAAAGCATTGACTTTGAGCAAGCCATTACTGAAGGGGTGAATTATTTTGATCATCCATCTTGCCACTGGCATTAGACTTATTTCAACACTGTGTAAAGATGCTGGTGAGATATATAAACGTGCATAAATCGCAACTCTTCCTATTCACTCAGCGTGCTTAAATCTCTTTCGGACTCGTAAAATCTTGTTGAACAACTATATAAAGAGTGTGTACGTGATTCCCCTCTATACTCCAACTATTCTTCTCTTCACATTTTCCCATCTGCTATGTTATACGTATGATGGGCTTCAGTAGGAAAGTTCTTCAAGAATGCAAAGATGATGATGATGGTGCTTAATTTTCCTTACAGACAGACCCTTCCCTCATCAAACGAACCTGTGTTTTTATATCTTCGTCTCCTAATTAATTAGTCAATTAGCTTTTGTCAGAGTGAAGAAGAAGCTGACATGGTTATCATCATCAGTCTAAATGAATGTTGCGCGCAGTCTAAAATGAGAAGTGTCATACAGGACATGGAGTGCCATATTGAGTTTTCTGTCATCCCTTTCATAAATTACACGATTAAATTACTCTCTTTGTCACGTGGTATATTTGGCATAAGTAAATGCCCTTTCAGATAAGCCGTTCTCCCTCCTTTCCCAGTACTTTTGCTCTAGCTGATTATTTTACTGTTTATTTTATTATCCTCTTGAACAACAACGGCTCTTTCGGAGATAAGTTTCTACAATGACATACTATATTCGTTACTTTTCTCCGTATTAACCTACATGTTCATTTGATCCCTGTGCTAACACAATGTTTAGTACACTCCCAGTTAACTAATTGCCTGAAAGTTGTGTTAGCAAATACAAAAAAAATCATACTAAAACCACACCAAAGGATGTTCTCTATAATCTCAGAGTTGGGCTAAGCTTTTGAGCAGTATCACAAATTGCAACATGGAAAATTAAGTCTCGGCTTCTTTAATACTACATGACTGTTGACTTACTCGTCCTTTCCTAATTCTGAGAGGAGTCCGAGTATGTAAACTGGGCTTCAAATAATCATCCAAGTGACTTTCCTGGGTTCGTCTTATCACTAGAGTCATAAGTAGATCAAGCATCGTATCTAAATGATTGAGTAACGTATGTAACAAAACTATGAGAAGAGAGAGAGAGATTGGGATTTGAAAAGTCTAAAGTAAACAATCAAGTGATGCAGTATGTTCAACTAATATGGTACGGTCGGAGCAACAAACGTCATATCATAAACCAAATCGGGGAACTAACATTCAGTATTTATGTAATAAGTTATACCCCAGCTTTCAACCCCGTGAAAGACGAAAAGATATATGATAGTTAATAGCAATCGCCATTACCATCATCACATCATTATGTCAATTCAGATGGAAACATTTCTTTCCTGGCGTAATGAAACATAAATAAAGTGGGGATAACTGCAACTCCCATTGTTAGTTTTGTGTATCCCTGAGAAGAGCACAGCATGTGCGTGTAGTGGAACAAACGTAAATCCTGCATTTAGTAAACTCACAATGAGATTTAACCTGTTAATGAGATTAAACGGTTTAGTTTTAATAGGAGGCTCCTTTCCACTACGTTTGTAGTATGCACAATGAGTTAAATGCAAGAGCAAAACGACGTTCTAGCTTGATACACTGAATGGAAGTAATTATGCTGCGGATTAAAGAACCAAGTGTGTTCAGCTTTGTACATTTACAGCTTATTATTGTAGGGTTTGCAATGCTTCATGTGAGGATGACGAACGGTATGGTAGGTACGTACATGATATGGTTATAACCTACCTATTTGATCCGATTATTGTTAGCACATGTTTATTGACACAGTCTTTCTCTTCGTTTTCACTGCTCTTTTCATCTATTTCATCCTAGATTCGATTGTAAATGTTGTATATCTTATTTATTGCTGCTGATAGGATAGTGTTAGCTCTTTATTACAGTGTATGATAATAAATGTGGGGCAAAAACTGCAACGTACGAATAGAAAAAAACTGGCTCTACATATTCTTCGATTCACTTAACATACTTGTTTTGTGCTTGCTCTCCCCAGCACAAACACTCAATGTGTTGGTTGCATATGGTGGCATTTGGGGTGTGTTTAACTGCGACTGACTTGACTCGATTCAGTGTTAAATACTGATGAATAGTGGCTGTGACAGAACCATGCTTAAAGAAATGTTCAGCTAAGATCAGTATAAAGTGAAGTACCCAAAATTGACTATGTAATTGTAAGGAATTTTGTATACGATGAAAGTTATGTTTCTCAACCATCGACGATTTTTGTTGAATTGTACGGTTCAAATTGTTTCATTTTGTGATCAACAACAACGGATGGCAAATTTGGAGGGATAGTACTTGAAAAAAGTAGAGTAAATGATATAACGTGGTCTTCCCATTTTGTGTTATATTCTGCGGAAAGGTTTAGATATAACGTTTCATTCCATTTGACGCTACGGACAAGTATCCGACTTAGCATTGTCGCATAATATTGCAGTTTTAAAAGGATATTGAAAATTTGCAAAATTCGATTAGAGATTGGACCAGTTTTTGCCACATTGCACTGTTCTATCGATGGGGAAAGGGAAACAAATGTTACAAGCGTTTCAATAGTCAGTAAGTTTTGGATCCATATATCGGAGTTAGCTTGTATAACACAATGTTTTCATTGAGTAATAGTGGCGCCTGGGGACAGTTTCCTTGCTAATGCTTCTCACTTATCATACCACACACATAACAACAAATAACAACCGTGGAGACATTATGGGATGTTTGTTGAGTAACAGTTCCTTTGTAATGGTTTTTACGAACACATATTATTTTTAGCATCATCATGAACACCACTCATTCTAGTTCCAAGTTGGGGACAGAATGTGTAACATGAAATTATTGTTGTCAACAGAGAAATGGTTCAGTCCGGTATTTAATAATGTGAGTTTTAACATGATACGGCATATCAAATGCATTCCATGTCGGTAAAGTTTTTTTTTGCCCGTACATTCATCCCTTCCCGTTCCTAATATAAAGACAGGGATCAATTTATGAGGGCCCAGATGGTCTCTCTTGGTTCCTTTCTTCTTCGTTTTGAAATACCCATCTCAGGCTAGGCTGGCTTGTTCTTTCTGGGAATGTTGGGTTGATAGCTGAATTTGATACATGTATACAAACAAAGTGTGAAGGGTTTCTAACCACAAACCAGAGCACAACCATACCATACCATCATCATCATCGTTATCATCACGAGAAACAGCAGTATTAGCAGTATCAACACCACTAACAACTACCACCATCATTATCATCGTTATTGCCATTTTTGCCCGTTTTTGTTGTCATCAAATGAGGAAATAGGCCTTTTCCATGATTCCAATCTGGGGAAGTGAGTATATGTATGGCAACTTGAAAACAAATCTGTTAGGTAATTATGCAGTTTGAAAAATGAGTCTCATGTGTACATGGATGATCACGGAGTTATGCTAATTCTGTCAACAGACAAGGCATAACATGCAATTACTTGTGTAACTCAGAGTTGAAAAACAGGATGAGAAATGCTTAAATAAGAAACGGAAGGCGGAAGGAACAAGGAAGGAAACCGGAGCTGGGATCCTTTATTCTTAATGCATATTAGATGCTCTTTACACCCTCGAGATTGAAAAGTAGCGTGGAGTCTTTTTTTCTTGCTCGCCCGCTTTGTATTCTCGGGGTCTATCTCGGTTTGTACAAGATGTGCATATCTACTTTACACTTACAACCCCTGTTTGATAAAAATGCATACAGCTTGAAACGAGAGACACGCCTTGATATGAATTAACACTGAAATACATATAATCTCGAAAAATGAGAAAAACTGATGGTTACGTAATTTTTAACATTTTATGACCGTGTTCTTGGGTTCAGCAGTGTGTTCCGTGTAACTAAAAACCGAATGGCTGGTTTAACGGCTTACTTTTTGCGCCGCACCACCTACATTTCGGACACTTCACATCATGCAGTAGTTTTAGTTATTGTGCTTCATGTAATATTATTCCTTACCTTTGTGCTTCTTTCTACATCTTTTAGGATTTTATTAGTTATGAACTAATAACCAAGAAACACATACATTTTGCAAGAGTGCAATCACAATCTCTACAAAGCCAGCCTGAGTTTTCGGAAATATCATTGTATAAACGAGGAACTGTAATTTGTTGCAAGTTGAAGACGCAGAAAAGTTTTTGGGCTTAACAAGAAGTAATTTGTCAGAACAAATGAGAGTCATTTAAGGGTGAAGAGGAAGTTTAGAGGGAATCAAAATATGACGCAACGAGATAGAAACATTTATCTTGTCATAAATTTCGTAAAACTTTCTATCTGTCTTGTTTACCAGATGCTAAGCATCTAAAACGTTGGAACATTACTTGAGTAACACCACTTACTTTCTTTAACCCCAGACGATTTGAATATATTGGCATCGTAGGCTGCAGCGCACCCGTGGTCTCGGCAATGATAGAATGTATATGATTTAAATCTCAACAGGACAGTGTTTCAGCCTTGAGTAACTGATAATCTGGAAATATTGATTATCTTGCCTATAATACGGAGAAAATGTCTGGAATCAGTACATGTTAGTTTACATCTGAAACATAAAGTTATCGTTACGGCATCACAGCGTAGAATATCAGAAGCACATAATAGACATTATAAAATAGCCGTTTCAGTACCACAGCGGTAAACCATATGTCACACACTAAATCAAAATTCTACATGGGGTAAGCACCCAAAGCCCAGACAGACATTGCTCATACGAATGCAATACACATAACAGTCTACATATATCCTGTAGCAGTCCCTGATTAATGAACCGATGCTCCACACTAATGGAAATTTCAAATGTATTCAACTGGAAACGTGACAAATACTTGCTCCGCAACAGATTTACCGTTACTAAACTGTTTTGACTTTGCGTTGTCGCAAATCATCATCACCTCAAATTCCGTTGGATACGATTTCTAAGCCAAAAATTTAAAATGAAAGTTGGCATTCCTTCGCTTAAATATCAGGAGTTCAGTTTCCAAGAAGGTGAGAAATTATTAATGTTGTGCTGGCTACCTCCGGCAAAAAATTTCAAATAGTGTGTAAGGGTTTTACATGCAAATAAATTGGATTTTTCATTGTGACATTTAGAATCGCATAAGCCTACATCTAGAGATAGAAATCATTTCACCGATATCACAAAACATATGCAAATTTGTATCGAATTGCTTTGCCTGGATCTATTTTCCAGTAAATTCAGCAAGTAGAACTACTACTAATACTCTCAATAAGTAAGTTATAATGGGTTAGAAAGCACCTTGTTCTACACAAAGCAAAGAAATTCTCTGCGATTCTCAGATAACGGGAGACATGTGTTTCATATGGGGTACGATGAGATCTGCGGTGGTGAAGAAAAGCAGATTTGAGGGTGCATCTTGGAACAAGGGGCTCTTGTGAATAGTGATCGTTCTCACTTTGAAAGTAGATTGGAATAGCACGTAGTGAGGAAAGTGTATACTTTGGTTGAATGGGATTGATGTGTGGCGTTTGTGTCTAGAAGGCAGAGAACAGCAACTTGGACTCACTTAGCATTGGTATGTTAGCTTGTCTGATTATCTGTTTCGACTTTCTAGACTTGTTCAGTAACCAGTGTCTATGAGTGTGGTGATGGGAGTAGTTTACAATCTGTGGTCTGAAGGTACAACACATCTTGCCTGTCTTATAATGCTATTGTCCGCTTCATCGTAATCATCATCATCAGCTAAATCGTCAGCTACTTTCTTGCTCAAGAAAAGATTGTTGATGGCGTGGTGACGGTGGTGTAAATACACGAAGCAATAGCGATGCAACGGTTTATGCAGCTCCTTCCTCCATGAGTTGAGTGAGAGTTGTACAGATCTGCTGATGTACAACTTAAGCTCGAAGCCTGTTAGAGTTGAGCAAATGACGCGTGATTGTGGCTTCTGCGGTGCAGCATATGGTGCAAATGAGAGTTGAGCTTTTTGCTCTTCACTATGACTGCCAAAACTGGCGCTTTCCACTATACTCTTATTAAGTACATCGCTTTACACTTTTTGGAGGACTACTACTTCTGCTACAAACATTACTACAACTGTTACTCGTTAGCTATTATGGTTACACTTGTTGTTAAGACGAGGGCAGAAGAGAGCAGTAAGTGAATGAGAGTTGTAACTTTGTAAGACAAACTGTCTGTCGGCTTCAAAGACCATTCCCTTAAGTACCTACATGTCTATATCTATTACGACGACCGGGCTGTTGTACTATCAATGATTATATGTTTCCTCAGAGAAAAATCAGCGCACCCATAATTCACATCGCCCATCCCGACAGATCCCCTTTAGAGTCTTGTCGTCGACAAGTCTCTTATGGTTATTGACAACTAGGCATTGGCTAACGTTGCCACAAGAAAGAGCAGCTTCTATTTAGAATTTCACTCACCATGCATTCTCAGCCCTTCTTTGAAACACATTCTGCTTAATGAAAAATGATTTACATTCACATTCCGTAGAGTAGGGTGAAAGCATGCACTTTGAAAAAATAGCATGGAATCCTAAAAAATCGAGATGCAAAAATTCAGTGTTGATGACCAGTGTTGTTTTCGATCAGCAACTTATGACATCATTGCAGCACTGAGCAATGCTTTCGAAAGCAGGTGGAATTTTTCTTGTGGCTTATTGCGCACAAAACATCTGTCTGTCTAAATTGCTATAAAAGCAAAACTTTTTAAGCCGTTATTGGAAACTGACAAGGAAAGAAATACCAGGAACTCAAAAACTAGCTATAATTATACGCAATCCATACAAGTCGGCTCATTCACACATTATGACTTCAATAGTAATGACATTAATTTCTGTATTCACCTCGGATTTACAAGTTTACAGTCCCTTTGAACAAGCGATTTAGCAATCATTTTTCAAAATAGAAAAATAATAGTAATAATGAATTTTAGCTTCGTCATTCTTTGGAGAATAAGTGTTGTTTTTCAAGTTTTTTATTCACTTTGACAACATGACTTGCAGGACGGCTCTCATGTTTCGTCATTGTGCACTAAACGCTAAGCTTTGCAAATCATCCTTTACATAATGTGCTTATTAAAAAGCTCTCTTGTGGCAGAAAGAGATTTTCGACACGTAATCTGCGGCAGCATTTCTCGTTTTACTTTCATAGTTATCCCGAGTCAGCCGCCGTGGTATGCTTTGTCCGAATAATGGTTTATGATATGTTACTGTATACGACGCACACACATGAATTTTTTGGGGGACAATAGAGTGTGCACTGTCGACAGATTTATTAGCTGTCATTTACGAGCAGTCTCCTCTCTTGCATGATGAAATTCACATTAAGTAGTCATTGTCCTGTAAACTAAGCGGCATATCAGCTAATGCTCTCTAGCCAGTCGCTGAAAAAGATTTTCATATTAGCAGAGACGGTGACCATTGGTGCTTCTGTGTTTTTAAGCATTTAAACGGTTGTCGTATCATCATCGTTCATATGAGTGCTTGAATACTCCATGAGGTGGTGACGTTTGAGTTTGAAGCCTATTATTTTGATTCTGAGGCGCTGTAATATTATTACGCTTATGGTTGCATCATAAAATATTTTCATTGCCTTTAAAATGAATTCGGAGCCTAAAAAGTTCATTTTGGGAAAAACCCGTTAAAACCGTCTTGGCAAATGCTTTTGTTTTTCGGTTCATGTATGTAACACATAGTAGTTTGTTTGCTGTGCAGACCTTAACGCTTATTTTATGTCATTCTCGAAGGGAAACATGATACACATATCATTCAACACCTATGCGACAACTTTGTATCAATCCAGCCACCGGAGAAAGTTGGGGAGTTTGTTGTCAGATTGTTTGTAGAACTGAAATGTTAGATAACAACAAAAAGATGAGATGATGCGATGAAGGATGATTCTTTCTTAGATGTCAACAGGGGAAAAAGTAGGAGCAAAAAGTCGAAGTTACAAGCAATTTGTGGTGCCCAAAAGTGGCTTAAAAGCCACACACAATGGCTCTCTCAGACAGATCTACTGGTTGTGGCATTCACTGCACTGGAATATGGGATATTTCTCCCCTCAAACAAACTGCTGAGCTTGTCATGCCAAGAATACAAAACTGCCCTGAAAACATGAAGTTCCCATGAGTTGGGTAGGGATATGGAATTTCATTGCAGAGTACATTCATCAACCTAACATTTCTTTTATAACGATGACAATATGTTGTTGACAATCTTGATGTGTGTTTGGTACACCGTAACATGACGAACAGTATCAGTGTCATGCTTTGTGGAGGTTGTGTTATCCGCAATAAACACTACTTATAATAACATAGTAACTCGATATTAATTAATTGGAATTTGTACAAAAATGTCATTTTATTTATCATCAAACACTTGCAATGTGTAACTTTTACAATACAGCCACGCCATTTTCAGTTTGCCTGAGCTAAATTACATAATAAAATCTTAATATGCAGTGCTGACGTACTTAGCTTTAGATTTTATCCAAAACTTGTTTGTACATGTAGTAAAATTTAGAAATTTCGACTTCCTATTTGTATTTGAGTGCAATAATAATTTTGTCATGTCTCATTCACATTTTACTAGACAAGCAAAAATTATGTTCATGATGTCAAATAGCTTAAATCCAACCACCCTGTTTTCATTCTTCTTTATTCCTTTAACGATACCCATTGTAATGAAAATGGGAGTGTTTTTGGTCTTGAAACTCACGGATCAATTGGCAGTTTAAAAAAAGGTAATACATGAAACAGAACATTGATGAAAGTTTATCCTTGCATAATGATAACTTCCCGTAAGTGGAATTCTTGGTAAAGAAATAACAAGCTGACGTTTATCTAAACTGCATTCCATCTGTTACATAAGTGTGCCTTGTCGTTTGCCTCTTTAAATACGTAATATCTATGCTCGCACGCATGCAACGACCTAAGCCAAAACCTCATATGATGATGAAGATAAAATAAGTCGTCTCTTTAAAAGAAATAACATCTTGCTTTCCCTTCCCTCCCATAAAGTGTTGGTGGTGATGGTAAGGAGCATTTAGCTTAAGTCATATGCAAAATAAAATGATGATGAGAAAAGTAGATAAGATAATGTGTGTGTGTATGGGTGTTTAAACCTGAACTCACAAGAGGCAAAGAAGGGAGAGACAAGTGGGAAGCTCAGAGGAATACATGTTTTCATATAATTTCTTTCATTCACACCACCATTCTCCTTGACTCCGAACGGGAAAGCTTATCATTTTCTCGGGGAGTGTTGTGACGACGACTTAAGAGGTGCAATCCATTCCATACATGTGTTTTTTGAAAGGGAAAGAAGTGGCAGCGGCGGTTTGTAGTGGTGGAATAAATGAAGTTGAGTCAAAAGTTACAAGATGAAAAAATGAAGAAAATAGGCTAAGGAAGCAGTTAGCATGCTTGTATTATGATCTCATATAGAGAGAGAAACACCGTATCACCACACCACCACCACCATACCATGGCCACACAACATGATGATAATATGTGTTGAGGAATTTATGCATAATATTATCAAAAAGAGGGAGAGTTCTGAGATAGATTCATCTCGCAACCCCGTGTGTGTAGATGTGATTGTTGAAGAATGGATTTCGGATTTTGAGCTCCACTTTCAACAAAACGTAAAACGAACTCCAACTTTGTGAGGCATGTTTAAGGCGTATGTATCATCGTCATCATCATAAATGTTCGTGGTAGTTACAAGTAAAGTGAGCGTTCACCAACAACAACAGATAGATAAGTTATATTATTTTATAAAACTGGTGGCAGTAGCACAGCCAGTAGCAGTATAACATCCTACCCGAGTGGTGGTTGGTGGTGGTGGTAAGTGCTCGACTCTGTCGACAAGGATAAACAGTCTTTAAAAGGTTATATGGCATGTTTTCAAAATGAAATTCCTTTGATATTGCATTTTCACGAACAAGGCATAAAAAGGCCAATGAAGGATTTGAGCCAGCACCACGACTCCCATATAACTGAAGAAAAAGCTCATATATACACCAACCACCACCACCATACCCACTACCAGGATATTGTGTTCTTCACTACAAAACTGTACTTTTTTTCTAAAGCTTCACTCTCACAGCTCCTCAACTACTGGCTGGTATTTGTTCGTGCATAAGAACTGATATGTGTGTTTCATAACGTTATGAAAACCATGTGCGATAGAGAATGCTAAACGAAAAGAGAAAAACTTTGAGAGGAGTGAAAATCCAGGAGCTTAAGATGCATTCACGTATGTACGTATATGTGGTAAGCTGGTGGATGAATGTGAGTTTGTTTCTATATGGATGTGTGATCATACAATAATGAAAGAAATGTTGAATCTCATCCCTTTTTTTTAAAAAAAATGTTCATATGATACCTTCTTATTATATTAGAACCCGCAGCGATAAAGTACTTCTGACGCCAGTATTACAAAAGTAGCTGACTTTTGTTTACTTCATTGCTAGTAGAGTAGAACTCTCTTCAGCCCTCCGATTTCGGCATCCCATCATCTTGCTTTTCACATTTTAATAAAATGCCGAACGGGTACGTATGTAAAAACATCGTTTACTTTGTACCAAATCTACTTAACAATAAATACGATGGGTTCAACAATACTCAGAGGGAACTATTTTTTATTTTACAAAATAATGTTTAACCCTACCAGTCGCTGTTAATTAAAGAGTAACGTTCTCTGTAATGTTCACAGAAGAATTTGAATATGCGATATTATCTGCACACAATTTGCCTTAGTTGAATCTCCACAGCATAACAAGTTACGGTTAATACAATTCAGCTCATTCCATTTCAAAAGATCAAATATCATTCATCTACAAGTTCTCATATGCATACGCTGATAATAATATGAATTACTTTGCTGAGCATTTAAAGTAGTAGATAAACAAGTTTTTTCTTTCGTTTACCAGCCCCCTCTTATAATGTTTGATGTATTTCTTGTGCTTTTATCAACAAAGAAGAGTTGCTTCCTTCCGAGTTGCCTTAAACTTCCTGGAGACCCGCTTCTAGACCTCTTCACTTCTTGTTTGTTCGTTTTCTTCATATACAAACCCTCACTCGTTTTTTTTCTCTCTCTCTTTTCTGTGGAGCTCACTCTCCATCAAATAACATTATCTGGAGGCTGATGACAAGCGAAATGATATCAAACCATCTGCTATATATTTCAATTTTCAAGCTTGACTTCACGAAATGATTGAAATTTTTTCCTTTGCTTTCGTTTTCTTAGCTCCTCTTTCTCTCTTTCATTCTTGTGCATGCAACATTACATGAACATATGCACTGTATATGCATGCATACCTAGAATCATACATATATATTATGTATATCAAGATTCAGTAGGAAAGCAAGAGAAACTGAATGAGTCAAGTGAAGAAATGTGAGCCTTTTTGAGTGATAGCAGTACTGTTGTAATATGTATTTCGTTGTAGTTTGAAGTACAAGTAGTTTCCTGTTGTTGCCCTATGGACGTATGGACAAATGTATACATGCATTTGATGTAGTGGTTTGTGTGGTGGGCTGGAGTAGCAGTTGCATAAGTCTTACCCAACTTTTGGAAGTTGCTTTCTTTCCTTTTGTAAGTATGTCATCCATAGGACCACATTTTCTTAGCAGTCTTCTTTGTGCTCCACATCAATCTAGCCTAGCATGATGCTTTCACTTAAACTTCTCCTCTTCTTTTTTCTGCTTCATGTATCAAACCTACTTGAATGTTTTTACTTACCTCGGCTCGGCTCTTCTTTGCCGTGATGATATTATTTATAGTAAAAGCAGTTGATGTGTTCTCTTTTCAATAATATAATGCATAAGCTTTATTTGAGTCTTCTGGCATTTTTCTTGTTTCTAGTTTGACTTCAAGTTTTTGCCACCCCTGCAAGTACACGTTATGTGTAAATGTAGATACTCTCACGTGTAAGTATAATAATTATCCGATTTTATATTAAACCTCACCCTAACACATTGTGCACAAATCTTTTTGTTGAGAATTCTGACAAATTTTACGAATAAATTACTGTAGTGTGTCATTGTAGTAATAAAAAAAATCAGGTTTTGAAAGTTAGGGGACAACGAGAAAAATTTCCAGTCCTATTTTAATTTTTTTATCCCTTTTGGTCTTTTTGTGTGCTGTAGATACTTTAAAAGTCAGCCAAATCTACAAAAAAACACTCAGAACTCATCTATTTTAGGCAACTGGACGAAAAATTGAAACAGTTTATTTTAATTCTAGAATTCGGGTTCTGAAAACCTATTAATACATTGATCATTAAAAGCATTTCTCACGAAGTTACAGTTCTGAAAAAAAGTTTTTTGCTTATTTTGAGTTTGAACACGGTGTAAAATTACAATTTACTTATTTTTGTGATTTGTAAGTTACCAAAACTGGAAATGGACAGATTTTGGGTAGCAGTGGAAATTTTTATGTGTTTGCCAAAAACTTGGGGGCGGCAGTGAAGTGTAGGTCAGTCCCCCAGTGGTTGCGGGTCTGAAAAAATATTTTCAACTCCAAAAGGTTTATCGCGCTTTTCTAAGATACATTGGTTATTTCTATTACCCACCCAACACACCACCATCTTACTCAAAGCTGGAAAGTAAGGAACGTTTGTATACATGCTTAGAGGTAAAGCTTTCATAAAAAGAGAAGAAGAAAAACTTTCCCAAGTACTGAACTAGTTGTTGTGCATGCGTGACCCTTATCCTTTCAAGATGATGCGTTTTCTAACCGACTGATGTGATAGCACGCTACGCTGCTACTTATGAGCTTTCTATAACACTGATCTTATTATATTGCCTCTGCCTTTTTTGCGTTGCTCTTGTTGATCATATTATATTACATATCAAGTAATGTAATACAAAACAGATAAGTGATATTATATCGCAAAGGATTTGACTTTCATGAGCACAACGCTGCCGACCGCCGCTGGCTCTTAAATATCATATCACCGTCTTCCTACACAATGTTATCCTACGTTGACAAGACATCAGGAAGCTGGCTATGTAGGATACCAAAATATATTATATTCTTACATATCATTGATCTGAGGGTAGCCCCATTTTATACTGGATATTATCTTCTTTAATTACACCAACGATAGTATGTTGGGCCAGCAACCTATGTAGTTTCTCTGCTCAAAAAGAAATCTAATGCGTTGCCCGTTTATAAGAGAACACGGAGGCTTGTCATCACCAGCAGGAAACGAAGTCCCACCACACGTTTGTGATTCATTTATTTCGGTAGACTGTATTACATTTTTAATATCAAGAAATGACTTGCTAAGTATGCCGTGAATTGGAAGCAATTTGTACATGGTAAATTTGACGCTAAGTGTATACGGTTGATGAAAATGAAAAATAGTCATGCATGTTATCACATGACCCATTCAGTAATTTAATACCAAGATCACAAGTATCAAATTTCTGTGTTTTTGGCGTACCAAATGAAATTATATAACCATTACAATCCAATTTCATTCCTTGGTTCGACGAGCACTGAAAACTTTAGAGCATCTCGGGTTATTTTCCTTTGTATCAGGTACGAATTTAACAGTCTCTATATTCGAAATCAGCTTCTTGGGGCTACTCACAACTTACGCTAGTCTAAAACAGTATGATTAAAATGAGCAACAAGACCACAGCGGAAGTAAGGTAACTGGATGCAGCTCTGTAGTTTGAGTATGTCTATCGGTTCTGAGATTGTTAGCAGGGATTTTGAAACAGTTTACCTGGAGGATGCTTGAGTTGAGATTTTTCGAGTTGTTTTATTTTACATTTTTTACCGCTTACTACTCCATGCGTACTTCTCACAGAAGATATGTATATATGTATGGTTCATATCCTATTTTCTCCAAGTTGACTACATTTTTTGCAATATTTTTTTCGGAATGAGAACAGACGAGGGAAAGAACATGATGTTTCTATCCGGGATAGCATTACATTTAAACTGTGTATGGCTAACTTAATATTATTCTTACACCAAATGGGGGTAAGAACGAGCCAACGTTTATGTTTCACCCTACACAATCAACATGCTCTTTATTTTGTTTTATGCCCTTGTAAACTTCACTTTACTACATGACTTACAACTACGAAGCACAAGAACAACATCTACTCTCTCTCTCTCCATTTTTGCTTTGGGGCTTTTGTATTTATTTCTTGTTTTTTTTTGCTCTTGAATCTCGCTCTGTCTTTCCGAAAGAAAGCAGGCTTCTTCCACTCTGTATCTTTGAGCATTTTTTCATGACCGTTAAGTTCCTACGTTCATGTGTAATATGCTGTTTTTAAATTCTCCCAAAATTGAAAAATAAACGCGGAGACACCGAATCCATGGGTAAAAGGAGTATAAAATGTCAACTACATGTGGATACGACGATTTTACGTTATTGAATTTTTTTATGATTTGAGGTAAAATTGATAAAACCACTATGCTTTTTATTCCCAGTTTTGACTCGTCAAAAATATGTCATTTTTTTCGTGTCTTGGCGTTTGTGTTTTTCGCCAGTAGTGATAGCATTCAAGTTATTTGTGTTAGGAAAAAATGATAAAAATACAGAAGAGTTCAAGGCACTGCGAGCCATTACTAAGTGAGGTAAAATTAGGCTGTGAAAATGGGAACATGTACTTAATGCGGATATCTGAAATTATGAAAGAGAAGTCTCATGCATAATTTAAAGGTAGTTCTTCAGGTATATATAGTTATAAGATAAATAGTGAGCTCAGTACTATATTTGTTCTTGTTTTGGATGTAAACCTTAGTGAAACTGGATATCTTTCAGCCAACAAGTATTCTTCTCATCTTACGCTTATGTGTGATCGAGATTCCTCACATACAAAAGTTTTTCTCACAAAACAGCTAAAGTTAAAGTCACCTGTCGTAGGGATAAGTCACACAAGAAGTGATCATTCAAAAAGTCAACTGTAACGTAAAGTTCTTTAGCTAACGACAATAATATGTCTGGGCTAAATCCTTGTATTGTTGTTGGTACAATGTAAGACATATAATACCCCAGAGTGTGGATTGAGGAGCAGTCAGTCAAGTATGATGATGGTTCATGCAGCCCAAGCTGGTGTTTTTCACAAAAACCACAAAAGTCAGTCAGACTGCACGGCTGCGACAAACCTTTTCTTAGCATCCATATTATCCATCCTCCCGCCGTTGTATATACTTTCTAGTTAGTTAAAGGTACTTGAGTCAAGTCAAGTCAGTTTCTGTGAATGTAAAAAGATCAATGAATTTCACGTCAACGTCATTCCATTGTAATCCAGTTCATATGTGTGGATGTATGTATGAATGTAATGTAGCAGCTACCTAAAGGAAATAGTAGATCACTCAATAAGTTTGGAGAAACAGGAGGCAATCCTATCTTTTATTATCATCAGAGATTCTCTCGTTCTCCAAGAAAGGCAAGGTTACGTTGTAAAATTGTACACTGTATTTCCGCTCAAATTCTAAGGATTTATGATGTCGGGAGAACGAAGCTAGTATAATGAGGATCTTAGTCATTGTTGAGTTTACAATCCATTTTGTTCAAGGATACTACATCGAAAGAGTCCTTTAATGGTTATTGTTGCTTTATGCCTTCTCGTTTGGAATTGGATTTGAGCCTTTTAGAGTAAGCAGGAAGAAAACGTTTGTCACACGTCTCTCATTGCTCACAAATGAAAAATTCATATTGACTCCTACATTCATTTCATTCATAAAACTAGATTCATAAGAGGATTTTCATTTCCATTGGTTAAAAGCCGCCACTTCGTCACATATATAGCGCCTAGTCCTTTCTTGTAGGTATTACGCTCATCCCTGAACCTTTTCAAGTACAATGTTTTTAAGAGATTGTGACACAAGGATTTCTTGACTTTATCCTTTTTCTGAGTTTAGCCGAGTCACATTATAAAACTGCAAACGGTGTAAATAAATGTTTAATATTAATCCTCTAGTAAGAGAACCATTAGTAATTTACTGTGCAGCAACGTACTTTTATTTAAATGCCAGGAATTTGACCGATGCTTCTTCAACAGCTCATGATTAATGACTCATTCTGATTTTTAATACATTTGTATTTTTTGCATCACTAAAATCATGCGTTGTCTTAAGAAGGATAACTAGATTTCAATTTGGAGCATCATTTTTATAGTTCTACAACCCAACAAAAAAATGTATGACTTATTAGCTTTTTCTGGTATGCTGGTATAATAATGCCCCACAAGTACAGCAATGCTCACTACTAAGAAATGCTTTCCCATTATACACATGCCAACGTATGAGTTATCTCGAAAAAAAAGACACAAACGCAAACAACCAGGAAATAAAGGTTCATTCATATAAGTCGTGTAGGTACATATGCATGAACTAAGCGTAGTCATCACACTGCCAGTTATTGGCTTCGTTATGTTGTAAAAGTTATGAAATTTTTCATGTTTCACTTTATGACACTCAACAATCCAGTGAATAGCAAAAGAATTCTTCTCCCTCTTTTGCTCTATCTCTTTCCCTGAGCCTCATCAGCCTCACCCTTCAGGATGTATTGCTCCTGGTTTCACGAGCCTGTATGTAATAATATTTGCCATTTACTATCAAAAAAAGCTCCTACAACGTTCTGCCACATGCTTGAGGAGGTGAAGAATGACTGCAACTATTTTTATTATTAATCTCCTCCACTATTTTCCTCAACATAGTGCAATAAATAACTGCGCTAAAGTTTCACGTATGTACTAGCTTATACCAAAACAACAAGAAAAACGAAACGCGCAATTTAATCTTGTCTATATTTGAGCGATATGGTACAATTATTTTTCTCGCTCTCTATCTCCTCATGTGATAAACGATTACTCTGAAGAAGAAAAACAGCATTCTATACTAGTTGTCACCACTTTGTAATTTATGGATTTGAAACTATCCCTGCTTTTTAAGGGTGCTAAAACACATCTAAGAAAAGTTTGCTTGATCAATCTACATTCTAATTGTTAACCGAGTGTGTAAGATTGATCAAGATAAGCTATCAGAATGATGATCGGTCATGCTGCACCGAGAATGTTTGAGCAACAAAGCATCAATCAAACTAATATAATGTAGTGAATACTTGCATTATGTTGGAAAGGAACGGAGATCAAACGTTCATTGAGTTGTTTTCCACAACTTTTCATCAAACCGCTTACTTTCTTCTTCCCTTCATGGTATGGTTGTCTCTTAACTTGTTTGGGAATCAGGAATTCATTAGATTGAATGCGCATTGTAAAAGGGACACATTGTCAAGTACAAACAGTATATGAAGCTCCTAAAATCACATTCCTTTCTCCAAACATAAATGAAAAGAGGGAACAAGTCTCCGGAATAGACAATTTATTGGTTGATTCACTGTGTGTCATTTAGGTAAATGAAAGTTCAAGATTTCTTTCCTTTTCCTGTGCAAAGCGTGAGATTGGTTTGGTGAAGGCCGAGCAGCCAGAGAGAATAAATGGCACATCATGATTGTAGCAGAAAAGTGTATTTACTGTCAACTGTGCTAGGTGCACGCCAAAATGAGGAGATTGAATGACCAACTTGTGAATAACTAGGTTTTATTTGTTTCCTTTTTTTGTCTCTTCCTAGTCTGGAATTGAGCACACGCCTTAAACATCCTAACCATGAATGAGTTCCTGCCAGTCTTTGAGTGAATTCTTTTTTTAAGATCCGTTTTTGTAGACCTCTTCCCTCTACAACTCCAGTTCATGGTCTGTCGCAAGTTCCAATCAACTCGTTTGTAATATGTATGTAGCTTTACGTGAAGAAGAGTCACTTTCCTTTCCGGCATTCCAAGAGGGGCAGAGAGATGAGATGAGTATATGGAAAGCATTCTTGGTGCAACAAGACAGAGAGGACCGACTAAGTGAAGAGGTTGTTGAGAAACTCTTGGAGCATTTCTCTTGTTTCTACTAGCTTGATTTCATCCTTTTTGTGTAGTTAATGAGAACTGGTTGTTGTAAAGCTGCCAAAATCAAGGGGGTTGCTTTTACTCATCTCCGACGTTTCAGCCTGCCTCTTTGACTCTCAGTTCGTCTTTGTCATTTCTCTGCTCTTTGTTGTTCTGTGTATGAGCGTCAGAATGATCATCCGCAGTGTAGATTGTAGATACATAATATGTACACACAATGATTGCATAATGTACTGCTATGTCTACAAGTCATGCGGAGGTCTCTTGTAGTTCACCATTTCATTTGTCAATTGAACCTTGTTGGTAAGTTATTACGACTGGTTGATTTGTTTTTTCCGTACTTTTCCTCATGCTCAGTCAAAAAGGCACGATACGATACAAATACTCTTGCAAACTTGGTGTCGCCTCTTCATCTTCGCGTACGTCGTTTTGGCTTAGACCAAGTCGTGATGGCTTTTTCGTCTTTTATGAAGCATTCAAGTGGTAACGTAAGTAGTACCAGCCAGCTGTATGGCTCAGAAATGAATGAGTCGATGAAAGGTATAAACTGACTACCGCACGGTGAATAGACGAGCCTCTGCATGCCTAAGTATATGCTTCTGTAGCATTTTATACTCTGGTATTCATTCATTCTACATACACAATTCATATTGGACTCACACTCCACTCCGTCTGCATGTATTGGTACCTATGTCTCATCTTGGTTTCGTTGGTCTAAAGTCAAAATGGAGCAGTGGAACGGAATGGAATGACAATAATATGAGGGTCTCCTTTCATTTTCAAAGCGTGTTGGATTTGTCCTTTCTGTTTTGTATCATTTATTGTGATTGTGTACACATGCTATGCGACAGGACACTAAAATGTGCTTCTAAAAAATCTTGTCATGCATCCGTCCGTCCTATAGCCTCTGATTTTCAGTCAGTGTTGTACCCCTTGTCCGATCGCGTGGTAGTGGATGAGCGAAAGAAAGGACAAAGTGTGATATTTCTTGTGACAGCCCGGTGATAAGTCAGCAAACATATTTCATCGTTTGCTTCCAGTTTGAAAAAAATGATATTGGAAAACTGGAAGTGAGTTGAACACAGCAAAAATGTAACAGGGTCGTTTGTTAGCTCAAACCTAGAAGTTCGCGAATTTGAGGTTCTGCACCTTATAAAGATAAGTGTTGTAGTGATTTGTGACTCAAATCTGAGATGTTTTTTTGGTCTCCTGCGAAAATTTCAATTGTGCTCGTACCAGAAGTTTTTTTTTGCTAACAACGGAGTTTGGTGGCAGTTTTAACTAGTTTAGAATCGGACATAAAGGATCTTGCTGTATTGGCATCAGTTTGTGCGTGTGATAGCTTCTTGTGTTATTTGGAATTAGACTTACTGTTTTCTAATTAAATTGTTAAAGTGTTCGAAAATATAGTTACTGACTGTAAAACGTAATACAAATGAATACATTCAAGAAGCAGTTTCCTTCAGTTGATTTTATCCCAAACTGTAAGAGTTTCTACTTTCTATCATACGCTAGTATAAAAAAAATGCTTGTGCTCAGAAAACATTTATACCACAGAAATCTCAAAAAAAGAGATCTAGAAATTTAGAAGATTATATTTTCGCGTCGTAGCTTTAATGGATTTTGCTTATAAATAAAAACTAAGAAGGTTTGTTTAGAGCTCAATTTCATTATATCATGTGAATTGCTCACACTTCACATTCCTGTAAGTTGCAAATAAGCATATTATGGCTTTTGATCCTATTACTCATGATGGGTGGCAGATGAAGCCAGCTGAAGTTTAACTTGGATGAATGACAAAGACACCTTTCTAATCCTTGCATTCTTTTATAACACTTACAAGGTATCAATACATGATACAGGTATCACAGGCATTTAGCATAGGCCACCCACATTCACTATCGCAGGTGTGTTCTTTGTCTCAGCATTTTATACAAAACTCTGATACCAAGCTGTCTACTTCCTTGTACTTTCTGTATTGTTTTCTCGTTGCTAGAAACTTGTGTGAGACCAATTTTATTTATTATTCCAAATGAGGTTTAACTCAACTCTATTTATGCGTTAATCTTCCACACCCGATCAACTCAAGTGGAGGACACTGAAGTTGTTGGGAAACAATAACCGACACTAGTTTGAACATCAAACAACTCATAAATATGCAATAAGAGAACTTAAAAATCGGAGAGATACTTTTGGTTTGCTAAACAAACTTTTTGAGCACTCTTCCTAAGAATGGTTGCTGTTTTTCAAACTTTAAAATTCCAATAAAAAGATTTTTAAGTGGAGTCTCAATAGTTACCAGACATTCCTTCGTCTATTATTCCACTCGCTTAAGTATGGTACGACTTTCGTCATCATTGATCATAGTATCGTTGTTGTTCCATCATTCCCTTTTACTCTTTCTCTCAACCTGTGTATTAAATAAATCTATTACTTTTCCTGTTTGTTTTTGAGCAAAAGATTTAGAAAATTGTTTGCCAAAGCATGACTATGTAATAGTGAGGAGTGAAGCCAAGCCAAAATGTTTTATTTTAGGTTTCTCTGATTCTTTAGAAGGAAATACCTGTTTGCTTATCTAAAGCCATTGAATTTATATGAGTGTGAAAATGGAGCTGGATAAAGCGTGGAATCTGACAGTCTGCATTTTGAGATATAGACAAGAGTATGTGAACTGAAAGATGCATTTGCCTGAAAAAAAAAGGATTCACAAAAACGACGATGCAATTTCGGAAGGATGTTGTCGCCTCCCTATGTACTTCTTAACAGTTCGGTTTCTTTCTGGTAAAGAAAAGAAGAAAAAGCTGCATAAATGTGTGAAGCAATGTGTACGTAATGCTCCACATTGATAGGCATTTTATTAGATGGCTTTTGAAGTAGCAGTTTTGTATTAAAGTATCGAACATGCTCATGTGTATTGCTCTGAAGCGTATGTTCGTCTAAATATCATGTTCTCACCAACCATCCTTTCTCTTTGGGTTTCCAACAACGGGAAATCGTTTTCTTTATTTTTCTTTCGTGACATTCAAAATCCCCCATTTTATTACGAAACGGGAACGGTAGCTAGCTACTTGTCACTGAGAAGAAGACTGATAGAAGGAGAAGATGGAAGGATTTTCAACCACAATTCACACCTACCAACAAAGAAGGCGATGCAATTCACGGAATCCTCGCTCCTTCCGTTGGATAAACCCTTTTCGTTCAGTAATGCTATGTCTGCTTTTAGTATTGTCTTTTTTATTTCATTATAAAGCAACAGTTACAATGGGTTACCCAATACGAAGAATACGTATCTATCTACATTCTGCACACATAGATTCATATACTTATATTTTTAATTGTTTTCTTTAATCTGCAGCTGAACCTACTTATTTTTTCAAACTTTAAGATATCATTGACGAGTAATGACATGTGGGTGCAGTTTTAATGTATGTGCATCATAAACAGTGAGGTTCCGCAATAAATTATGGTGGTTAACACGAAAATAAATGTGGATTTTCATGACAGCCTGTTTGTTTTAGTTAACTTAACAGCTTAAACATTCATGTTTGTTTTTATAATAATTTACATTCCTGGGCCGCAACTTGTGTTCGTTTGAAAATGAAAGAGTATATCACCCACTCTTAAACTTTTTCTCTCGCACTGGACTGGAAACACACTGGGAACCTTACTGTCAGGCCGAGGGTCGCATTTGTTAGCGATAGTAGAAAAGTCACTAGCGACAATACACTTTCTTTTTGACGTTTTTCGTAGAAAAAAATAATATCAAAACGACTTTGTTCTTACAACGCAAACTGGCTCACTTGTCCCTCCCTTGTTTAGTTCGTGATGATGGGAAAAAAGTGGTGCTTCAGCTGATGTCTCCTGTCATAGATATCCAGTACAATGTGGTAATCTGTCAGCACTACCCTAAAAAATCTATCGTCACGTTAGGTCATCTATTTTGTGTCTTATATGTTTACACTCAACAAAATAATCTGACGTGGATTACTCGTCATGTCTTAGGTGAGAAATATTTATGCCATGGATTCACGTTGAAAAAGCAGTCAACTGCAAATGATATTTCCCTTTGACGAAATATTGATGAAATATATTTATTCTCATGCGCTAGAAGATCGTCATGATGATCATCTAAACCTCTCCGATTTCTACCACAAAAAAAAAAGATTGAACAGGGATACAAACTTTTACAAGCTGTAGGGAGAGAGGGAAGCCAGTCATGTATGCATCTGATTTCTTTCAGCCTTTCTGTAAACAGAAGGCACTTATTATAATTTTTTATTCAATAACATCTTAGTAAACGTTCTGTTGTAACGAATAAAAAATTTGAAAGGACTTACACATGAGTTGGCAATTAAGTTTTGGTAAAGGTAACGGCAACCAATATGTAAAAACTGGAGTGGCACAAAACGAACGAAAAGATATTGAGATGCTTCCTCAAATTGGGTACACTATTAGCATCCCATCTTTCCTTTCCTAAGGAATTTTTCTATGCACTTTATTAGTTTCAAACGAATTAAAAATATCTTTCACCGCGTGATGAAACGTTGGTAAATTTAGAATGGAGTATCCTATTTATTTATTTCTGGTTGCAGCTATGTTGGTTGTGTTTGTAATATGTGTATTCATTTCTATGAAGTTTTCAATTTTATTTTTGAGTTAAAAAACATTCAACTTTTTTATTTCTCATTTGACGTTCCTAAAGAAACAAAAGGCCCCATATCTACTATCATTTTCTCATCGTTTTGATAATAACATGGACGACGATGATTGCAATGATAATAGAAACTGAACGTGAACAAACGATATACGAAGGATAACAGCTTTAATAGCAATAGTAATATAAACTTGATGCGTATTTCTGGCGAGCAAAGTGGAGATGCCCAAGTAATAAAATCAAAGTGAATGGGGTAGTTTAGGTTGAGTGTTGTTTTACTTGGAACCTTGCCCCAGTTCACTTTAACCGCACGCCAGAAGTCCTTATTTCCTTTAGAGTAGCTGACACTAGAACTCACATGCATGGTATGTTATGTACGGTGATGGTGACTGCTGTCACAAGTTCTACAAGACAAGTTGCTCCAGTCACAGTGTGTCGGATTTGTCTTTTACAAGGTTGTACTACTCCCATTAACTTGAGCCGATGATGATGTTATTGAGGAAAGAAAGATGACAGGATTGTTCGTATTATGTATAACAGCACGTATGTACTTTGTTTAACTCATTATATCATCATTTTATCTCCTACATTGGAGATTGAATGAATCTTCGTGGAAGTCCCGGACAAGCCGCATACTTTTCCGGTGGAGATGTAGCATGGACACTATACATCTGTATCACTCATTGGATACAATCCTGAATGATAGGGAACATAGTTGTGTGTGCAGTGATTCAAAAAGTGTTATGAATTGATATTTCCTCGAAAAAGGCTAGACTCCAATGTGTTCTGTGTAAACTGTAGGTTTAGACTTATACCGATATGTCTCTGCTGTACATAACGTTAAAACAGAAATTGGTTGATGGAGCTATAGTGGGAAAAGTTTAGATAAATCCCCATTTTTACTTTGCTATATCACCATCACGACATTGGGCTTTGTGAAATGGCTGTCATAAAATAAGCGCTAAATTGATATCTCTCTGTTACAATGTGTTAACAGCCACAAAGGTTTTTAATTTTGTTGTCATAAAATAAATCCTTCATCTCACGAAACGTAAACTAAACCATAACATAACCTCTTCATTCATATAAGTTCCCAATCTATCTTGTTGCACCAAATTTATTTCATCATATCTTGCTAACATCCATTATGGATCTGTATATTTTTATAAAACAGTGCTACTCCTTAAATAACATGCTTTTCGACGGTTTCTCATTCCGACATCTTGCTACAGCTAGTTTGTCCCTTTTATCCGCTTTGGAATAAATATTTCTTCAACCTTAGATAATTACATTAAAAACATTGGCTATTTGACGCGTTGAGGTTTGGCTTTCCGAAGTACTCACCTTTTCCGGAAAACGTAAAACATCAACTATGAAATAGCAATACTGGAAATCAAAACGCACAAAATATCTTGTTCCGTACGTTTTTTGATGAAACCCTAAAATTGACTGTTTTAATGCATTTCTTATCTTTTATCTGTACCTAGTAAAGTACACAGTGTTTTTGTCGTTTCCTTTATTTTTTGTTAAATTAAAATATTAAGACTCTCTGTAAGAAGATGTCAGTATTTCAATCATAGGTTAGGAGCAAGGTTAATGCACTGTTAGTGCACTGCAAAAGGTTAGTGTTAGTGCAAGGCTGGTTGCCCTAGTAGATTCCTAACTAAAGTTGCATATTATGTTAGTGTTGAGGTTAATGGAGGTAGAATAAAAATACGGATGCCAATGTTCATTAAAATTCACAATTTCATTTAATTTTACTTTCGCCCTGGTTTCTGTTCATCAAAAGTTTGAAATGACTGGTTTGAAACACTATAAAATTGATTATAATCTGACATTTTAAAATTGTGCTTTTAAATGGAGTATTTTATTCATAAATAGTAGACGCCATGGTCGGGGATATTTGAATATAATTTATTTTGTTAACATGCGTTATCTTAATTGCCATTGTGATATTGAATTGAATTGACTTGCATAGTTTATTTCCGTGACATAAAACATAACATGTAACGTTAACATAACGATATGTTAATGTTAAACCGACTACTTGCACAATTTTGAAGTTATTATGTTACTAAGAAGACCAAAAGCAGTAACTATTGTATCTGTCTCTGTCTACAATAAATAGATTTGCACAAATCAACTTTCGTCGTCGAATTCTTTCATTTATGAAGATACGCTTTGATATAATGGGATATGGTGTAGCTAGTAAACTTAATTCCAGTATTCTTTCTGGTGACAGTACAAGTAATTAAATGAGTATATGTGTAATGATTAAACTCAAATAGTCTCATTACAACTCCGCTAACATGTTCTGGGCATAAATAAAAGCGTAGTTTCAGGTCTCGTTAATACAATTAAAATGTAAATCTATCTGGAGTCAATAAATCTGTTAATTTATCCCGCTAATCAGTTTACCAAAAGTTAGTGTTAGAGGTAACATTTTTACTGTAACATTAATGCTTCCGTTCCTCGCCATAATAATGTACTATTAACATTCGATTATAGGATAGAAAACCGACAAGCCATTAAGAAACGAGAGGAATAATGGACGGCACATGCACTCATGGAGAGATGAGCTATTCAAACTCTGCATGCTACCACTATCAATAGCTCTAACAAAACACAGTGGTTCGAATAGAGTGATCTTCCTGAAAAGACAAGGAAAAACTTTTTTCCAATGTAAAGTTTGAGATAATCTTTCTTTCCCTTAACATGGACACATTAATTGTCAAAGGTATAAAAGTTTTTGGCTTGGAGACATCGGGAACAGTTGTTATCCGTTGTTCCGTGATGCTGTTATTCTGCTAGTTGGTGGCGTGTCGGTGTGGCTTTGCCATTATCTTGCATCACCAAAGAATGTGGTAGGTTTTGATCATCGATCACCACCACATCTTTGAAACTACTTTTTGATATCACATTTTTTCGGTAGTAAAATGCTATAAAAACATAGTGCACACTTTTATCTCAAACGCTTATGCATAAAAATAAGATAATGATAACAAGCTCATGTATTCATTGTAACGGTACCAGTAATATTTGTGGTTTGCTCCGCTCAGTTATTCAATTCGTTTCATGAATATCAAGTGACGGCAAGGTTTTAGCAGTTAAGCCAACCATGAATAAGGTAAAAGCTAAGAAGAGTGCACCATGTTTACACACAACCAGTTGAAAGAAGTTTAGCACTGGCTTGGTGATGCCAGACTTACGGGCACAATATGTTGTGTGCAGTGTTACATACACGTACTTATGTATTATGTAGGTGTAGACAAGATTGGAAACTGTTCCTCACTTTCTCATTCTCTCGTCCCCTTTCTTTATTTTGTTGCAAAACATGAATTGCCCCATTCCTCCATCCACGGCCACTTTCTTTACTTTGTAGCTCAGTGAATACTTATTGGACACATCTCTCAGCGCTTCTAGACTCACATAATATATTTCCGAATCCAACAATAACTATCACTTTTATGTTATTGGAACCACGTCGTGGACCAAGGCAGTCATAAATGGGATGTTACACTTTTGTGCGAATTTTGTGCTAGAACAAAGTGGGTAATAGTATGACAAAATATTATTTTTTCGTGCTACTTTAAACCATATGCTGGGCTCACACTCACTTACTTACTAAAAACTAATTCATGTTATTAAGTATACACTACCAGACCAGTCTCACTTTCTCTCAAGAAGGGAGATAATATGGAGTGTTCTCTGGCAACCCAAGTTGATCGTGTGGATCCATATCCCCGAAAAAAATCAGAGTGTTTTAGAGTGAGAAAATGCAGGATGTTCCGTCTTAAGCCGCTTTAGCTATAAAAGTGTGGCAGGGTAAAGTTAGTATTAAGTTTTGAGTTTTTTATGTAAAATATTTACAAAAAGCTGAAAAAGAAGGTAAAGGTTAGAGGAGTGACTCGTTTTAGATTTTCTCACTTATTTTTTTCATCCATAATACCCAAAGAAACGGCTGTGTCATACGATGATACGGTGGCTATATTGCGGAATAAAAATTTGAACAGATAAGCTTTAGGACATGGTCATGAAGGGGTTTTTACATATAGATTTAAACACACGTTTAAGTGAAGATACGATGGTATGGTGTTGATCTTGATCCCGCTTTAGTCCCCAAGTCCCATTCTATTAGCGGAAATAGGCCCCTTGATATGATTTCCAGGTTCACGAAAAAGAGCTATGATAAAATAGTAAAGAAAGGAAGAGACGCGGATGTTGGGGAAGGGAGTGAAAGCGAATGTGAGAGAAAGGTGAGATACGAGCTAAGACGGGACGCAGAACATTGGAGTATTGTGTTGGTTCCTCTATGATGATAGCATTAAGAAGTGTGACTGCCACGTTGTAAATGCTTGAGATTTAAGCTCACTATCATCATCTTGTGAAAAAGGCTGATGAAACCACAAGATGGTCCCCTGATTTCCTTCCTTCCTGTCTGTATTGAAATGGCAAGTGTCCTTGGTTTGCTTTCAAAAAGAAGGTGAGAGAGAGGGAGAGAGACTAGGCGATAGAGTCTATCTTGAGAACTTAATCACAACCTCTTGAATGTTGAACATAACGTGTTGTAAAAGTGACAAGAACCCCAATGCATATTCGTGTTAAGTTTGTGTGTCATCACGATTTGAAAATTTACTCATTTTCTCAATTCTCCTTAACTAATCGTAAGTAGGAAGGTATCATCATTTAATGTACAATGGGAGTTTGTTTTCGTAAAAAGGAAAACCTTTACGGGGGCGTTGAGTGAATTGTCTAAGGTATGCATATACTTCAGCCGATCTGAATAATCAGTGAAAATCATTTTATTTATGTAATGACTGGCAACTAAAATCAATCTGGAGGGAGAACGCTTAATTTGATTAAGCAAATTGATAGGGATTTGTAGACATGTTGCACTTGCATATTATGAAAGACTCTATGCGACCGTAGCAGAGTGACGAATAGTAAGGAGGAAGTAAACAAGGTGGGATTATGAAAATCCATCTTCGTGGATATAGACCCTAAGCCTCTTGTTTCCAGCACCCCTTGAAGAGTGCATACTTGGAAAATCTCATCCATTCAAATGATCACTTAACTTTGGCAAAGGGCAGCAGATGATGTGAGAAAGCGTCTTTGCAGCTCTACGCGGAACTCTACACTCATCTCCATTCTGTATAATAGGGAAAGTGGTTGAAAAGTTGTTATCTTGCATCACAGACAAGCCGAGAGTTTTTGGAATAAGGGAAGAATAGAAATTTAGGAGACTGGAAGAAGGAATTCGGGTATTTGAAAAGTTAAGTGCAAATGTTTATGTGGTGTGGACGAAGGAAGGAGCGGAGAGAGAGAGGAGATCTAGATCGGGAAAGAGAATACAAGAGACGACCATCTGTCAGTATATGCAAACCATTAAGGCGAGGTTCAGGTGTGCGCCAAACGAGAAGCTAAGCATCCGGGATTGAGTTCGATATCCCTGGTAACGAGGCAATCACCCAAGCCGTCAACATGCCCATCTATCAGGTCCACACAGATGAGGATAGGATGCCAGGGAATCTCATGCCTTTGGTTTTGGTGGTGGTGATGTGCAAAAGCGATTCCGTTCCCCCTTTTCCAGTCACATCTACAGCCACGCACTCATGAAATCCGCCGACTAACTTACATTATCTTGATCATTGGTATTTTGAGAGGAGGTAGTAGCTAGTTGAGTAAAACTGCACTGTACTTCACGTTTTTTGCACTGCACTCTTACAAGATTTCAACAAATAACAACATGTTTCAATATAAAACTCCTACGCTCAAAATGGTTGTGAGATGAGAGAAAACTGTGCGGGAGTAGAACAAAGACTAAGGGATGGACATAAGGAAGCTCTCCTGTATGTTTTACTTTCACTGTTTATCTTCCCCCCAAAAATATATCCTAAAAAGCCGCTGTTTTATCCTAAATGCCTCCAATAGCGACCAACTGAGTACAGTTATGGCATACGGCAGACCCGACTCCCACTTTATATTTGTTACCTACGAGTATAAACATTGATGTCGATGGTTGTTGATGATGATGCTGATAATGGGTATAGCTCCACAACTAATACTTCTACAGGAAAAAGAAAAGCACGTCGCCGCTATACCTTTAGTTGGCTACCTTATTCCATATGCATTATATAAAATAGGAGAGCGAGAAGTGGAAACAACCAAAAAGTCCATGACAAATGGATGAGCCGCAAACACAAGGGAGGGCTTAGGTGGACGTGTACGGGTCGCTAACAAGCACCTGACAAATCCCTGGCTCAACTGGGTCATCCCATCTCCACTTTCCAAACTGTTGGGAAACCGTTGAGGGTTACACTTCCCAATCCTTCTTTCTCCACTTTTCTCATTTATAACAAAAAATCTAAAGCCGTTTTCACTATCCTCAACTATACACATACCATACCCATCTATATTTACCGAGTCTACAAAATGCGGATGCAAAAGATGCACAGATGGGTAATGTTGCTCTAGAGTTAAGCAAGCTTTCTTCGTCCATGAATTCCACATATGTCCTGAATTTCGTTGAGGATATCAGGTCTGGTTTTACGGATAAGTTGAAAGTACAAACAATGCCTTATTTGTCCATTTGTCGACAAAAAAGCATAATCATCTGAAATAAAGCCCATAACTCCAGCTTGACTTTTTTACATCTACCAACAATGCCCTGCTACATGGGTGTATAGTTCATTATATGATTATGTGCTTGCGTACATGTGTCTTGTAGCAAAACAAAATAAAGAAACTTTCATCAATATAATATAAGGCAGTTGAAGAAGCTAGTCTTAGTCTTTATTGTCCTGTTTTCTTCAGCTTGTCGGTGCTTTTTCGTGTCCACTCACGACCCCAGCGTGAGTTGCAGTAGAGACTTGATGGTAGGAGAGCAAGCTGGACAAGTTCAATATTCGTGATATTCCAACCTTCTCTTTCTGTCATTGAGCTATGTTGTTATCATGCTTAAAGAAGATTTTCGTCCAAGTCAACTCTTGCTTTGAAAAGAGGAAAAAAGAGAGATGACTAGATGGATGCATTGTTCCACATACTTAAGCCCACAAAACCCAACTTGACAGTCTCTGATGATATTGCACATAATCCTGTTATTTTGTTCCTTGGTTTTCCTCAAATCGACTAAACAGTAGCTTAGTAGTCGATAGCGTAGAAATGCTCTTCCCCCGGCCCTTTTGTAGTTGGTCAATTTGTTTTCATGAAATTTGATAGAATTTTTTATCGTCTCGAATACCATCTTCAGATCTCTTTCAAGTCATCATAAAGTCAAGGAGTTTGTCGTTTATCATGTCGCCTTTCTTCTTCCCCAATAATAGTCCAATATATATTGGGCCCATTGATTTTGGCTCCCAAATCGCATCGTTTTGTCAATCTTTTGTTGGTCATTTCAAATCGCATGAATTTAAAGGGGATACCACTCGTAACGCATTGACATGATGACGGTAGTACGCGCATGCATGCATGTTCCAATGTTTGCGTAAGTACAATGAAGAGTGTTGAATCAAAGCGTGTGAAAAGTTTGGGCAAGCGGCCAGCTCTCCTGGAGTGAAGTTGCTGGTAATTCGTAGCCACGAGTTTGAATTAATGAAAACTCAATTCACCTCATGCTGTCCGAGATCACAGTGCAGCAGAGTGTCCACAATGGTGTCACAGTGTGCGTTGGATTGTGGAGAATGCAAGTTTAAAGCTAACCAAGCAGAAGTGATTTCATGGATGATATGAGTACATTCCGATGTAAATACTTGAGGGTCGACTCTCTTACACTCGGTGTAGTGATCTGATCATCCAATTATCGCTGGATTACCACCCAGCTTTCTCTCATTCCCGGTTGTCTAGCTTATCGGGGCTCCCTTCATTTTATATCCGGAGCAGATGGAAAGTAAATACGGACAATGTACATGTACATACATGCATTATGTAGGGGTTTGTTCGTGTTTACACAGTAATTCCAAACTATGTGTATCCTTTACGGAGTGTTTGCTCACAGCAATCACTCGCTTTCAAACTCTTTGTGGATGCTGGTTTTTCCATGAGGTTTAGTCATACTGAGCTCAAAAAAGAAACGACGTTAATTAACCATGTTGATGCTATGACAATGGCAGTATGAATTGCAGTCTCAATTACCCCATGAATTTTTCATTGCAGGGAGGAGAAACTTTGGAGAATTGTCATGTCCTGTGTGCAAAATGTCACTGCATCCAGTTGACATGGAATCCCATCTCCTGTCAGAAGTGGAGCAATTAATGTGTCTCAGCCGGATGCATCGAAATCAGCAGCAGAGAAGGGATGAGCCGTTGGCATCATCATCTTCCACGGATTCATCATCAAACACAAATAAAAAGGAAGGTCCTGCGGAACTGTCACAGGATTCCAGATGGGAGGTAATTCATGTCATAGTGTAAATGAGAAGGTATTGAACATGGAGAGCATGCCAAAAAAATTATGCGTAGAATTCAAATATTTTCCAGACATATCAACGCGTTCGTGTCAATCGTCACTCACGTCTTCGGCTAAAGACACGCAGACGCAGGGAGGAAAGTGGAGGTGCTGGTGGGCCTCATGTCACATGCCCAGTTTGTCAGATACCATTGCAAGGTCCTGCCGAACAATTATCAGGACATGTTGAAGCATGCTTACGGAAGGTAATGGGGGAACTGTTTTATAAAACTCCTTCATGAATAATGCAATATTAAATTAACTAATACATTGTGAAATTGAAGGATGGTCGCTATCATAACGGAGATATGTTGGACGAGGATGAACCTGTGGACATCGAGGGGGATGGTGACGGCGATGGGCACGATTTAGATGAGTACGACTGGATGCGAAGTAGACGGCACTTACGGCCTCTGGTTGACTCTTCCTCCAACTATCCCAGTAAGTTTTTCATAAAGTTTAAATATGATGCTTCATTATCTACACATCATATTCCAATGACAAAAACTACTGGCATTTTAGTTACAGCATTGAACATGACAACGTCACGACGCCGAGAGGAGGAAAATGATACAATGGAGGTGGTGGTTGATGGGGATGATACATCAACTTATGGGTATACTCAGTATACGGAAGCAGATATTCATGCAGCTATGAACAGAACAGAAAGTAGATCGCCAACGCCAGCTCGGAATCAAGATGGAAACTCCGATGGCAGCAGGTGCTAACTAAATACTAGCTATGTAGTAGTAGTAGAAGTTGATGCATAGGTTGCACTCGGTTGTAAAATAGTAACGTTAGCAATGCAAGCCGTGATAAGTCTTATTTACAAGGTCATTTGTTTTACTTGCAAGGTGGGACGATCGTGAGTCTCCGGTCAACAGTTCATGTGCTAGTGATGACGGGTCTGCAGATCAGCTTGGTGGAAATGTCAATCATAAAATGGTCATTTCAGCTCTCAAGCATCGGGTTCGAGAGTTGGAGAGAGAATCGAAATCCGATAACCAAAATGGTGGCAATCATTGTCTTGTTTGTAAGGTAATATATATGGCGGCTGAATGTTGAAATACTTTAATTCATTCTGTTACTTGTTCTCGTTTATATGCTACAAATGTACTTTCTTTTGCAGGACAAATACAAAAAGCCTGTGGTTTCGATATCATGTTGGCATGTACATTGCGAGCAATGCTGGCTGCGTAGCTTGGTAAGTAGGATTGTGAGTTATGACTTGCGACATGTTTCTCATTTTGATCTTGTCTCTTTGTAACCCAAGAAGGGAAGAATGTTGGTTATTCGTGGGCTGGTTACATGTCTCATATTACATTAAATTATAATTGTTTTGCTTTCAGGGCTCCAAGAAACTTTGTCCCCAATGTAACATGATCACATCCGCAGCTGACCTACGTCGTGTTTTCTTCTGAATGTATTTATTAACAGGCAATGTTTAAAACTAATAAGTTATGACTTGTAGAACACCAGAATGTAACAAAACGGGCAGTGTCCATCAGTACACAAATCTATAACTCGAGCTGTCCATAAAATCCTGAAAAAATTTGGGTTGCTTACGTCACAAAAATAAAATATCAACATCATTATCTATGTAGTAGTTGTAAAAGCTAGTTATATAATTCTTAAATGCACAGCACCTCGTACTTAAATAAATACCACCTTATCCTTTTTCAATGACAAACAATTACCCGTAAAAATGAGACGAGGTGAGACGTGCTTGTCAGCAAAACAAATGTTGGACATCATTATCAAGATTTGCAGTGTGTAACATTACATTGAATAATAAAGGTAGGGAATAAGGTGTTATGCTTTTTATGCAATTGTCCCATTTACTTGGAATATTTTCAATATTTAAACTAAAAACTACCATACATCATACACTTTATTGCAAAAATGTGTGTAAAAATATTTCCCAAGCTTATTGATTGTACTTAAGTTCGGCACCTTCACACAGGTTTAGTAAGCGTTTCCTTTGTATTCGTTACGGTACCCATTAGAATTACATAAGATGCACATGACATGGTTTCTTCTCTTAATTGTACCGTTCGCCATGTTGTAAATATTTCTTTAGTAATTGAGTAACTACGTGTTATAAATTCAATGATAACTTACTTAAAGTCTAGTTGCGCATAAGTTATGAGGGCTTTGTATTTACAAAGTGTTGTTAATAATAGGAATTATAGTAAAATATGGGGACTTGGTGTGTACTACTCCTATAACCAGATCACGGACGGACGCATGCCACATGTGCTGGAACGGCATGGTCCAAGAACGGAGAATCACAAAAGTAGCGGGCATGAAACTTTAAATGAAATTGCTATATACATATAATGTTAATGTACTTAAAGATGCATAATATATTGTTCTTTATTCGCATAAAGTACTGCACATAATATGCAAATTAGTCAAAGATATTAAAAGAGATATTTGTGTTAAGGGTCATCATCATTAGTCTAAGGGATATCAATATCAAATTGTATACATACATAAAGTATACTTATCGGAATAGTATGTATTGAGCACTCTACTTATACACTAATCAAACAATAGTCATACTGCGTTTCAAAATAAAAAAAATATCAAATACTATGTGAAACCTATAGAATATAATAATCTGCCTCCGAAATGATGTCTAATGTTACCATGTAAAACTATCAAGTTATAAAATATCACAATACTTGTCCTAGATGATTCCGCAATGGAAAGTAAGTTTCGAAACCGAATAAAAATTAAATGTGAGAAAACAGCTCGTGTTTGTGGAGAATTGTATTATTAATCATTTTGACCAGGCAAACCCTAGTACATTGGACAAAAGTTTACATACGCATTATGAAACTATAGAAATAAAAACCATACAGGAAAAGCATTTGAACTAACTGACATTTCGGACAGTAAATATTTCTCCGTTTGATTTGAAGTACTGCGATTGCGGGGCTAAAAATCCTGCATCACATTTTTCGGAAGTCGCATTATAATATGTAGAGGTAATGACAATGTAGTAAAGATTTTCATTTTTAGTCTTAAGTATAATCGAATCCATAGCCCAATATTACGTGCATAAATAATCACGTTGCTCTGCAATAAATTCAGTGTTACATTACTTAATGCAACTAAATGCATGTGTATTCACCGCATGTTCAGGTCGGAATGGTGAGTTTCCTTGTTTCAAAGGGCGACTGGATAAGACGTTTTCTGCAATAACAAACTAATGTCTCAATATTGCAGAAAGTTAACCGCAGGAAATCCGGTTTCTACAAACTAAGGAAGATAGCTTCTCTCTGAATTATCATAAACCTTTCCACGGGGGCCATAAATGTTATGTGGGATTATAGGGAGTGCATGATGATATTGATAATGCAACAAGACCATCTCATCTAACGAGAAATTTTTATTTAATAGACGTACTACTAATAAAGAACGACCATTTTAGATCATAAACAAGCAAGGTTAATTACGTAATATTGCTTCAAATGTATGAGCACGCCGGTGTATTTTTATTAAGTTTCGTGTAATTTTGTTTATAGAATGCATGACAACAACAAAACACACAACTTATCTGCTAGTATCTGAAGAGACTGCGTGAAGCGTTAAATATCATCAACCATGAAATGATGAACAATTTGTATAAGCTTGACCTTTCCAGCTTTTTATCTACTATATGCTGGTATTACTGGAATCCCGTCGCAACATTTGAATAAAAATATAGCTCTTGGACTGAACAGATAATATTTTTTGTTGCAGACAGCTTGCAGTGGAACACCAGAAGAATAAACCAGAAACTGCTAGATAAGTGAAAAGTTGAGTGATGTGGCAATGATTAGGATTTGCAAAACTATGGCAAGATAAGCCTCAGGAGGATGACACACATCTTTTTCTAATGTTGAAACTCAATGCAATGCAGATCCAAATAAGATATACGACAAGTACTATTAGCTATCTATTCAATCCGACTTTGAAATGGAGCATCAACATCGTCCTCATCAACTTCTTTGTGATACTGTAGGTGCCTATGGGTTTTATTGCATAACAACAAGAGGGTAAAGAGCACGCAAAATATAATATTTGCATAAGTTATTACTCCACCAAAAACCTTCCCATCATGGTAATATCTTGGAGAACAAGAAATTAAATGTGGATTTTCATGTCACTAACTTCAGGGTTATGTTATAAGCACAACTTTGCGGCGCAGCCACTGAGGTTTTAACAACATCATTCCTGCTCCATTAGCACTTCTTTCTTTTCTGGAATAGAAACTAAAGGCACGAAAAGTTTGATTCCGATGCAAATGTAAGAATTGCGTCTACTAGCTGCTGGGTACATGGAGCCATGAGGCATGTGACAACCCAGCTTTTTCAAGGACAACTAAGCCATAACATAATATGATTATAAAGATGCTAGCCTTCACCTTGTTTTGGAATATGTGTAGCAACAGCAACGTAGTGACTACATTGGAACATCACAACTTTAAACGCACACAGAGATCATCCCATCGCACATCTACCAAACAAACTTGTTCCGATATACCCCTTTTAAACCTTTTGAGCATATACGCGACTCCATATCTTTAACCAACTTATAGGTTATGTACATATGTACGCATCACGTTCTCGGTGGAGATTTCAGCATGTGAGACTCGTGTATTGAAAGCCGGGATCTGGTTGTGTTACTGCCCCTTACATACAAAACAAGAAGGAGAAGGCCAAGTTTATTTTTTATTTTGCATGTGCATGTGCTCATCTACGGCACCTCATCACACTAACTTAATACAGCGGAACCAGTTGTAGTCATATTAAATATTACAATATAATGTGGGCCTTTATGTAGCATTCAAAGAGATATCCAGCTAAATCAGTTTTTACTAAACACGCTTAGAGCCAGCCAGAGAGAAAGAAGATACGAAAAAGACGCAGAAGTGGAGTAAGTGTGTTGGATTTAATATTGAAACTGTAATGGGTAAAGCCAAATATTATGCATGCACATTCCCTTATCATATAACTAATCTTGGTTGATACCCTTTCTTCATCACGTTAGTCAGAATACAGTAGTATCCTCCATTTTTCTTATTAGAAGCGTGCAGTTGCTTGCAGAGTTTTTGCAAGTTAGTCCAGTTTACTGAGTACGTCGTGTCCCACAACAACTATAGGCGTAAATTCTTAAAGATATTTTGAGGTAGATCAGTGTTAACGTTTGAAGTTTATAACACAGTTGGCTAATTTGTTCGAATAGGCTTTGTACTTGTTACACTTATCATTGTAGAAAGAATTTGTTTTGAAAGCGGCTCACTTGTGTGTCATCTAACAGGTTGTCAAAGATTCATACCTTCACTGCCAAAAGTGCACTGCCAGTGATTCGTCACCAAAGGAGTTAGGATGGGTGGAAAATATTCCAAAATGGACCCCATGGAGGTCCCCATACCTGGAATTCAGCAGCTACTGGATCAGGATTGTGGCTTGCGTAGTTTCGAATATGAAATCAGAAAGCGGTGAGAAACTGAAAACCAGTAATAGTGCTAAAACAATGAAAGCCATTGCATTTTACAATAATGTTTCGAATCTTTTTCTAGATACGCCGTCTTTTTAGATTGGGTCGATGGAATTAACGAAAAAGAAGGAGGGTATGAGAAGTTCACAAGAGGTTATGAAGAGTACGGAATTCATGTGAAGCCGGATGGCTCAATTGTAGCTAAAGAATGGGCACCCGGGGCAGAAGCAATGTATCTCACTGGAGCTTTCAGTAAGACAATTGTTTGATATTAGATAATTTATCTTTATTAGATAGGTTGCGTTTTTGTAACTGCTAATACTTTTTAAACTTTTTAGATAACTGGAATCGAACTGAATTTCCATATCAAAAGCTTGATTTTGGAAAGTGGAGCTTAAACCTTCCACCAAATACTGATGGCACTCCAATGATTCCTCATCTCACTGAAGTCAAGGTACAAAATAGGAAAATGTCATACAGTTGCTTGCTTACATCTATGATAGAAATCATTTAGTCAAACTTATCTCTTCTTAACATCAACAGGTAGTTATTAAAGATAAGTCTGGAAATTTAATTGACCGCTTGTCCCCATGGGCTCCTTACGTGGTTCAACCACCCAAAGCGGAGGGCTACGTGTACCGTCAGATAATGTACAACCCTACTGAAGTAAGAATACCTGAACTTTGATAATGATGGCTCACAATTTTTAGTATCTGAAAAATCCTGATTTTAATAATTAACCATAATATCCATAGAGATATCAATTTAAACATCAACGCCCGAAAAAACCTCAGAGCCTAAGGATTTACGAGTGCCATGTTGGCATTGCCTCTGATGAACCAAAAGTAGCTACCTATGATGAATTCACAGACAATGTCCTGCCAAGAATTAAAAAGCTGGGTAAGAGTAGCATAAAATGATAATAGATCTAAAGTGAAAGCACTAAATATATTTACAATTTACATTCTGACTAAATACTATATTCTCTTCTAGGCTATTCTGCTATTCAGGTGATGGCAATCATGGAACACGCTTATTATGCAAGTTTTGGATACCAAGTTACTTCATTTTTTGCCGCGTCAAGGTATTAAAAAGATTTCTTCATTAGATGGTCATGTAATGTTGCATGAGATTTGGAATTGTTGTAAATGATACTAAATTTTTTTTGTTATCTTTAAGCCGTTACGGCACACCGGATCAGCTCAAAAGACTGATTGACACTGCTCACTCAATGGGACTCACTGTACTGTTAGATGTAGTTCATTCTCACGCTTCCAAGAACGTTCTAGATGGTTTAAATCAGTGGGATGGTACTGGAGCTGGCTATTTTCATGATGGACCAAAAGGAGAGCACCCATTGTGGGATTCCAGACTATTCAACTATAGCGAGTATGCCCGTCTTAAATCTTTGCAGTGTCGGATGAACTATTCCTGTGTTAGATTTAAAGTTTTAATAACATTGTTTAATTTCAGGCACGAAGTATTACGCTTTCTGCTATCAAATCTTCGTTGGTACATGGAAGAATATCAGTTTGACGGATTCAGGTATGTCATAGCATTTTTACATAAGAAGCCATTATATATAATTGATACAAAACAATGACATCCCTACGTCTCCTTGAAGATTTGATGGTGTGACATCCATGCTGTATCAGTCAAGAGGAATGGGTCATGGCTTTTCGGGAGACTACAACGAATACTTTGGAATGAACAGTGATACAGATTCATTAGTTTATCTAATGCTGGCCAACGACATGTTACATAAGTTGTACCCTGAAGTGATCACTATTGCTGAGGTATCATACGTACTACTTGTAAACGTTTTACTCCTTTGATCGATGTATTTGGACGAATAATGATCAGATTCTTCTCAAACTCAAATAGGATGTTTCAGGCATGCCAGCATTGTGTCGTCCCGTATCAGAAGGTGGTGGAGGCTTTGACTACCGATTGGCAATGGCTATTCCAGACAAATGGATTGAAATTTTGAAGAAGTGCAAAGTATGTTATTCTATACCTTTTGTGTGACAGTTCATAAATACTTAAGTAAAGAGGCGATTAACAAATCAAGTTACACGTGGTATTGTTTGCAACATTATGAATGTAGGACGAAGACTGGAACATTGGCAACCTCATTCACACTTTGACCAATCGTCGTTGGCAGGAGAAAGCGATTGCTTACTGCGAAAGTCATGACCAGGTAAGATTTTAAAAAAAAAATTTTAATGCTACACATAGTCCAAGGTTGATGTACTGATTAATGCATTTTATATTTGGGGTTAAAGGCCCTTGTCGGAGACAAGACCATTGCTTTTTGGCTAATGGACAAAGACATGTATACTCACATGTCTACATTATCTGACCCAAATCCCGTAGTTGACCGCGGTATGGCATTACATAAGATGATTCGCCTCCTTACTTTAGGACTCGGTGGAGAAGGCTATCTTAATTTTATTGGTAATTGAGCCAGTTTATGCGTTAGTGCCTACGCTGCCCTGAAGGTTAATTTAGCCATTTGGGTTTAATTGCATACAGGAAATGAATTTGGACATCCGGAGTGGTTAGACTTTCCGAGGCAGGGAAACAATGATTCGTACCATTACGCCAGGCGCCAGTTCAGTCTGGCTGATAACGACTTGCTTAAGTACAAGTTCTTAGCAGGATTTGACGGAGCTATGCTAAATCTGGAATCAAAACATGGTTGGCTCCATAAAGACTCGGTACACTCATCACTCGTATTACACTGGTTTACATTATTTTAAAAGTGCAAAATAAGCATTCTGCAAGAACATGTATCAAAAACAATTATCCATTTTTTTCCAAATAGGGATACGTGAGCTGGAAGCATGAAGCTGACAAAGTTATAGTATTTGAGCGTGGTGGCCTTGTTTTTGTCTTTAACTTTCATCCAACTCAAAGCTTTCCTGACTACAAGTATGAATTTAAATTAAAGACAATATGTACAAAAATGCACATATCAAAGTCTATAATATTATCCAACCAGAATCGGCGTCGAGGTTCCTGGAAAGTACAAAATTGCTCTGGATAGCGACTCTAGCGAATTTGGTGGTTTCAACCGATTGGACCGCAACGTGGAGTTTTTCACAAATCCGGATGGATTTGCGAATCGCCGAAACTCTCTAATGGTAAGCAACAATGGTGGTGCAGTAACAAGAAAACCGAAAGTCAAAAAATAACAATCGTGTAATTTTTCATTTGCAGGTTTATATTCCATCACGTGCAGCATTCGTCCTTGTGAAGCAAGATTAAAATGTTTTAGCTCTCAGTATCAAGTTACAAAAAACAGTGACACTGATATTCACTCGAGATTGATATTTTCAGTTTAAGGTGTAGCTAACCGATATGTTTAGTGTGGATAAGGACACAAATGCAATATTTTAGGTGAATATTTTACATTGCGTCAAACTATTCTATGACTGTTCTCATCAACATCCCAGTGACAATCAAAGAAACAATAACATCCATTAACTGTAATTGTATTAACGTAGGCTAAGAAAATGAGAATCTAGTTTTATCAAGTTTATTCCTTCTGACTTTTTTCTTCCATATTAAACCATTCTATTTTGAATTATATATACATTATATGACTGTGAATTGCGCCATTTACTTTCGAAGGATAACTCAGTTTTGCTTTTCGTTTCAATAATATTCTGTTGGTTTATTTTCAATTTTTACCAACTGCTCTGAATGATTTCGTAGACTGAATGAGTGCCAAAGAAAAAGAAACTGAGGAAGGTATATGCATTCAATTTATATATCATGCCTAAAATATGTATCATTTGGAAAATATACAAAAGTTAAATAAAGAATAGTATTTTAATACGTGCCAACAAGTGTATAGCACTTATATACATGTTCCAATTATGCTTAGCTCATCAGCCTTCCTGATGCTTTAGTTCTAAAAATGAAAATGCGTCATAATGAAGAATGCAAGATACAATATGACTAGAGGAAGCGTCTTTTTGAGACATTATGCATTAATTTTATGCATCCGGATTTTGATGAACAATTTCTGCATGGAGACAAATAAGGCGTTTCATATTTCATGAATAAATAATAATTACTCTGTTGACTCAACATTTTTAAACATGTAGCATCAGACATAGATTTTATTTGGATAATACACATTAAATATTGTTTATGGTTTAATCAACATCAAACATATGAATTTTCTATGGTTCACGTCTTAAAACTAAAATAATTTATATAACCCATTCATAAAATTGACAATTTAAGAGCAAAACTGATATCATCCTTTTCGATAATTTCCACAGGATGTACAATACTACTCAAAAACAACCACACAGCGTTGTATAACATTTTTCTTGTCTCTGTCTACCTGGTCGAGGGTTGCGAGATTGAATTGGATTCAAAAAGTGACTGGAGTATGTATAAGTTTTACGGAGACATAATAAAAAAATTAGCAGTAACTGAAACATAAAATCCAAATACAACGAACATTCATAACGTGCAGAGGGCTCAACCACAGTACCTTTTTTCTTATCCAGGTGGCCATGTTAAATTTTTCCTTCCTTTTTAATCAAAAAAATAGTTTGAATCGCTTAACCAGAAAGTACTTGAAAACGGATAATTAAATTAAGTAAACCTATTGATACTACCAATATTAGTAAACAATACATACTACGATAAGTAAGTAATAACAAACAATAATAACAACACGATATCATAAAACAACAGTACAAAGTCGTGAGGAGGCAAGCTTTTATCTAAGCTCGGCTCTATTATCACAGTCTTGAAAATAATGGTTGAATAATATAATGGTTTTCTCCAACTAACTGACAACAACTAAAAAAATTTACAAAACGAGAAACAACAAAAATGCAGCATTTTAAAATAACCTAGTAAGTCGTCGATTAGGATTAGAGTTAAAGCCAGCTATATCAATAGATGGTAGATTGTTTGATCCAAGAAGATAAGTTGGTTTCATTCCGCCTCAAATGCTGAGAATGAATATGAATATGTTTTCACCATCAACTCAAACTGATGATGATGACGTTAAAACAAAGATAATCATATAGGTATGCACAAAAATGACGTATTTAAAACCAGTAAAAAAACTTTCACGCAAATACATAATATATTGTGAATGTATATATAAATTACATTTACAAATTACAAGGCTTCCACATCTATGTTCTATATTGCAGGCTGGGTATTCTAACTACGCTACGGGGCATTTTACATGATTTACATCAATTTTTACATGGAACATTAGAGGTACATAATATTTGACACTTACTAAATACGTTTTTTCATGCTGTTTTCTATTGGCCTTGGGTGATGCTCCCAAGTTGAGAATCAAATTGGGGACAGCTTTGAGAAAGTTTAGAGGACTAATTAAGTAGAATTTTAGAGGGTTGGAAGATTTATTTTCTGCCTAATTATTTCAAACTCATCCTAACGTTTAACTTTGACTACTCAAACACTAACGTGGCGTGGATTAAGATGTACAGAAAATCGAGAGTGCTCAAACTCTTCTGCTTTGTTGATTTTTGTTTTGATTCTACACTCATCCAGCCATTTTCTACAACACTATCACTCTACATTTCTAAATACTACGTTTTTCAGCAGTTCTTTGAATATATTTTCAGGCTTATAATTTCTCCTTTTGAAAAAACAGTTCTGTTGTCGTACATTTATGTGTATATATTAAGTATATTTTATGGTATGGAGCTGGAGCTGCATTGCTACGTAGATTTTGATACTAAAACAGTTTCTTCATAAAACTGTTAAGATTCATCTACCACAACTAATCTAAATAATTTGCTCTGATGAAGCATGACGAGCAACTTGATACAGTTTTGTGACATTTTTGTTTGTGAGAATTTAATTTCATCTCATATTTATGCTCAAAGCATTTTGGGTTTTGTGGAGATTTCGTTTTTACTATTGGGTTGCATAGTTTTCAAAGCAATTGTCTGTTTTCGATTCCAAAAGTACGAACCATTTCAGTTTAAGTACAAACGTTTTGGTTAATGAATGACCATAATTCATGAATACAATTTATAGCGTCTGACTTTCATTTCTCTTAATTCACCACCGTACCGTGTGCGATTTAAGATTTGCGAGCTTCGGTTTCATTTACGGAGAAAGCAAATAGTTGCTTCAAAACTTTTTTATACATATGCCAGTATATATTAAGTGTGGAGTTTTAAACTGTCCACTATAATCCTATTACTACTTATGGTTACTGTTACATTGAAAGCAGTTCACAGGAGGATTTGCCAAGTCCATCAAAAATGGAACATTGACTGACTAGAGGGGGAGAATTTATATAGTAATTCTACATAAGTACTACCATTTTACATAATATTACAGCTATCATCTTATCATGAGTTGACAATTTTCTTCAGAATTCTAAGGTTGAGGAAAAAACCTCACAACTTCCACCTTAAAACTTTGTCAGAGTTGGAATTCAAAGGGTTCTCAGCAGTTATTCATGGTTTACACGCAGGCATACATACATACATACATTTTTACCAAGCTCATAATTTTGCACACGTAAATCTGTAATGTATGCACACACACCCAAGTAGATGATTTGATTACTGTCAGTTCTCATTAGAATGACTTGATTCATTAGATTACCTACATGGCCAGTAATAGTACTTTGTGGTCACTTCCAGTCAATGTAACAATTACCCAGTCATTCGCACATTTAAATAAATGTATTTTGGTTTGTCTACCTTACACTGAGCCGCTACAGAAGCGATAAGAGTTAAACGAGAGAGAAAACCTTCCTGGACAACTGCCTAAAGTTGTCAAGGAACGACAGAGAGCATTCAAGGTTTTTCAGTTACACAATATAGAGCAATGTATGTATATGTGTGAAACTTGACTGAAAATTATTGGGTTGAGAGAGTACACATACTGTGTAAAAACAGCGACATATTTGCAATAAAAGGTTTATACCTACCAAATATCAGTTCTTCGGCTAATAAACTAATTAAACTTTAACTCACTCTTTAAGTACCTTCTTGATGTTAATGGCAGTAAAATACAAAAAAATAAATAAATAAAAGTAGTATGAAAATAAAAAAACTGAAAAACTTGCTAATAAACATTTTCCTATACAATATGTATATTTTTAATATATATACGAAATCGGTGCTAAGCAAATTTATGGCTCCTGTCGTAATTATGGGTGGCCTACCACTGGGAATAACCTCTGTGTTTTCAATTTTTGATGTTGAGCCTCACCAGTATGACAAGAACGAGCCCAGAGCCCCTATGGTCACTCTCCTCATTACCATACATCATCCAGATCAAAGGCATAATCTGATTCTCCGACTCCGTTAAAGTGTAGGTAGTGTACACTATCAACTGATCCGTCATTTGTCTCACCAGTGGAATGCAAAACCAACTATGTATCATTTTGGTAACGATATATTTTTTCTCCTTAAAATGCTTTAGAGTCTCAAGAAGAAGTACATTCTTAAATTAATTTTTATCAACTTGTTCACATGCAGAGAACAATACAGAAGCTCATGTGATAGAAATTACTTTTACCGATACACCTTAAACTAGCGTAAGTATGCGAATGACTCAAATTTTTTTGAAATATAGATCGTGACTGGATTAGATAGATTTTCTGCGGTACTCTTTACATTCGTCATGCATCTATGCATAATACACACAATGTGACAATCCGCTCACAGTTAATTTGTGGCATTCAATTAGACAAGAAAAGGAAAGAAAGAAAAAATGCATGAAACAATTGTTAAAGAAGAGTTGCGAACAATTCTAGTTTTCAGAGCTTGTCGTATTGAACTTTTTTCAGTTGATCTAATCAAGGATATAATTTCATTTTCAACTGCTTGGAATCTGACAGATGTTTGTTTGGCTAATCGTACATGAATATACTGATAACATGCTGAGAGTTGACAAAACTTGGGACAAAAAATTGTCTACTTATTTTTAAATATCTTATATGTTTCATGAGATAAATTGGTGAGTCCATTTTACTCCTATTAAAACAGATAATGGAATGGCGAACACTACTTTCCTTGATTTAAGAGCAGCCACACTCTTTGACGATTGCATCTTTGAGAATTGTGACAATCAGTTTGGGTCCTCCATTCCTGTTTCCACTCTGATCCAGGTGAAGCACGTCCAGTTCCGAGAGAGCAGTTGGGACACAGCATGGCCTTGGTGCGAATTTCTTTCCTTTGGTTTGATGGAGAATGTGTTGAAACATCGCATGTGTTGAGGCGTATGCCACACGCCTTGCATTGCATCTTCCCTCACAAACGTGAGCATCAAATTCCTTTGGCTCAAGAATGACATCCGAAATGCCCAGATCTGAAAACTTGATTTTCAGAGATCTCCTGCAACATGTTTTTCCATGCCGTGTGTTGGCACACTCTCTTCCACGTCCACTGTCCCGTTTGTGAGTGAATCCACGCAGAGTTGACGGCTCAGTGGGAGCCGCGCGACGAGCCCTTCTCTTCATCTGTGCCTCAAATGATGGTTTCATGAACTCCTTTATTACAACCTTCAAGCTGCTTCCATGATGACTTGGATGACGGTTGGAGGATTCGCCTGATTCCAGCCTGTCTGGAACTGCGTCCCGAGAGCAGATAGCCAGCACGATGAATGGACTAGACGTGCGGCTTCGAACCGACCATGCTGTCACGTTGTGAGTGAGGTCAAATTCCGAGACTTGCTCTTCCTCTCCATCATGCTGGCCATTATCAGCCATGGTAAGATGAGACAGTTCTTGCAGGTCTGGCAAGTCTGTATTGTTTTGCAAGTGGCCTGTGATCTGACAGGCTGCGGGCACACTAAGGACACCCGTCGAATTCTCACATCAGCTCCTTCCATTGTTGGTCCGTAGTGAATGTCAAAGCGGAACAACTTTAAGACTTTACTTCCGATCGAAAACAGATCTGCAAAGTGAAGGAAAAACTGTATTAACACAAGTGACACATTACAATTCATGCTCCATTATTACTTACAGAAATTTTAAGCACAAGCGATATAAACCCAACAGAATTTCATTTGCATTCATTTAGCCAAAGTATACGTGCTCATGATGTCGAAAACCAAGCTATGCAAATCCGTAATTTGAAGAGTTTGTAGTATTGAAATGTTTGTTTACATCAGGAAGTGTTAGTTTCGCAAAATCGCGTGCTTCACGGTATGCATGTGATGTGATGTGTGTACCAACTGAATTGATGAGCCTAACTAAAAGTGTATGAAATTAAATACGTCCAGTTTAATGTGCAATCGATTGTTGAAGTAGTACACACATATGGCTAACGAGCTAGCTTTAATACCAAAAAATACCATGCAAAACGAGAGATATATAAACATGTTTCGTTTCTTCAAAATCCTAGAAGATCCCTTCCTCGATGATTATTACTTATAATTAGACCGGAGCAGTTACCTCTCGCGTACGAGAGAATGAGCCGGTCTCAATCGACAGCCATCCCTCAGTTGGGCATTGAGTTTTCACAACTAATGTGGCAGACCCCATCGAAGAAATTTCAGTTAATCTAATTCATGTAAATATATGCAAAGCAGCCTACAGAATTTAGAAACTCGTATATTTTTTCCGTTGGATGAGGTCGAATCTGATTTGCTATATACACTTAGGCTGGAGTATGTTTGTACATGTATGTATATATGCAGTAAAGTTATTGAAGTGCAGAAATGATAATAAAAAGTGCTCATGATGAATAATGATGAAAGGAGAAGTTGCTCAAAAATCTGTCACCGAGAGAAATCAGCTCATTTCGCTAAGACTAAGAATGTGAATACCTATCAACTTGAATTTCTTACTTAACTCCCGATTAGTTCATCCCTTCATTTCTTTTCACAACAACGTGAAGAAGCACAAGTTTGCACAATGGGAGAACGAGCCAGCTTCCCCTTTGGATATTACGAAATGATGATACAATAGGGAATTGGTTATGTCCATGTCTACTTAAGACACCAATTTTCCCCCCGAAATATAAAAATGTTATTTATTTCACTGCGGTGCAGTCTTGTCGTTCTTGTTTGAGCGAAGGCAAGAGGATAAGAATAATAGTTGTCTTCTCTCTTTTGAAGTTGTGGAGATCAGCATAATATAAGCATTTGCAACAGCAAGAAGTAATAATATCATCATCAGTAATGGTACGCAATAAGAAAAATCGGAGGCTGCAGCAACCCGCTGCAATAGTCGATGTACAACTTAAGTATTAGCATTAAGACCCAGGAATAGTCGTGGTAAGTTAGGCTAAGTAGTGATACATAATATCGTTTGTAGTAGTGTTATACATTTTCTGTGATAAACTGCCATCAAATTGCAATGGCAGGAATAACCAGATCCAGTTTTTTTCTTGTGAGTCTTTCGTCTTTCAAACGTGCAGCCTTTTTTCATGCCTGTAGCAGAAGATCAGATTACTACTAGGAAAAACCTGCGTTGTTATTAAAAGTAAAACTGAAGAGATGGATGAATCGATGGATAGGAGATAGACGAACGCAGAAAATTCATATGCAGATTTTATTTCATAACAATAGGCACAATCAATGACCTTATGATTTTAAAAGTTATTACTAGTTTCTCCTAGTTTATGATTCCTTCACCTTCAGACCCAGTAATGATTTCAAGTGCATATAAAAGTCTCTTATTGTTATTGCTTCTTTCTGAGGTTACACCAGAAGAAAGAGAGGAGAAAGAAAGATGTAGAAAAAACTACTTGCATAATTTTAAGATTGACTTGAGCGAGTGAGAGGACTTGGCCAAGTTTAAGATGAATACAAATACACAATCAGACTGCACATATACTACGAGAGGAGCATGTTTAACGTTTCTTTCATTCCGTTTTTAATGCCTAGATAATATATTGTGTTGGACATTATTTACCTGAACATTTACGATTACAAAGCACATTTATTATGCATATTAACGTTGTACCTACGTCGTGCTGTTTGTCTTTTACAAACTCTTCATTTGCGCATCATCTCCATGCGGTTGTTAGTTGTTACCGTCATTATTTGCCGATTGATTATTGCCCATGAAAGGAACCCCATATCTTATCGGGCCCCATAAGAATTCAGTTGGTGGGCAATATTTTTAATTTTTACAATACCGCATCCCCTCCAATGCATTCCAAAAGACATAAAGAGAATATTTTCTCCCAATTGATTATATAAACTTTGTTTTTCTCTCTCTCTCTCTTTCTTTTGCATACCATATTTCTTTTTTAAACTTATTAATTCTTCCCTGCTGCCTTTATTTATTTGTTTATGACTTTTAGGGTAGGTAGACGAGAGTTGGGAGAAACAATAGAGGGCAAATGTAGCGATCAAATATATCAAACAAATGTGCATTAATATAATAGCTTCTTCAAAAAAATCCCTGTCAGCATAAATCAACCACAGTATTCGCTTAAATCAGAGGATGGGTGGCTGCTCATCTTTTGTCTAAATGAGAAGTCAAAAAGTGGGAAGTCATTTTATTAGCCTAGGGATGAATGAAAGAATTGATCAGCTAGTAATCACTCTTTGTCTACTTATTCGGTTCAAACCAAGAATACCATCTGCATAATCTACTTGTATGTCTGCAATTGTAGGTATATAAGGAATTTTTCGAGTTGGTAGGTATCTGCAGTAATTATTACTAGTAGTTACTACATTCCTAGCTTAAAATACTGCTTCTATTCGGGCCACCAATATAACATACATCAACACAAAGTACAACTTTAAGCTCTCCTTTTAACAGTTACACTACATTATTAAGTATATCCCTCCGCAATTGAGGCGTATGATTGGGACAAGGAATCATTTCAAAACCTGAAATATGCAATTCTGACAATTGATCCAATGGTATATATTATGAACGGACTGGTCATTCAATTCTCACAAAGTTGAATAGGTACGTTCAGTGTCATGAATGACACAATCTAATTCGACATCATTATCTTCGCCCCAACAACACACCAGTCAAAAAGTCTGCTGCAGTTGCATTAGCGATAAGCTGGCTTCCATTTTTTGCAGGAAAAGTCTTATAAGCTGTATTTTGCTGAGCACCTAATGGAGCTTATGGCTTTAAGTACACGGATTAATTCCAAAAATGCACTTTAAATTAGGGCCAAAGAAAGTTACAAGAATTGCAAGTGCAAAAAAAGTATGATTTGTTGGATGAAAAAATGGGGAGTATTACAACAAATCTTACAAGTGTCAGTACTCCCTAACAAGACTCTAGACTTTCGATTTACTTGGATCAGTCGACGAAACAACAAATTTTTCCTTGAGCATCAGATTGTAACATGGGATGGGACGTGATGACAACAGCATGGAAAGTGATAGGCAATTTAAAAAAGAAGTTGGAATACATTGCAACTGTCAAGTTAAAAATATTTATCCTGACTGCTATCATCATCGCTGTGATCATCTGTCCTCACGTCATCGAAAATCGACATCTTTCTCTGCTAGTCAAGTGGTCCTACTCCTCATTCCTTATTCCACAGCGAGACAGGTAGACAGCAGAGACGTACATAGGAGGACATGATGGCAATAATAATAATTGAAACTGCATATTATCTGTATCATCCTACATGTGTAGCCACACATAATATTAATGCCCGGGTTAACCATGCAAATCGAACCAAGCTCATCTCTGCATCGCATCGACTCATTCGGCAAGATAAGGAGGAAAACTCATGTAATCTCATTCTCAATTAAAAATGGACAATGGTAAATGACATTTTATTAAGAGTGTATTCATGTTTGACTTCGGTGTTCTTTGGAATTAACACGAGTAAAAACATGAGCTACATGACGAATTCTAGTGTGCGAATTTGAGTGGCAGGTTGACCTGCCTCTCTGGCTTCTGGTTTTATTCGGATTCATGTTCTTTTAGTTATAATGCATGTATCTGTTTTTATCTTCATCCGTCTCCTATGATTAGATAGCCCTACTCTATTATAAGATCTCTGCTCTCCTAGTTTGATAAGGGATTTGCAAAAGATTTGAGTGAGAGCAGACCGCAGCGGCAAGGTTACTTATGATGATGTTTTTTTTTGTCATTTTATACATGCATTGCAACTGAGCCGGAGCGAGAACTGTTTCCAGTTAAATGTGACAGGCATTTCTGTTGACTGGTTGAGGAAAAAAGTGTGGGTTAAATTTTCTTTGAAAATAGCTATTTGCCGAGACTTAATTACTCGAAAATACCAGTCGTATGTATATGATTTTTGTATGAAGGGTCATAACATAAGACCCGACAAAATCATTAAATGCACCCAGAGGCATGTTGCATACATGCATATTATACGTAACAACAACGACGACGATCTGAGGATTCTTGTTATGATAGTAGACCATATGTGTTTAACATTCCGACAGATACATACATTGATACTCAATACTTGTATAATGTGTACAATAATTGCACCCATGCTGTCAGACTTACACTTGTCCTATGTTTATATGCAAGTATTATATGCATATATATCAACTTTATCTACAAGAATGTGTTCGAATGGTCGAATCCTTTATTTCACGGCAATACGGGAGAAAATGAAGGAATCAAGAAGGATTGAGAGAAAAAAAGATTTGTTGAGAATCGCCTTCTGTCAGCCTGTCAATCAACTTAATTCATTCCATGTAGGAAGAACAGTATATTTCGCAAAAGAAAATACGCTCTAACTCTTTCAGTCAACAGCAGTCCGACCCTATCTACTCCTTCGTCTTTATCATCATCATCATCATCGATACACAAGAGATTTGTATCTTTTTCTCAATCTTCTTCTCTCTCTCTCCTTTGCACTATTTTCCCCGCATGATCAACTCTCTCAAGCCACAGTGGTGTTGTCTTGAATGAGCTAGCAAATCAAAGGGCATCCTAGCAAAAAAGCAGTAGCAGACAGAGGCTTGATTAATCTGACCATAAACTGACATAAGAGTCGAGTGCAACAGATCCCCATGCAGAAGATACACATTAAATGTATTGATATTATTGTGTGTTTTTACATATATGCGTGGAGCTCCTGGTAGCCCTACTCCTTTACTTCCTCAACGTGTACACACCCTTTCATTGCATGGAATAACTGTTGCCCAGTGGCAATGGCTCGTTCTCTACCGCTGTATTTGCTTATGAGGTAAAACCTGGTTAAAAAACTTCAGTCTGCAGAAGGTTACGGCCTCGAAGATATCTGCTTGAAGCATTAGCCTAATCTGCAGTTATGTATATCTACTTCAGTTGATGATGTGTGTGCTGACTTCTGCTACAACAACTATTTCTACTACTGTCAAATTACCACATCAGGTTTTTCGGTTTTCTTCCCCTTCATCATCTTCGGCATGCCAGGTGCACCAGCCAAGGAGAACCCACAAAGGACGACAAACAGTGCCAAAATCAAAATTCATCGATTTCTACCAACTTACAATACAGTTCGATCAAAAAATTCAGGAAAGCCCTACTCATCAAAAAGATTATCAAAAAACCTTTGGCTATTGGACAGCACACGATTTGCATTTGTTTTAAATTAGCGGCTTAAACTTTGATCCTAGCTTCACGCTTCATTTAAAGCACTAAAAATTCAAACGATATTTCGTAAACAATGCGTTGCACGTTAAAATGCTCCATTTATGATTTGATATGTTGTATTATTTCTGTGTTGAGTTGTATCCACATGCAAAAATATCATCGAGTTGGCTAAAAAGTTAGAAAGACAAGTAAGTAGGTATGTATGAAATACCAAAACATGATTTCATATGCTTGTCAGACGACATTCATTTGTTTAGTACCTATGGGCAAAGGTAGATATTATAACTTGAGGTATTTTTTCAACCTATACAAATGCCTTACTTACTCCCTTATGGCTATGCCATTGGATCCAATACAGAAACTAAAACACTTGCTCTTGTTTTTCTCAATAAAAATAAAACCAGTACAATGGCACTGCTATATGCTGCTGCGTTAGTAAAGCCGAGCAGAAAAAATCCGGGACAAGCTGTAAAAGCAGTAATACAGTTTTACAACCGAAAAATAACATGGAAAATATTTGCTGAGCTTGAAGATTATACACGAGTAGATTGGAAAACTAATTAATGATGAATGGTATTAACAGGGGTAACGAGATCCCAATTATGATTGTTAACTAATCGCCACTTCTCATCCCCGTTCACGTGTTCGAATGCTCCCGATCAACACACAATAATACTCATCAGCTCAAAGATATTGCTCTGTATTGACCTAAATACCTTCGACCTGTTTATTTAAATACCGGAGATCAGATAGTGCGAAGCGTGTCAAAGTGCAATATTGCTTAAATGTCTGAAGTGTTTTTTTAGCTGACGAGTGTTTCAGTTGCTCAGTTTTTCATTGGTAGCCATTTTGTCTAGTCACTTTAACCCACGAGTGAGTGCATGGAGTCGCCGTCATCACTCCTAATTCATCGATTCCTAATTTGGATAAAGCAAGTATTCGTTTGTAATACATACTTGCAGGCCAAAGGGTTGGTCGGATCCAATATCCTAAATAATAGAGTACGTAACAAAAAAGCAGTTACAATTACAACTGTCACAGAAGTTTTTTGCCTGTTGGTTGTGACATGTTTTGGAAACTGTATGAAGACACTTCTGAACATGTATGAGAGTATATAACTGGTATATCGGAAAAGATGGAATAGTTGGGAAGAAAACCAGCTATTTGCCACACACCACGTTAGAGAAAATAAGGAAATGAGTCGGCTGGATGATTCACGCCTTAGAGCGTCACAATATCACACGACGGCTAGAATCAACTTCAACTTCTCACGTCCCATCATCCCATGATCTCTCTTTTTCGTTCTGAAGTTTTGAAAGCTGGCATTTAATTTATTGTACTGCAAAACATTTGACAGAAATCATTTTTGGGTGGATCTATAAAAGCGTTTTCAAGTATTTCGTAGAAACGCTTGAGGAACCGAGACATTTTTAAATGAGATGATTAACTTCTGTCTTGTGTTGATCATTTGATCAAAAATCCTTTGAACTAAAATTACCAGTTTCGACGATCCAATTTAGCTGCCGAAGAAAATTCATACCGGGGCAGGCTGTAAAAGTTTAAGGATGAGAGGAAATATCAAAATTGGGGCAACGAGAAACTTTGACAAAGTACTTTGCTTTGTAAAATTACGCAACTTTACACTCTAACATTCAAAGATGTAATCTGTAAGCGGGTCACAATAGGTCATGTACACTTGCCGGTCATCTGCTTTTATCATACTATAATGACGACCGGTAGTGAAATAGAAGTTTCTCACATAGACGCTGAAAAAACTTAATAATAGAGGTGATAAGTAGAGCTACGATTTATGACTTAACAAATGAACTCTTAAGGCCGTGTTCTTAAAATAGAGAGCAGAGATGAAAACATATAGTTATATTTAGAAACATGATCTAAAATTACGGTATGGATTCATTCATGAGGATATACCTATTACACATACCCACATGTGCATTCCGACAAAGATTCAAAATCGGGTTTGTTTCAGCATAATGCCGCATATTACTTCTATGTATGTATATATTGCAAGTAGGTTCGCTTATGAATTTGCGTAGCTAGTCAATTGAGCAACGGAATCTCAGCGCAGATTACTTCATCCTTTTGAAAATCCTGAATGATTTCACATAAACGATTCTACTGTGACAAAAACGATGCATTTATACATCCATCCATTTGAACACAGCATGAGTGAAAAGTGCTTGTAATTTTTTGTGTGGGGTGGTGGTAAAAACTCTTCTCTTGTTTTATGAATGGTAATACAGACTCCGCATAATGGTTAGTATGTAACTACTGCTCCTTGCAAATTGTTTTTTATGAGAGAAAAATATAATTTGTCATGTAGCATGTAAAATCTTAATAGAATGTTGACAGAAAGATGCTTGTGCTAAAAAAGTGATGATTCATTCGTGACTCTGCAAAGCAGCTAAGTGAGACGGAAGCTCAGAACTTCGAAAGTAATAAACAGCTCTTTTAAAGAGACTTGAGTCTCTTATGGTTTCCATCACTTATGCTTATTACCACTTATTATTTGAATCTAATGAACAACTAATTGGCACCGAAATGCCCGAAATATTATGGTAATTGAATTCAACACCAGATAGCCCCACCGGTCAATTTCCGTTATGTTATTTGCATTAATAGAAAAGTAAACGTACATATATTTTAACATCCGCGTATATGAACATAGTGCTCTAAATAAATTTGACCGGAGTATTACTCACAGCCTAATGGTTTCTTAACTGTCATCCAACCACGCAGTGGGTAACCTTCATCTCACAAATCTCAGAATCATACCGAGAGGATATTGTTGCGAGACAAGTTGGTTGAGAAACGGTGTATGTGAGGAAAAAAATACTTTGTGGATCTTATGTCATATTCTCCACCTTTCCATCTATTCATGTCACTTGTTATTACCTACATATTTCATTTCCCATCAGTATGACAGAAACGTGGGAAGTCTATATGATTGTAGACGTGAGTGAGTCACAGGCGTTGTAGAAAGATGTGTCGATTTCTACAGAACCCATCTGAAAACCACATGAGTTTATTATCTTCACGTAGCGTCGCATGTCGCATAAGTACAATCAGCTATATGTTATCAGACCCTATGAGTGGTTCCGAAGAGGATATCGCAGAGTCTGTAATAACCTAGCCACGTGCTAAATAATATCAGTTCAGATTGCTATTTACGAGGAGGTGGAAATGAGCTATGATTCTCATTTGGGTGGCCTAATTGTCATTTAAATGTCACTCCTGACAAACCAAATCAGAACAATGTGTTGTTTTTGTCTGAAATGCAAGAAACAGCAGAACCACCCACGACAAGACGACACTCCTTATATGCAAGCTGTCTCTGTCTTCCTGTCCTCAGCTATCGGATTGACAAACTCTGGAGTACCTCATTTTTCATACGTGCCTACACTCAATTGTTATAAATATAAGAGACATAGACACATGAACTTTGTGTTCGGCTGTCTATCCAGTTATGTATAGTACAATGATTTCATACAAATATTTAAAAAGATTAGCTGACAACGAATCATGTGGTCTCATCTCGCATATCAGTCTCAACTCGAATACGTGGGCAATGCAATTTCACCACTGCTGTCTTTATAATGGTTTTTAAACAAATGTGAAATCCTATGCTCCTTTATTTATTTTAAATTAAATTAAGTCACTCCAGCAAATAAATTCTACCCCACGTGAGCCCTTGTCTGAGAAATTTGCGTCGGATAAATTATAACTTAATCAGTATTTACTGGCTACCTCTGTTAGTGGAGCAGTAGTCAACTACTTAAAAGGAAATACAAAGCAGCAGGACGCCGTGTAATTAACTAAGATAGCTTGGCATAAACATTGCCTCGAAATTGAGTATCAAGAAGACCGTATTTGTAATTGAATAATTTGTATTCAAGACGTTTCCGTTTTTACTCGAGAAAGTAAGGAGGAGGCAGCTTTCGATTTTGTTTTCGCATTCTACGAAGCATGTCGACACCGACTGCTGTCGGTTAGCTTATATAAAATGGAACGGGAGCATATTATCTGCATAAATAAAAGAACGTTGAAATTACCCACTTACACATTATTCAACTATGAACGATCCGTTTTATATACCTCTACTACCATTAGCACATGCATTTTAAAAATTAATTTATGGCAGTTTATCATAATAATGGAGAGTGAGTAACAAATCGTTTAATGTTTGCCCATGGCGACTATTGTCATGAATTGAAAATGCATCAAAATAATGGAGTCAATAGCAGAAATCTTCCCATTAATTAAGGTTCATCTGTTGACAAAAGTATCTTACACCTTGAGCCTACCATGGCTGTTCTCACAAAACAGGTACCTCCTCAGGATATATCTCAACTCATCATAATAATAAACCTAGTAACTCAGGAATATAAATAACTAGCAAGTTGATGACCTTTGACATTTTACCTTAAAACTACTTTAAACGATGTATCTAAATTCCAACTTTTGTTCATCATTGTCATAAGCTATCGATTGGTCAAAACAGATTCAGAAAAAGTTCGACAGTCCAAAAGTTATTGTGCTCCTGAACGGACGGACCGCCGGGACAGATAAAACAACGACTAAGGAATCTGTGAAGGCAGGATTACAATTATGAATTATCCAGTCAAATACTTGCATAGCATCACTCCAGTAGTAAGCCCAATAATGATGCACGATAGTATACAAAGTTGCTTCATTAATTTCTCACATATTTAAACCATTCATCGGGTTTTAACATTCCTAACCAAATACTTCTGGTTTTTAATGACAATCATAACCAAGAAATGACATATTAGCTATCCAATCCCAACAGGACATCAAGCATTTAGCAATCTATACATTACGTTCAGCAAACTCGATGTGATGACCTCATGAATGGATTGATTGCACCCTGCTTTTTCTTTCACGATCAAGTTTGCACGTCAATAATTATTACTCTTGAAGATTTGTTTTATGACACGAATTTCGTAAATGATTAACTCATATTGGAATTCCATTTTTCTTATCAAGTGTCTATCGCAAGACAAACTCCCAGTCAGTTTGACGAGCTGATGACTGGAGAGACTTAGAGAAGACTGGTTCTTAGGATTTGGTATGCTCATCATACTAAAATCCGATTAGGCATGTTTTCACAGTTAGTTATTAAAGGATGGGTGGTAGTAGCGGCGAGGATGAGCTAAAAGTTTATAAATGCAATCAAGTGAAATAAACTCTTTGAATCAAGAATGTCACCTTAGCCTGGCACGATCAAAACAAGAATTGTCATAGTTTAGTTTGTCGCTAATAAATTCCTGTGTAGTCAGAGGTTGCGTTGAAACATATATTACATATTATGTAAAAGTAATGGTCACGCATTCATTATCATTACTTTTACAAACTAAATACTAGCAATGAAATGAAAATGTACCCAAATTTCATTGGGTTTCAACACCTTTAAGAGTATGCATGAGCATCCCTCCATAATTGTACATTGTTATTTATACACTAGATTTAGACCTCGTTTATAGGAATTATTGTTAATATGAATATTTAATATTTTGATTTTGAGTACGTCTAGAAACGGCAGCATATTTGGTTGTTTATATGCATATTTTTTCTACAAATCACAGATAAGAACCGGATTGTTTGTAGTCTCTGAAAAGGAGGGGTGAATACCTGATTCCCGGGGCCAATAGTCTATGTGCTCGTGTACATTTTTACGAATATCTAAGTACATATTAATAAGTTTCTGTGGAGTTTTTGATTTTTCTAAATAATTGGCATTTGCTTTTAATTCCAGTATTAGTCAATGATCACATGAAAAACAGGTTATTACAATATTTAATGACTTAAGCATAATTAGGATACGCTCATTCACCCACCTTACTCCAATTCTCATGCGTAATTATTTCGCCAACTTAACCCCTAAAGACTAGTGGTTTACTCATCCCATTAATTGAGCTAATGCAACACCAGTAGGTATGCATGCATGGACATAGATGAATAAATTTTGCATGCTTGCATACTGACTCAAAAAGATAAATGAGAGTATGCTATGAAATTTATCCACAAGTATTTCAACGAGGATCTGAATAATTAGCAAAAGGAGAAACTTAAAAAGACAGGATAGGCTTAAGTATGACTGTAAGGTGCAATTAGAACTGATTTTAGAATGCCCATCTACTTCCACCAAATACGGGTGGTTTTTATGATTAGTACCCCGTATCCTCTCAGGAGAACTGTTGTGTTGCCTAACGGAGGAGTACGGTTTCTTGTTGTCAAATTGTACAGAAAGGCTTTGTAGCTGACAGCGAGCAGCAATGTGATGGGGTTGTATAGTTGTTAACCATACTTCATTACAATCTCTCATGCTAATCAGAACAAAATGATGTATTATTCAAAATATTTGCGGTTGAGTGCGAAGTCAGTCATTTCAATCGTTTTATGGAATAACGATACGCTGATATGGAATGGTAAGGAGATGAGACTGATTGATGTAATACCTTGTGGCTACTCTCCATCTCCACTTTTTCCTACCTTCTTCTTCTTTCTCAAGTTGGCAGAAGACACTGACACACTTCAATGTGCGGAGAGGCGTTCAATTTATCCACTTTTAACGAAACGGGAATAAAAAACTTCTAAATCAATACTAAAAGTTATAAACCATGCATGTGGCAGGTGTCTTCTTGTTGTCCCTTACAGACTTCAACACACTTGCAAATGATTACCATAAAAGGGGAAAGTGTTCACCTGATCTAGCTGAATCACGCTAAAAAGGAAATACAAAGAAGGAAGACATGTCCAGCAACCAAACTAAATAAATTAAGGTAAACAGTTAGCCTCTTTTTACGGCACTCACCGCTACGAAGGTGACGATGAATGCTTAAACCCAACGACGTGTAACAAATATGAAAAACTCAAAAGTGAGACAAGCACGTGGATTGAATTTTCATCGCTTAGCGTCTACGCTTACGCTCTTTCGTGCACACGTATATTATAATTGAGGCTTTTTCAAAGGCTTTTGGTGTTAGGTGTCTTGATTTTTGTAGTTGGTTGCGACCTTTTGAATTGTTGAGAATTGTTATATTTGACTGGAATGGAAACCGTTGTACAACTGCTCTATGTGGCTACTAAATCTTTTTTCATGAATTTACACGTATCGTTCATGCTTATATTCAGCGCAACTGAATTGACTAAACAAAGAATGGAAACCTTTTTAGTCTAGGGAAGCGTCTACATAAAACAATCATCTAGTTTATAAACAACATAGGTTTATGAGTCATCCCCAAGTGGATGACTGATTTTCTTTGCTGGAAAGGGGGCAAAAATGAGCATTGCTCCTTGGTTTCGTCATTTATACACGGTATAAGCTTAACCTACAATCTACCCAACACATCTTGTACGGCTAGGTGGCATTGTTAATTCAATGTTAAGTGGAGAAACCTGCTACCTACTGCTCATTAGAATTAGCCTGAAAAAGAAAATTACTCGACTGCACATGGTACATATATCAGTTATTCGAAGCGTGTTAGGCTCAAAGTTTAGATGCAGTGTCAGCGCTAGAATTTGCAATTCTTCGCAAGCAAGCATGCTTTGAAGTTCTGAATTTTCTCGACCCTTTGCTACACATAAAAGAGATGAACGACATGTGCTCTAGCACTCACACATATTTGCAGACGAAAACTTTTTCGCCGAGCAGAACAGTTGAAAGTCATTTGTGCAATTATTATCCGTCATCATTAAGCTCCTGAAAAGAATGCTCAATATGAATGGCTGATGATTACCAGCCACATTAGTCAGTTAAAGTGATTTGTATTGAAGAATGAATAAAAAATCGTGAAGACGAAACCTCAGCAGAAGAATATAGCATGAGTTGACATGTCGCGGTTTCAATGAGCTCAAAGTTCACTGGGGTATTTTTATAAAAAAGCAAATTACGTAAAAAAAATAATCTTGACATTCCAACAAAGCTCAGCATTTCTTAAATTATGTGGACGGATAACTTCTTATATTGAAACTAGCTTTATTACGTGAATTTTGTTCTGGACTAAAAGCTAAGAGTTAGCAGACCCAAAACACGTTGACACTTAATCTAAATGAATTTACGTATGTGAAAGGTGTTATTTTTCGAGGAACTGCGGAAAATTGGACGTCAGGATTTGCTTAACTGCAAAATAATTCGCATAATGATGGGCTGTTGGGTAGGAAGTTGACTTAAAACAATTATATAGACATTTTTATGAAAAACGTTTTGTAAGAAAAATTGGCTTGGCTCCTGTTGTTGTTTTTTTGGGGTCCTCAAAAAGGAGAGAAGTTTCAATTTTAACTGAATGGTAGCATTCCAGTATTAGTGACTAAGCGGTGGTACAACAAATTCTTGTATTTTACGTTAGAAACCCATTGAAGTTCACGTAAAGTAGATAATTACAGGTTATTGGTGAAGACAATAAGACGTATTGAAGGGAAAAAACTTGGTGGATGCTTCCACTTTTAAGTCCAAATGTCTGCCCTGGCCATACCGCTTTTTGACAACAAAAATTAAAAGAGTAAAGCTAAAAACTGTGAATTAAATGCAACATGCCTAATCATGGTGCAGGAGCTAACAGTTCAAGCTAAAAACTACCCTTTCAAAAGATATCCCGAAAAAAATCAATGAGATGTAAAATGCAAAGAAAATTTATCCACCCAACAACCACCACTACAACCTTATCACCAACAAAGAGTGCAGCGCAGTCATTATTTTGCTATTTTCACGGTCAATTCGTGAATATTTGTGAACCAATGCATCATCCACTATATTTGTGGTAATGTTGTTTATCATCCCTCTCTTTCCCTCTTCGTCCGCTAGCTTTCGAGGAGGTTTGATTAATTTGAGCTGGTGAAGTGATTCTTTGCTTAAGTGAACGTCATTTTATGAGTTACTTCACCCTTTTACAAGTTAACCCCACGACTTTATAAATTATCTATTAAAATAAGGATGATACACGTAAAACACCTTTCTGAGGCACTACATAACACTAAAATGATCAAGGAATGATAAATTGATACGTTAGCAGCAGTACACATCCTTGCAGCTTTAAATCTAGGTGTTATTAGCAGGCTGGTTGGTTGAAGCTTACTCAGGTTTAGCGAGAAATTAGCATAATCATATCGCAGCAGCCTCTACTAAACTATACGAATGATGCATTATTTTCTACCGTTTATAAAGAAACACAAAACTTTTTTCTATACGCAAATGATGTACTGGGCACAGAATTTATCGCCGTCAGCGAATTATTCATCCCTGAACGATTTCCTTGACGAAGAATCAATAAATTTTTACTTTGATACGAGCTGCTTGGGATGCGCATCAAGCTGTAGCCACGAAACGAGAAACCATGCCATTTAAATAATGAAATGAGCAACTGTCAATTTACATTCTTGGTTGCATATGTGCACTGCAATTTTGTTGCCTTCTTTTTAGCAAACAAATTTGTATATCAAAGAGGAAAATGCGCATTCAGGGAGAGACTAGTGGCCACACACGAGCGCCGGTCACTTGATGAATTCTTTATAATCTAGGAAATATATACAAAAATCATCTTGATGCGCGAGCAAAATTTCAGAGAGCTGGACCATCTGAGATGAGACTCTATAGTTTAGTCCCTCGTATGAATGGTTTCTTTTTATGTAAATCATGTTCAATATTCTGAAGGATCTCGCGAGTTGCTTTGGTAGTGGTTGTAGGATTATGCCGTGCCTTTATATTTAATCTCTGGTCAAACTGATGTGCATCAAAGTTCTGCTGAAAACTGTGATTCGTAAAAGGCGTTCGTTTGTATACGTATGCAATTAAGATTTAAATGTCAGACCTGATTTTGTAATGTCTCAATTTCTCTCATTGTGTATTACAAATATACCCTGTCTACGGCATACCTGAGAATCCACTATATACATCAAAATAAGAACAAATGTCTATCTCCATTTGAGCCAACTGAAGTTGCATTTGTCATCAAAACTGGTCTATCGAATATTATTTCGTTTGTGGATGAAAACAGGTATTTTAATAACATAATTAAGAAAAATGCTTCATAGCTGTAGAAGTAGGATTGTGATTGTTGTGGCAGTGTAATGAATACGGTCATTCCGTCGAAATTGTCCGAATTTTATTTCATTTTAATGTGTGATGTAAATAGATGCAGCTTTATAGCAACTGTTCACAACCATGTTGAAGGTGTTGACGAAATCATCTTAGGATTGTAAAATACTTTATATGATGAAATCTTATCACATATCAATCAGTTTCTAACACTATCAGTATTTGTTGAAAAGATAAGAAACAACGCAATTAGACAACTTGCTATAGATGCATTTTTCAAGAATTGCAAGCTGCAACTTTTAAAAAAATGAACAACTTTGTTTTTTAAAATGCCACGGAAATCATACCAACCAAACTCGGCACACTTACAACTTGTCACGTTTGGAATGACTTCATTCTATTCAGTAAGGAAACAAGGTTTTCACGACCTTCCCACCTTTGCAACTTGCATCAGAGGCTGCCGCACTTTTGGACAATAGTAGTTTTACAAAAATTTCATTTAGCCATCTACATTTACCATTTGTATACATTATTTCACTCAATAATTAACATGTGACTAAACCTAAACGTCCGTTTCATTAAAGCTTTATTCACGCGTGATGTTTTAAAATATTTTTCTGGTTTGTTCCCCCGTTGCGTGACCTGCCAATCATATTTGATGCAGCAGGGTGATGTTCCTGAAATGCTAAGCTTGAGCAAAGCTTCGGAGACAAAAGTACAATCATCTATAATAATATGCATGCACTTGCAAGTGCTTTTGCTATTGCCATTAATTTCATGATGGAGTGAACGAATGCAGATTAAGCCAAGAAATGATTAATACTTCCACCAACATCCATCAACAACCAGGAACCCTACATATTTATTTCGTGAACGGTCTCACTCACTTTTATTTTAAATGTGTTCATTTCATATATATATATATACACTATCCTGCAACAGATTTACTCTTCCCTTATCAAGTTAACTACGTGTGAACACATTTTTCAACACTTTTTTCCGTTTGATGACCTCATCCGTTGGGATTCGAGCGATAAGCTAACCAAATTCATCGGAAAAGGATATAATGGAATTATTTAACTGCTCCCCCATAGTTGATTTTTCTTTATGTAGATTATTAGCAAAAAGGAATTCACTTTCATCTCCTCGATCTTTTGTAAAGCTACCATTCATACCATATTCATTGGCTTGTTATTGTTGCTGTTTTTATTTCAGTGGTCCGTAATGAATATTATGGATCATTTGACATGACACTCAACTTATTTGGTAATAACTACCTAGATGTATTTACAGTAGTTAGCTACAATTTTGGCAAATGGTTAGTGCGATGACGGGGTCGAATTTCATTAAAAGGGATGAGAAGCTCAGATTAGTCCTTTGGTAGAAAGGGAAGAAGATTACGAATCTTGAAATGGAATTTTATTACATAACAACATTTCACTAGCTATCAAAGGAACTCAACGTTAATGTGCACATAAAGCAAGCTATCTAGCCATCCCAGACAAAAGCCGAACTACTGTGGTGTAGTTGACCAGTAGCAATAGCAGTAAATGTAATGGCTGATGGTAGCAGTGAAAGTTAAAAAGAATTGATTGAGACAAAAGCCATTTTGAAAGATGTTCAACGATCAGCCTCATCCTGCAAAATAAATTATTTTCTTTAACGTACCTGTGCCATTGTCGTGATAAGTTTTTGATATGGAGACAGCTTTTTTTCTTCGATCTTTGACTCCAATTAAACCCCGATTGGCCAGCTTTCTGTTTTTCACATTGGTCATGTACTCTGCGTATGCTTGCAAGTACTCCTTCTTTGTGATGTTATACTGAAAACAGAATCAGGAAAAAACTGAATTAGCGAGACGAAAAAAACAATTCATTTTCACCTGTCCAATGACATTTTTTGGGGATTTGAGACAAACATAATATCTAGGGTTGGCAAAAATTGATGGGATATACCTAAAGGTGGGTAGACAAAGACACATCATCGTGCAATCAGAAAACAATATTTTTTATTGCTAACAAATACAAAATAAAATAAGGCATGGCTTAATCTGCGTGTTGTTGGTAGTAAAACCATCAAACACTACAACAATAACCTTGTTCAGTATGCATTGTTCTGCGAATTTGACATGTTTATCGTATGCTAGAACTTTCAATACTTTAATGTGATAGCACTTAAGCAAGAAGAGATGTTCTTCTTGTTGATGACAAGAACATCTATTTTGCTCGCAAGGTTTTACAATTTGAGGACATGAGTGGAGCGATATAATAATATGCATGAAATCAACAGCAGTTGATATCCTGATAGAACCTCCGGGGCAGATCAGTTGCTACCGTACCGGTCCGGTGCCAAATTTATTCATTAAGGTAACGAACTTACAAACGATTGTCAAATGATATGTACATATATCACTTAATTTATCATTAGTTAAATAAGGAGCACGTAAGAGTAGAAAAGGCAAATTCTTGTTTCATGTCTAAAATCAACAGCACTACTTTCGAGTGTGATAAAAAACCAGTCAACTGTAATGAACGAACTGGTGAAATGTGAGCATTGGCAGAAGAAGGATAAAAAGGTCGACTCCAACTCGTCTCCCATGTTATAAGTGATGACGAACAAGATAAATTCTAATATCGCCAGCAATAAATTTACCAATTTCAAATCTGCTTGAGTTGCTCAATAACGTTTTCTCATCATCCCCGCAAATTCATCCATCAGTCAGGAGAGAGGCAGAGCTCTGGTTCATTTATATAGGTTGAACCAGCATTAGTTGAGGCTGACGATGAGACAATGTGATTTTTAAGATGAGTCTCCTCTCTCCCAAACGGCTTTTGAAGTAGCAAACATTTCAATAAAAACAAGCTGTTGGTTGGTTTATAAAAATTAAAATATATTGGGACATGACTGCATAAATTATGTTGTTTGCAAAAACTAATTTTGACCACTAATTTTACCACATTGAAAAGTAGCAGTTTTAAAAATTTACTTCATTATCAAACAAAACTAGTTACTTTCCGCCTGAAAAAAGTCTCGATTGTGTCTACCCGATTACTCGCTATCAGGCAAGAAATTAAAACAATAGAATACCTAAGCGGTGAAAAGTGGCCATGTATTAGAGATATTAGTTATAAAACTAACAATTACGAGGACGAATGACATCTGAGATATAGTAGATGAGAATAAAACACACGTTTATTTATGCCCCTGACAAGCAGTCCGGACCGACTAGTGATATATATATATTGTAAAACATTCTTAGCCACCGAACACATCAAGATCTTATTGTAATTGTGAACGGCATACCTGCCCAGCAATATAACTTTGTACTGATAAAACCTTAACCTTCTGCAACAAATAATGCTCAAGTAGTCGCTGCAATGGAACGAGGGTTGGTGCTTATCAAAGTTGCTCTGTGCAAATTCCAGGATTCTTTTTTTAAAAATAAATATTGGTGTAATAACCATTCCGAATTCTTACAAGTATATTGAAGGTAAAAATTCAAATTACATGCATTTATCGTATGTAAATACACAAAAACATCATTACAGATGAACTAATCTGCACACCGCATAGTTCTGTAGTAGCATGATTGCACAAAAAATACATGTTTTAGAGCTTTTATATCCCATTAAAAAGTGTTTGATACACCGTATTACAACTGTTTCTTATGATATCCCACTTCTTAATGTTTGGTATTGATTTGATTGTTGTATAAACTACATATTATTGAAAGGTTGCATTAACAAAAGATAGATCGTCTCAACATTTTTTCCCATTCTCCTTGTTGAACATGAGTGCTGCGAGTGCATTAATTTGCATATGACCATTTCATAGAGAGCTGTGTATTTCAAGTAAAAGTCTTTGAGAGCATAAGTAAGGAAGGAAGAAAAATGAGAGTTCGCTGTACAACAAGAGTAAGTAGTTAGTGAATGTATAAAGCATGTAGTTGGAGCATTTGACATTTCGTGTAGTTATCTAGCTATCAACATGTTGGAAAAATGAGTGAGAGGAGCAAAAGCCGACAGTTTATCAAACACTCGTTGGCTACTGACCAGTGGTCTACATTGGATAAACAAGAAAAAAGAAAAAAGAAAGAAATATAAATGGACACTGAATTAAAGACGAGAAAATTATAAGATTCAAATGAGAGAAGGGCTAGACTGATTGAGCAGAGAGAAAGAGCGAGAGGCCAGAAACAAGTCGCATTTTTTCCATCTTGTATGCGTGACATGTCTAATGTCTTTCCTTTATGTATACATGTCGTAATGTATGTAATATTAGGTTGGGAATGGGAAACAGAATGATCTACCATTTTTATTTATTGTTTGATGTCTTCAAAAGCTTTCAGTCAATATTCTACCATCCCGTATGACCTTTGTCTGTATACTTAAAAATAATTAATGAAATCTCTATTGTATCGTTGTGATAAATTATTGCCTGAAAAAAAAACTTTGCTCAAATGCAAAACTTCCAACTATAAAGATGATAAATTGGTTTCGTAGTTTGGAGTCCTTTGAGTGATGAATATCATTGAAATTTTAATCATTATTATTTTCTCTGTACAATTTTTAAGGGAAAAATGCAGCACCTACTTTCAACTTTTACTTTCTCTGAATACTCTACTTTGTTTTTAGTTTTGTCTTCTCTAAGGTTTTTCTATTTTAATTAGATGGTACATCGCTTAGGAATTATTCGATGCTCATTAGTCAACGTTATTTATTAAATGAGCCTACGCAAGCTTTCTAGGTAGGAAGGTTTTGGAGTGTAATTTAATTAATCAGCCTTTCCCTGGCATTAGTAATGTATTATGCTTTTCAGTTTTCATTTCACCTTGTCAAAGGATATGTTTCCTTTTCTTAAAACCCTTGTTACTCAACCCAATGCTTGGAAATGGTATTTTAATTAGCAATTTTTTTTGTCTAAAATCTCAGTTACATAAAGTAGGCGTGCATTAGAGATCACTTATTTTAGACATGAAGTTTTGAAATTTGATCCTGTCTCTGCACAAACCACCCAATACCTGAAAATAATTTTGGATGTAATCGGAATGTATTGTATTATATGGAGGCAATAGATATAGTTCCGAGTCATGATCCCGTTGTCTTATATTTATATGGATAGTTAACACGACAACTCTCATCAAAACTACAGATTGGCTAGAATTTCGAACTCTAGAGTTTCAACGGACACGGAGGAGCGTAGGATAGTTTTGTAGGACTGTTTTACAGGAAGTACCACTGCTTTGTAATCATGGTCTTGTTTGAATAGAATGGGGGGGCCACAGAAAGTAAAACAAGTCAGTAAGAATACAATATGTTGTCATTAAAGAAGGGACAGACGAGGAAAAATGAGGCTGAGTGAGCTTGATATAATGATGAACTAGGTGTGTTAGCAGGTAGGTAGATATATATATGTAGTTTTCTTGTTCTGTCTCACAATTTGTAGTTGGGTAGGGGAATGAATGTGCCCAACTTGCTCAAGTTACATACCATTCTATGTTCGAGATAAACTGACCAGATATGAAAGATGCTGGGCTTCACCTTATTCCCTGCTTTGACAATAAACTATTCAAATCGTAAGTTTGACCGTGATTACAATCTCCACTATCTACTTTGTTTTACACCTAATGCCTGAAAATCTTATGTTTCTATAAAATCTAGCTGAGCACAATGAAATGTATCTCTGTGGAGTTTTGTTTACCTCTGATTTGATAGAATTTTTGTTGTTACAAATGGGCTCCAAAATATTTCAGTGAGCGTTATTCTGTCAACCTAATGCTTTCCTTTATAGTACCCGTTCCCCCTTTGCCTTGTAATAAAAAATGCTCAATGATAGCAAGTGCAATGCAACACTATTCCAAATATAGTCCACTTATCGAAGTTGTATCGCTCATAAGAATGTGAAGGCGTAATCACATCTGCACTTTAAACTGCAGATATCTCCAGTTTCGTAGTTAGATAAGCTAGTAATAGCCATACATTCTACAATCATTCATCAATCAGGATAAATATAAATGATTCCAACTCCTGTCATACCCAATCTTGATTGCCATATTCATTCAAGTGAATAATTCCCCTAACGTTTTATATGGCAAACAAGACAGCTGGATTGAATCATTTTGTTGACGAAATAAACTTGTTGAACGGCACAACTTCATTCCAGAGTGACCGACAAAAAGAGCGACGAATTGCAGTGCTCTTACTCCGTATTTTGCTCAACTTGAATTAGTTATTTTATTTGGCTGCTAAACAATGCCACTGAAATGACATCAGTTGACAGCTTTGTTATTTCATGCATATTTTCTATATCTCACATTCCTCACTCAAGTGCGTGGCCAGAATAAGGTGTTTACCTCCAATCAACCAATGCGATAGGGCTCATAGTGAAAGTTAGTCGTCACCATTCGGTGCATTGTGCCAATTTTGTTAAGTACGTATTTATGAGCTTATTTGTCTCTGAAAGAATGTAAGGTACGTGTCAACCATCATTTTTTTCATACATAACACTTTTGTATACGTTTTTCATCATACTTGTGATGATGCATACAGTGTACAAATATTACAGTATAAAATCCATGAAAACGTCAAATCTCTTTGAATGCGGAGAATCCTCACATCTGTTGATCCCTCTTTATGTAAAGAAGGTAACGATACGAAATTTGTAAGAATGACTTCATGGTTTCAGTCGTAAATATACGATGCTGAACTCTACAAATTAATAAATGAGGATGCTAATTTATAAGAAAATAGATGGATGGCTGTCCCTGTTTCCATTGTGCCAAATAGAAGAAACAACAATAATCGGGATGTTCTGTACCACTGATGCGGAATTCGTTTTTATCACCATCTCCACACCAGATCACGGTGGTACCGGTGGGAAATCCCTTTTGAAGCTGAGGCAAAGAATGGAAAACCATTTTCATTCAGGAGCCTGCATATATGGATGATCTATGAATTAATTTAGAACAGTCAACGTTGATACGTACTGGCCCCATCCAATGTCAGCCAGTTTTACACGTATGTACAACCATTATGTACGCATGTATGATGACGACGTATCGTGGATCGTTGGAAATACCACGGAAATTTCAGAAGGATGATGATGGGACAGACATGCTGCATGCATAGAATGAGACAGACAACACCGATACAGCAGCTATGTCATGCTGGTTTAGTTGGTATACACACAAAAAACTGCTTCGGGTCAGAAAAACTTCCCGGTATGGTAGAGAAACGCGTGAGTGGACAAGGAAGCGTGCATTTCATTGTCTTTATAGGAACAGAATAGTTTCATTCAAGCCCAAGCTTGCCTAGTCTACTCTATTTGAGACTCATCGTTATCATTAGCATCGAGGTAAATAAAGCGGACCACCTGTAAAAAAAGCAACAATGTAAATGCACTTGAAACTTTCCAGCTAATATGTATATAATCACGTATATGACGATTTGAAAGATATCGTATATTTTGCATAGCCAACCATCGCTCTCTCTCTTCGACTATAATAAATGGTATTGAATCAGCGAAAAATTGGAGGAAACCCAGAGATTTGCCGTGCATGATACGTATATTCAGGCAAATCAACGCACAAAAAAACTCTGTTTATGCATTTAAGCCAGGTTAAATGGTTTCATGTAGGGTAGCAGCTTCTCAAGTAATTCATACTGCGTATACTCCACTATAATATCTATTGTAATAATATATCAAGCACATCAGACGATCTAGCCGCTTTACCACCGTAGTGCTGCGATTGGAATGATCTGAGGCGGAAAATCAGGATATGTAAACTGGAAATACCCAGCTCGTTTCAGCGGATACCTACAAAAACGCGCACCATTGAAGGAGACTTCACTCCAAAATTTGTTGATACACAACTGTCGTGCTCGAGTAGATCAGCAATGAAACAATTAAGTATATACCTATACATACATATATACATAAAAACACAGTGTTTTCTATTTTTCTGTACTAAGCTAAATGAGCTTCCGCCTTTTTTGAACTAAATGGGTTGCAAAATTTGACAACAATTGAAGATGCGAGACACAAGGTGTTTCTAAAATTTAGGGCTAAGATTACAGCTAATCGGCATATTTATAATGTGTGCCGGCTCATTTCAGGAGGATGATGATGACATTAATTGACTGGTTGTTCATTTTTAAGACAAATTAATGCGATGATTATTGCGTCACTTATTAAAGACTCAGGTGCTTAAGAGTTGTTTCACTGACAACTGTGTTCTAATCTTTTTTATGAACTCACACAAACACACTAATATCGGTTATTCGATAATAATACTCCTAGGTACGTATGTGGGCTCCCTTACCATCTGCTTATTCATTGCAGTTCCAACATATACGCTACAATGACTGCAATGGGGAATTCCAAACAACATACTTCGCAACTGTCCATTCTTTGTCTATTTAGAGTAGATATAATCTCACTGTTTGACATGAATACGGCGTGTGTTTGTATATAGTTTGCTTTATTGAACGAAATATCATCATTACTCATCGACAAAACGATGCTGATGGGAGAACGAGATGCAGATTTGCAAAGCTACAAGCAAGCCGCCATATAATGTGTAGGTACACATGTAGCTACAGAACTAACGCATATCAAATATATGTTTGAGCGTGTTGCAGGTTGTCATTCGGTATTCACAAATATTTAACTATGATGACGGTATAGAGTAGTAGAAACTGTATCACAACTATTATTATTATCAAACATCATCATCATCGTCCCCACACAATTTTATGACGAAATTTAACAAGTGCAATTGTAGGTGGTTGCTTTTCATCTTCTGCAAAGTATTACAAACGATGACGTAAGTAATGATGATTTCAACACCTTGGCTAGAAAGCACACAGGGAGAGTGACATGTTGGAGTCATTTTACAGATTAAAACATTGGTAATTAAAATGACAAATATATACATGTGGATCAAAAAACTAACAATATACTTTTGGATGACCATTTGCAAAGTCGGGTAGCAACTGATTAATTTTGAAGATTTGTAGAATATGAAATCACAACCAGAATTGAAATTCAGGTATCTCATTCATGGTAGCTCCTTGTAATAAATTGGCTAAGGTTTATGCAGTTTAATCTAGAAAAAATGTTTTTAAGAAGATGCAAATGTATTTTTCGTGAGGCACATATAATTTTAAAGAGCCTTTTCCATAGGAATCAACTCTCTCACTCTCTTTGGGGTTTCTAACCTTTCAAAGTTAGTCTAGGTCCTGGGTGGAGATCGTCTGGGGCAAACTTCTTAAGTCAAGGGGATTTGCAAATTTCAACGTACTAATAGCTATTCTCATACAAAGCATTACCTGAGAAAAAATTTGCGATGGAACAGGAACAAATTCAGACGAATTTTATGTGAGCTACTCATTTGCACCGAGTAAGTAAGGATACGGCACGGTACAATGGAATACATGTTATAAAATGTTATTCTCATCATCAAACTCAGAAATACCGCAATGGGGGGCCACACAGTGCATTATTATTTGAATAACTGATAGAGCCTCAATAAGTTATCTCAAAGCGACAAATTGTTATAGTCACTCAACCATACCTTACAATACGCTAAATGACTAAACCAGTCTGTCAAGATACTGTTTAGGCAAACGTCCAAAAGTCCAAAAGCTAGTCCTAGAAAATCTGTGAGCTTCAAGTTAAGTATTTTTTATTATTAGCTCGATGCTCAGAAGCGCTTATTAAATCATCGTTTTTATGTACTTATATTTTAGTATGTGCTAAGGTATATTGTCAACAACATTCACTTCCATATTCTGCAAAAGGCCTGGATAAGGGAGTCGACTCTTTATGATGGCATTTTGCAAATCCTTCTCACCCAACATTTCAAAACCCCAATATACGCCTTTCACGGTGAATTTGATTAGTACAGCAGATAACACGTACGTGATCAAAGCCAGTGACGAAGATCAAATGAGGGTTGTAAAGGCGCAACTTCCCTCAACCCTTTCATATTGCATTTGTAATTCTTAATGAAAAATATTTTAAAGGATTCATTTCATGCTGATTGTACGATTTTGAAGTGTTGATAATTGGATATTTTATAATTTCATTCACTAAGCGGAATCCATAAAGCTCAATAGTTGGTTCCTTGAAAACAATCACACATATCAGCAATCCCCTACAACTCACGTTCGGCACAATTACCAACGTTTTTCAGATGTACCTTGTTTGCTTCATTACGTCACGCTTGAATGGCTGCCTGTTTTCCTATTAAATTTTAACTTTGCTAGTGAGTGCAATTATTTTACACTAACTAAAGGTACTACAAAGGTAAGAGAAACATCCCATTTTGTATGCTTAGATAGGATCATAATATAATTTTACTTTCAGAATAAATATCTTTGAATGCAGTTGCACAGCTCCGAAGCATCATTATTAGTAATCACCAAGACACTCCTTATCCAAGTAACGTTGGTAAAATTGTACCCCAGAACACAAAAACATATATCAACAGCGCTCTATCCAAACCATTGCCAATTTGTATTTATTACTTTTCAATTTAAAGACACTACTATTTGTAAATAGCCTTGTTACTGATTTGCGTAAAATTAGAAGATCATTTGAATTGAAAACTCTTTGTTTTCAGTACCTAAGCGGCGTAGCTAATACAAATTTCCTTTGCTTTGAAGCAATGTTCTGATGTTAGTGGACTTCAACGATTCCGCGATAAGCCTTTAGCTGTTTGTAGAGACCAGTGGTGAAAAAATTAGAAAAACCGACCAAGGCATACGAAGACCAACACATCTATTGCAACAGTCGAGGAGTAACAATAAAACAACATGTTTCTGATTTTGCACACTTGTTTTGACATCCATGAATTCGTACATGTGCCGTGTTTTCTATTGCGATTTTTTCCTGTTTAGCATGTACAAGGTGATATGCTTTCACACAGATAATGACCAATATTATCTTGCTCCTTCATCAGCTTATAAATCTTCATATCATCATCAAGATCAAAAAATGTTTTCTATATTCTTTAACTATATGTAAAAGATTTATGTATTCTATTAAAATAATCAGAAAGATTTTTTTTCACCATTTTGCCAGTCTTTTTCCCGATTACTTGATTCACGATAATTGCTCTTGAAAAATTGATGATAGCATAGAGAAACTGTGAGACCAGTGGTAACAGTTTATATTTAAAATTTTCACGTATTATATATTATTACGAGTAGTATCTATGTTTAAGTTGCATACATACATAACAAATATATATACATATGCTTGGTTTAGGTTACAGCAGTCCAATGCTGTTTTTCAACTTGTCGAAAACAGAAAGTAGTTTGACAGTCTTACAGTACATTGCTGATGGAATGAAAAACAGATGAGTGTCTATCGCAATTACCGAGACAGTTGCAATTTTCCTGCTGATTCCCTACCCTTTAAAAATGGCAATGAAGCAACCCCTTCACCGCCGCAAAAAAAATGCATGGAAGAGGGAGGCAAGCATGTGCATGTATATTATTTAGGCACCTAACAACTAAATTATGGCTAATGATTTGTTATTACAGTGTAAGGTAGGTTATGTTGTGATTTTGCAAGCAAAATCCAGCATTATGGAGGCGAAAAAGTGTTGACTTATTGATGACAGGAAATGGTATTTTTATTTTTACGCAGATTTTTATAGCTGTAAAAATGCATACGTTCACGCTATTACACCAAAGGTGAAGCTTTGCCTCTACTAATAGCCATGAAGGTAATTACAATTATTATGCAACCTGAATATCATATAATATGTTTCATTACTCTATCCTCATGAAGTCTAAGCTCGTGGTGGTTGCATCGCAATCAACAGTCGTAGTCGCCGGCACAGTGCATAATTTTACGCACAGACATGACGCTTCCTGCAATTTCTTAACGCCAAAATTTTTTCAATGATTTTTTTCGTCAGTGTGTTGGTGAAAATGTATTCCAGCGACTAGAATGCAGTTTGCATTCAACTTTGAAAATGGCAGTGTTTTCTTAGAAAGACTAATAATTTTAATGCCAAGAAAATTGCCGATTTGTTTTCAAAAATTAAATTTCAACTCGTCGATGTCGAATTATATATTCAACGATATGTTTGAAGTTCACAAAACAACATACATATAGACACTGAATAGTTCAGTCAACCAGAACGAAGCTTTATCTGCATTTTTTCAATTCAAGTCAACAACCAGGTTTCTTACTTGAAGTGGCTAATGAATCGAAGCTAGCCGCTATCAATGCTCACATTAGAGAGGAAGGGATTATAAAAAAGTGGATTTTTTTCTATGTAGCCCACCAACACAGAATTTGCTCACCGTAAGTAAACCCTGTGGTGTTGTGAAGCAGTGGCAGAAGATAATGCCATCCAAAAAACGCACGGCTTCGCTACTCTTGTCAATGCAGTTAGGCATACATATGCATTTATTATAAATGGTTTATGCATCTGAGCGCAATACAAAATGCAATTGATATGATCCTGATAAACCGGCAATATTCTGGCCCGCTCAATTGATAAGTGTGATTTGTACCTGAGAGAGTGCCTTTTGAAGTGTAAACAATACGCTTTTAAAATGACGCTTGGCTCAGGTCTTTGCAAATTGGCGATTACTTTAGGTAGATAAAACGGTTTATAAACATTTTTCATTAAATGATATCGTCATAATTCAAGACAGACAGATACTACAATCGGCTCGAAAATATAATAAGCTACCAACCTTTCAGCGGAATACATTGAATCAATGCAGCGAAATCATATCCCATTCAAATACATACAAAAACTCTCGTTTACCAAAAACAAAACTACCACTTAGGACAAAAATTTTAATAACGATCTTCACTTGCTGTTTTTGCCAACGTATGGTCCCAATACTGCAATTTTACGCATACATATTTTTGATAGACACACACCACCTCGTGCATTTCAACTTTGTGATGATGGTCAATGGGTGAATGCACACATTTTTGATAAAAATTACAAAATATACATATTAATCAAGAAATGCCGGGTCGAGTCGGACTGCATAAAATAAATGATTATTTGGAATATTATCCTGAAAAAGGTCGTATATTTCGGAACCAGATTCTTCCAAGGCTTTCTCCTGTACCGCCTGTAAAATGTCTGGTACGTGATGTGATCTTTCATTATGCACACAAAAGTGAACGTACCATCCCCACCACTCATCCAATTTCCTTTTTTCTTGATTTCAGATGTTAATAACTTTATTTTGTGTTTGCTGTGTAGCCTACCTCCATCTCATATTATGTACCGTATGTATAGGCATAAAATGCATAAACATTTATTTCGATTTGGTGGTGGCAGGCAGTAGGAGCTGCAGAAGCAGCCGTTAAAGCCTTCCCTTATGAATATATTACTATTAATTATTTATTCAATTCAGGTTTTATGCTTGCAGTATCACTCACAGTATTTTTTGCTAACTCCAACCAAATGCAATCTACTGTTTCCGATAAAATAACATCATGACCAATTATGTGAACATGACTTTTTAATAGGGTTATATCCAACGTTTCGGTAAACGTTTGAAATTTGAGAAGAGCTTGACCAACAGAAGAATGGCCATAGAAAACCATGTTCACGATGGTATTATTGCCATTACCTTCGTCATTAGGGATGGCCATTCTCCGTATGCAAAAAGGAAAAGCCTCCACTCAGGATAAAAAGTATCAACGGGGCAATCAACAGACTTTATGGGCTGTATAATTTTGCCCATGAAGTAAGTGATGAAAAGATGAGTTCATCCCCTGAAACACCCTAAGCCACGTAAATCTTTTCGAGTTTTGCTAGCAGAAAATGTAAGAAATGAAGAGTTTTCTAGGCAAGCTGTAGAGCATCTTTCCGTCCTACAGGATTACCTTTAATATTTAAGGTAACACCATGTTATGTGATCTTCTAGTGATAAAATGACAGAGATCATAAAAATCTAAACAAGTCCTCTTCTCGGCTTCTGATCAGATCATAATATCAAAAGTTATTAAATCATATGCCTCGATTACAGTTCAATAGCATGGTCGAATGAGCCTCACTCCCATGTATGGAAAACCCATTAAAGTAAGTTACGGCTATCATATCACAGAAAAGGAGCAAGTTCCGCACACTAAAAAACTGCGTGCATCACGTTACGTAAACATTAAAACACACTGCATTACGTACAGTTTTGTGTGGCGAATGTACCTACGGATGGATGGACGTACGCAGGATAAAAAAATGTCTCTATTCGCATGTTTTTGGGCTCACATCCCATCACATATGCACCACTTCTTTGAACTACCTGCATTCAATGATGACGATTGAAGTTGGCAGTGCAGTGTCTGTTGTGTATATAATAGTATGCATATCGGTAAAATACAACAACCTTCAAAGGGTTGACCACCCCGTTGTTATGCTACTCGTTTGCCGTATCTAACACTTGCTGATTTTCAATTTACACAACATCTCTATGACATCTTTCCAAAACACACCCAAGCATCTTTAATAGAGTTATTCATTCCAACAGTTCTCATGAAAAAAAATCAACTCTATTTAGTGGATTCCCCAAAGATGAAATATGGGTTGAACGTAAAAAGCTCAATCAAAACTTGGAGTCACGAACACTGGTAGGGTGTCCAATGCCAGACAAGATTCTGCGAACTTCACACGTTCAAGTGCTTCATCAATAATAAAAAAGGTTAGTGAATCATTAGGAGTCATACTGACGAAATATTTTGAAATTCAAGTGTATTCCTTGTAGTCACTTCACGTGCGCTACGAATTAGTCATCGTCTTTCCTATCTTGCTAATAATCTCTTCCACCTTTAAATGGCACAAGTACTTCATTAAAAACTTTGTGAGTGAGTTGCTTCCACTTACACGGAAATTTCATTGATCCCATTGTATACATTTTTTTGAGTATGAATGAGAAAAACTTGTTAATTCTTGTTTGCTCAATCGGAAAAATGCATCTTCCCTGAAGTGTTAGTCATCCATATCTTGGATCTTGAATATTCAAGGGAATCTAGAAATCTGCTATGCAACTAAAGTCCACAAAAATTAGCTGTAATCCTCATTTCCAAGAGTTGCAAACCGAAATATGCGGAACATATTTGTGAAAACACAAACCAACCCACCACCTCTCCTATTTTTCCTGTCAAATTTTCATCTTAAGCTTGGAATATGACAAAGCAAATGCCAAAATATTATTAGTTTGTTTGTATGAAACATGGAAGCCAGACACATCCGCCACCACCAAAAATTCCAACAAGCACATGTAACCGGGACTATGAATGTAGTCATATGCACGTTTGACTATGCTTGGCATGTTCAGTTTCATCTCATTTTCTACAAGATTATTATAAGATGATGTGTGTGCCACACCGACACACGTACTGCAAAAATGCTTACAAGATTGAAGCTCTTCTAACATTTTTTTTGCACAGCATGTGAATGTATGTATATCTGCGTGAGGTTGATGAGTGCGAATGGGCCATTATCTGAAAATATTAAAACATGTATCTTAATGATAAGTTTGTAGAGATGTGGAGATATGCACATGCTGATCCCAGCTTGTTGCTTCAGTTCTGTTCACATGAACCCACATTTTTAATGGTGGTTGGTTGTGCGTGAGGAAATCATGTGTGTGTCTTTTTATATTTCAAGATATAGGTTATGTTCTACTTGACTGGAATATCTACGAGCTATTTTATTTCTTCCCTCCGACATCCGATTGAAAATTCTTGAGCGTTGAACGAGTAAAACCAGAACGAATAACTCAAGAACCATGGTGCTCTCATCCTCTGCTTCCCGTATTACTTATGCGAAAAGTGTTCACAAATTAAAGAGACTCCATCTTCGTGCTCATATGAGAATACAAAAGATGATTTATTGAATTAGGCCTGCTGTTCAACATGCTCGACCGAGACAACTTGTTGAGAATTTTCTTCCTCTTCGACAGTTTATTGTTTATACACTTCCTCATACTAGCTGCCTCTTCCGGTGCTTCGGTTTCTTTCTTTCCAAAATGATATTTTATGTTTGAAAACTGAGAAAGTGCGTCATCTAAAGAGGAAACGTACTTGAGTCTAGTAGTCAAAAATGGGGACAAGTCTACTTACTACCGTTGCGTAAAATAAACACGTCTTGCTAAAGCTATGCTTTAAAAAAGATTTGTGTCTCGATCTCAGGTGACATTGCTTCCCATGTCGTATTTCGGAGTTGAAATGACGAATATGTAGTCATAGTTTTTTTTAAATTCCAGCTCTATCACCTTTTACCTTAAAACTATTTGTGATGTAATGACTAAACCACCGCTTACGATTAGAGGAAATCATTGTTATTATATTAACATCCCAAAGTTTAATGTAAGACAACTTTTGAACTTTGATGATGATAATAAGTTTGAAGCAGGCATCTGTTTAATATGGAGAGTAAAGAAGGGCATAATTGTAACGGGGAGAATTGAGCAACCTGTACCTGATGCAGTGCACTGTACACACTCTAGCCCGTCCATCCCAAGATAACTTGTATCGAGTCTCCTTTATCTTCTGCTATTATGACGTGCGTGTATGCACTTAAGTTAAAGGCCACACATTCACTTAAGAGGGTCGCGTCTGCATCTAGTTTTATTTCTCAATTAAACATTTCAAGAACCATTCGCATTCTTAATCCATCAAACCATCGCTTTTATTAGGTCCCGTCGTTCGGAATATCTTAAAGCGAGCAGGGCAAAGTCGGCAAAACAAAATTGAATAATGAATAATATGTTCATGATCAACTATGTGTGTAGGTATGTGAATACATATGTGCACCTAAGCAGGCATGATTAGCAAAGGAGAATAACAAATCCTACTACCGGTAGCCAATTCAATTAAGCCATAAAAGACTGCAACTTGCATGCAAATTACAAATATTCCCATTTTTCTACTCCATCCCAGTGATAGATGGAAAACCAGACAGCTCCTTAATGATTTATATTGCTCGCATTTTTATTTGATATAAAAATTGAGAACAAATCAGCAACAGTTCTGATTTGCTGTTTGCTCTGCTCACATTGGATCCTCCGAGACTCGTCGGTCTCATCACCATTATTTCATTCCTTTTCACTCCAAAATACACAAGTTTCGTTGATTATGATACCAGTTATTTGGTGGAACAACAACGATAATTCTCACTCATACTTAAATTACATTGCGTTCAACAAGTAGTAAACAAAATCTTGGATTTCAATTCTGATTACAAATGCCCTGGTAACGTGGACTAAACGAATGAGAGAGGTGCGCATAATGAGTAGAGACCAAGACATAGGCTCGTTACCATTACTGCTAGCGCCGATGCTATTATTACGCGATTCTTGTGATCTCAACAGCTTGCATCAATGCATCACTCAAAAGACTCAAAAACTTGTAGCATGGAACAAATGAAAACACAGTAATAATCAGAAGATAAGATACTGAATTCTTTGTGCTGCCAACCTACCAAAACTCTTTTGCATATTTATTTTGAGACAAGTCTAATTTAAACTTCTCGCGGTAGTTCCAACAAAGGTGGGATTTAGCAAAAGCAATTTAAAGTTCAATTTTTATAATGAAAATTTATCACCTTTCGCTGACTTTTTATGCAGCTTGATGTAAAATGGATGGCGACTCCATGCCCTTATTCAAATACGTTTGTTGTATAACATTCTAAGAAAAACATCAGCAGTTGAAGTCAATAGTCGATCCCAATCGTTGACATAGCTGGTTGATGATGGCTAGTTTCTAAAATACGGCTGATGAAATGCCTTTTCCTAGCTTCAATCTATTGTGCTGAGATAAAAAAGGTGCTACGGTTACGCTCTTCACTTTGGTTTTTATGACATGTTTACGAGCACCTGACAACTAACAGTTTAAAAGATAGATGTAGTAACCAATATACTGAATATTGGGCATGAAATCTTAAGCCCTGATTTAAATCGAGAACCCTCAGGGGGATGCTCATATTTACCTGGGTTGCGCATCAGCAGTTTCAAAAACAACAACAACAGTAATCATTATGGAAGCATAGGGAATGATGGCTTTTGCATAATATTTGGCAAAATAGTCCCATCCTTCTGTAAATGGTATGATCTAGATCTACCTCCGTCGAAATTATAAGACACTAATCAAACGTTTGAAAAAGTTGATGGGTATATGAAAAAATGTTTTTAAGATACAAAGGTATTCCGCCATTCCAATGAACAGCCCAAATGAAACGAAAATACGTACATCTATCTATCTACTGTCTACACGTAATGAAAGGTGTGTTTGATACAACTATTATCAGTAACGAATCAACTTTAAGGGTACTTCTGATGGCGAGTAGTTGTTAACGGAAGTAGGATTTGGAAGTAGAACAGGAAAATGAGAACTTCTCTTCATCTATTTTCCATTGTGACTGGCAGATATTAATCACCATGCATTTGAGTATAATGCGTTTTTGTGCCTAAGTACCTGTTCACATTTTGCAAAGACAACATTTTTCACATTGCACCTTACCCTGCAACACAATCTCAAACAAGTTTCGAGTACTGCACATTTTGAGACAAACTTGCCAATAAACCTTACAAAAAAACTTGATGCTGATTGATTATTGTCTCAAGGGTATAAGATGCAGTTCGAGCATTTACTTAGATGCCCCAAGCAGGTGAATATTTATTGTTGTCTAGACGTCAGTTTTTGCACATTTCAAATTATTTGTTATCTTGTTACGGTTGCACAATTTCAGGAAGGTTCATTTAGGTATGAACCTAATCGAATGAACTGGGATGGATGGCAAAAACCAAATACAATAATATTTTGCATCTGAAATACACACAGTATATATAATCTCCATGATGACGGTGCAAACATTCAGTATTTGGAGCTTTGGAATGTAATACCGTTGCCGATAGCGGTTGCAATTAACCGAGACGGTATCCAAAACATTATAACACGTTCATAAAACTTACATCATAATGTTATTTTATGCTAAGTGCTTTGTGTACCTAATGCCCAGAATAACACAAATAAAAGGAAATTCTGATTTAGCTTGATCAAATTGTTGGTGAACGACAAACGATGCGCGGACACAAACGAAGGGGAAAGGCAAAATATTTGTTAAAAAAATCAAGCAAAAAGTAGCAAGTTAACTTGACGATAATGCATGTCAAATCTCACACTGCATTTTTGATACCCTCTCATCATTTCGTAGAGTTTACTGCATATCTTACTTTGTACCGCTACTTGTTTCGCCTAGACACACAAACAAAACTTATGCAATGTACAGCAAAAAAATATAAAGACGGAGTGATGCCTTCATTCATCTCATCGCATCATCTTCACCCAATAACAATCATGAAGATGATACTTAATCCATTTCTTTTCCCCTGTAAGTTCACGTTGTTAAAGTTATGAGCTAGTTGATCAGTGTAATTTTTGTCATCTGAACCTTCACTTTATTTGATAGCAATTTAATCTTTATAAATGATGTAATTTATGACAAATATCTTCATGCTAATTCACTCATTTTGATATGGTGGGCTAGTCTCAAGTAATTTATGCGCGTAGAAACCAGAGTAAAAATCCAGAATGAGGCTGAACCCAGTCACACTCACAACACTGATTGTGGCAATGATGAATGATTCCGTTCTTGGGTTTGTATGAAATCAAGTGAAGAATTAGGGACAACTTGCATTTTGTCTAATTTTCCATTCAGTCATTAAAATTTTTCACCTCCAAATTTTTTTCAGTGATTCTTGCCCCTGAATGGCGACATTTGCAATGAGGAAAGCGTCGTGAATCAACCCATTACAGTTCATTAAATTTGGTTTTGTCTTACCACAGCACTATCAAAGAACATGGTCGGCGGTAAGGTTGGAATAGTGGCATTGATGATGATATTTAAAAGGTAAAATTCGCATGACTCTGATATAACCTACTGTTTACAGAAAAATACCATAATGTCACACAGTAGCGATTAAATTACGATAAGGTTTTATTGCTCGTGCTTCTACGTACGCCTTTGCATCATATAAGGTTTTATACGTTGTGAATGTACGGACTTGAATAGACTTGTCTGTAAACTGGTATTTAATATTTTATTATATTAATATTTTATGGTTAACTGCCACCTGACTTTTCACGCCACATGATATACTTAGTACACCGTACATTGACGGGGCGACATTTGATATGGTGTCAAATCACACATTTTATGGAACTATGCATGGATAAGGCTCACCAGACTAGGAAATGCAACGTTGCGTAAACCTAGTACATTGGTATGACGTTTGCTACCGATTGAAACTACTCAATATTATGCACAACGTAGCATACACATTATATTATATAGCATTATGCATGTTATCGTATGTATGGTGCGCTTTCGTAACGATAGCCATGTGAGTCGGCAATTTAATGGTGCATTATAATGTGATTAAGGGAATTTAATGAACTGTTCAGGTCAACGGCGAGGAAATCGAAACAGAATGTTTGTTTTGAATTACCAGGACGGGCAAAATGAGATACAAGTGCTTTATGTATGAGCTGAAATGACGTTTTGCAACCTACATTTAAGGTGCCTAAGTGGCAGCAATATATGTAGCTGGAGCAAATAAAAACTGATAAAAACAGTAAAAATTACATGAATTTTTACTAATCACACACAAGTCATCGACCATTCATGTGATCTAATTACAAACTATATATGCACATAGTTCTCTCCATAAACTGTATATTTTACTGCAGTTCAATGTTCGCTCCATTGATAGCAAATCAGTAGGCTGAAATCATTGCACACAACGTGGCTCTATCTTTGCATGTTGTGCTTTTTTCCCACGCCAAATAAATATAAAACTGAATAATAGGTAATAACATTGATGGTAACCTAGAATATGAGATATTAAAACATACCTTTGCCAAGCTGCCGTCATCATTATAATCCAACGTGACATTAGTCGGGCCGGTGTCGACTTCATAAGTTGTCTCAGAATGGCCAAGACTCCTTAAAATATTTTGACGAAAAGTGACAAGTTGTTGAGATCCGAACTGTTCATTATTCCCAACATCACCTTCCACAACGATGTCAACAGCCTGTTCATCCTCTGCTGCTTGAAATTCTTCAAAATTTTTCATTTGTGGGGCACCCTGATCAGGCATGAACCCGTAGTCATACATGTTTGTTAAGTCTTCTCCATAATTGTGCTTGTGATTGGTAAGCAATTCTGCGGGAGTATCTGATGACTCCGGCGTCCTCTGATTGCTTTCTAACTGCTCAACGAAATCAGTAGCAGGAATTCCATGAGCCGCAGTTGGATTCATGCCTGTGGTAGCGGACTCCGAGACTTTAGAGCTAGCGGATTTCTTCTCTGTCTCATCATTGTCGACCCGGTTGGTGGTATATGTAGAAATAGCATCTGTATGGCTACCTGTTGCTTTCGGCAGCATTTGTGAGGTTTCCACAACGGTTTCAAAGTTTGGGTTGTGCAACACGTTACTGACTTGAGTGTTTTTTGAGAGATTGCTGTTGTCATAAACTACACTATCGCTATGATACTCATTACTAACACTATTAACACTACTAGAAGGGTAAAGATTAGTTGATTGATACCATTTGTCTCTGAACTGTTGTCGATGGGATTTAGCAAGCTCGTCCCTTGTTTCCCTAACTTTGGCTGATGGTCGGCCATGAGACAAAGTGAGAAGAAGAAGGAGAACATAGATAGGGAAAAGATTCAAGTGAATATTCAGATATGATCCCATGACGGAACGATGTTTCACGCACTGCATTTTACTTATTCACGTTGGTTCTGTAGCTGTGTAGCACGCTGGTTATCAGATTAAATTAACAAACAGGATAAAGAGTTCCTGGTTCCGGTACAACTTTGCAACTGTCAACAATGTGGAGCAATCGGCGAACAGAACACAATAGCGAAATACGGCTTGCACCGTATCAATTTCTGCACCGTTCACCGTGAAAACTTAGAATTAAGGTTTTTTCTTCTCACCCTCACTCACTCACTGCGTCTAACTCTGGCTGATCCAGAGGAGCTTTTTGTCTTAGTTAATTATTAGAAACTGACCTGATGAATTTGTTATTTGAAGCACAACAATCCTTCACAATGTACCTTACACTATGCGTACTTATGCACTGAAATTATGAAATTATGTTTTCAACAACGGAAATTGTCACTGGAAGAACAATAAACTAAAGTGCTTTCTACAAGCATTGTCACTTTGGTAGCATAAAGGTATGTAGGTTTTGTGAACCGCGGTGAAAAAATACGGAAGCATAATAGTACTCAAAGTAGTCTGCATATTTGTAATGTTTCTTTACAAACAAAACAATTTGTAGAGAATGATTGGAAAAATTGTGGGCAAGGAAAGACTGCCCTTTGGTGGCTTATTGGGATATGATAATGGGTGATATGATGATGATGTATGTAGCAAAACTGACAAGAGTTGTTTTTCAGCTCTGCTCGCGTCTTTGAATACTTTGTCTCAAATAGGATGCTATTTTGTTTTTTTAATCTTTTCACTTGGACGCTCGCAGTGTCACTGAGAAGTGGATTTCAACTTGATCCAGTACTTATATAGTTCCCCTGTTGTCTCACTTTGTTCACACTGTTGCTGTTTACTTGCTATTGCTGCTGCGAATGCTGCTGCTGAGCTGAGTCGAGCTGGTGCTCGTGCATCTTTCTACTGAATCCAATGCCTGCTTTCCTCTTTCTGATGCTGAGTTTCTGATCGCGAGCTTACTTTTCTGACTTGTAACTTTTATACCAGCACCATCACAGCTTGTAGTAGCAGCAGTGGAACATCTCCGAACACAAGTAAATGCTAGTTAGTGAGCTAAGTTAGTAAGTAGCTTTTTTATTTGACTCATTCTGCTTACAGCCATGCACTTCTCGTCTATGACGATGAGATGAGTGTGTAACTGAGCCAAGTACTTGAGCAGCAACCAACGGCTCTCATGCATGCATGCATCACCGTCGTCATCATCATCTTTGCACTTCATAACTATCTCCATACTCTGATGTATTAATGCTACATTATGATGGTCAAGTCTAAAAAGTATTACGTTAATTTTTTATCTTTCCCTTTTTTGCTCACGTTAATAGGCAGAACATTGTTCCGGTTCAAAAATAAAAACAATATCTTTCAGATGAGATTTCATTCGCAAATTTAACAAGAGTCATGTCCTTTCCCATCATATCATTAAAAGTACGCTTTTTTCCATGAACTTGAACTGAGCCACATCCTTGTCGAGATTGCGTTGTATTTAGATTTCTCTGCTATTCTTCCGATTAAAGGGATTATCCTCTTTCCTACCTCATTTCATTAAAGCTGAGTTTGATGAAGCTTAACATTATTATCCTAAATGCAATATTATGCCGTCCGCTGGCCATTCTATAAATCGCAGTATTGGTAATCATCATAAATCATCTGGGTGTAAAATTGGCGATGTTTACAAACATCATATTCAATTCAATGAATTTCCTGCAATACTTGCCAACGCAAAGGATAGATGATATGCATGCCGGTAACTCGGCTGACTCATTGCTCATTAATTTGTTTAATTTGATTGATGCGTTTGTATAGAGTACGCACTTGTTGTTGTGTCTCCTCAGGTTGAATTGCAATACAATATTTTATCATCCTTTCTATAAAGCAGAGAGCCAAAGAATGCATGTAAATATTTACCACTAAACTTTATCATTCATCATCATCATCCCCCAAAAAAATCATGCGTTGTTCTTCAGACGTTACAAACAATACCGTAAAATCGTACATATAAGGTACATACACTTTCAATTGTGTAATGTATTTCATCCATATACAAATATCTGAGGACGAGCACGAACGCATTATGTAAATTTGCACACAAAATCGCAGTGTAAAAAATGTAAAATTATGAAAAAGTACGATATGGCAAAAATGAACTTCGAATTTGTGTGGGAAAGGTTATTTGCGAAAAAAATGTCAGGAGGTAGAGTAGCACTATTGTAATGATACAGGGAAGTTAAAAACAACAAACTACTTTATATATTTCTGAAGTATGCAGACATGCATGCATGCAAAATATACCGGTCGCTGAAGTTTGATGTGTAACTCTCTAGCTTTGCAATCTTTGAAGGCGAGGAGCACCGAAAAACAAGTGATTCTCGATAGCTGATAGCCAGGTTGCAGGTTTGAATGTTTAATATGTATTGATAAGGCGAAGTAGCAACTGAGAAGTAAAAATATGTGATACATAACACAACAACACAATTCACAACATTGCATCAAAGTAAAAGTATCAGTCAGGTAGTGAACGTAAAGTAAGAGAGGGGCATTATAGCATCGGCCAAAATTCATAATAACTAGTAATAGCAGTGCCACTACATCATCAACAAATATACATTACTTGGGGTACAAGTATAATATGAGCATATTATAAAGGTTAGGTGCACTCTTTATCAAATATGTACAGGTAAAATTGCAACTAATTTGGAAATCAAGCTATTGCATCTTTGATTTTTTCTCTCTTCTCCTCTCCTGTCCGATGATATGGAAAGAAGAAGCAGATCAAGTTTTAAATAAGCACGAGGGAATACTATTACACTGCTCTGGGAGCACGCAGGCACACTGTTTGTTTGCAACTTTTTTAGTCAGAAATGAAAGAGCGAGAGATGAGATGAGAATGTATAGAAGCACAAGAGGTAAAGGCTACTAGCTAAAGCAAGTGAGGCAGTCAGTCAGGCAACATTCCACATAATATTATGTACACACAGCCAAGGGAGATAATATCCATCGGCTTGAAAGCAACAGTTAGCAAGTTGTACTTTTGTAGTCACACAAAAGCAGAAGTCAAACACAGTGGTAAACTCGTCGACTCTTCTCTCCCTCTCTTTTTGTCTACAATTTCTACCATATCTTTTAAAAGCAAAGCCGTTTTGAAGTCTTCGTAAAAGCCGTTCTTTTGTAGTGGACAAAACATGCCTACAAGTTTGGTTAAAGTAACCAAGCAAGCCAGGCGAAATAAGGGGAAAATGAAGAGACAATCAAATTGATGCAAATAATGATGAAGATGCGAAGGACAGAATGAGGTGTAGTGCATATATTTTCTTGAATAATTTCAAAAATATTTGGAACAATAAGAGCACAGTCAAAAGGTTTGAATAATAATGATGATATTCTTTTAAACTGATCATCTTTAAAATGAACATTCGCTTAGCTTAAATGCTCACGACCAAAATCCACCCGGTGCGAGCTAGTCAACAGCACCACACACACAATATGTATGTTGGTGGTGCATTTGTCAAAAAGCAGTCCACATTTTCGACAAAAATCATTGTGTTTATTGTTGGGGAGCTGGGAGAGCTTATAGTTCATACAAAATTTCATTTCACTTCGCATTCAAGCAGGTTGAAAATTCAAATGGAGAAAAAGGATTGTTTCAGATCCTGATGTTCTACCAGTTTGGTAGAACATCATAACAATATTATCATTATTGTTAATACTGCCACTACATGAGAGACTGACAAGTAGCAGCAGCAGTTGTACAACGATCACCGTATCGAAAAACCCTTTTCACATTAATTTCGTTTGAACTTTTTTTTATCGATTTTACGATGTAGCGGCTGACGCTTCAAAAACTTTTTCATCAAGCATAAGTTAAAAATTTGTTTTCATGTAAAGGCACTAACTAAGTAAGGCATGGTTCAGCCCAAACTTGCGTATTACTATTTTATAGCACACTTTCTACTCCACATTTTTACTCATATTATATTCTAATATATTTGGATCATCATCATTATCAAAGTGGTTGATATAGTGGTAGCTTCACTACACCTGAATTGCGTCATAATTTTTTTACATCATTTCATCAATACATTGTAAGAAATAGTTTTCTTCATGAGATGCATAAAAATAAATAGGAATCTTACATTTTCTCAGCGGATGTACCAAAATATAATGGAACCCCAGGCAGCACTCCAGTCTCAGGAGTCACCTTTCTTGCAAGGTGTTTATAGGTCCAGTATAAGCAAATATGGTGCTTTCTTTTTTGGAGGTAAGTGGCGTTTTTTATTTCACCTTTGAGTCAGTCATCAGTATATGAAGTCAGCTTTGAGATGAGGATTATGTAAATAATCCCTGTTTTTACGTTCGTTTTAATTCCCTGCAGTCAAGTGATGCATTTTGGTGGGTGAAATACCTGTTTTAGTTATTCAAAGCATTTAAACCGTTTCGTGCTTGCATAATATAATAAAGTTGCAACGTTCGCAAAGTTGTTTGTAAATTGCTTCACAACGTCATATGCTGTACGTAAGTGAATTATCGATAGTTTTCTTTCATTAGATATTGAATTTTTTGTTGTCTAGAATTGATATCTAGACACATTCGTAGTATTGCTTCAACTTTTAGTGCCATACCTGAACAGAAACTGGTAGGTAGGAACAGTTAAACAACTTCTGTAGTCATGAGTTTATATTGCTTACACATTCATTCGGATTCAGACAGCATTTATAAAATAGTATGACACAAACATGATTCTGCAGGCGTGAGATATTTTTTAGTATTTGATTAGGTTCTTCGCAGTTAATGACCGCATAAGTGCAACCATTACGTGAAAATCTTACTTTTACACCGTTTTGTAGTGAACCAATCCAAACTCATTGTATCCCGTCCTAAATCAGTGCAAAAATATGAGCGGAATCTCCAAACCTGCAATGTTCGTGAATTTGGTAGAAAAGAAACAGCCATTTAAAACATTGCGACACATGTAGTTGTACTGCTTCCGTTCATTGTTTGAATCCTGATCAATATTCTGACGGTGTAACTCTATACACGGTGGATATTAATCGCACCAAAGAGCTGGCAATGGAATGAGTCATCTTGTTAAACTTGCCCAAGTTATGTACCGTCCAGAATTCTACTCTGACTTTCACAAGCTGTCATATTATGAGCCAGAATGTCTTACAATTTTATATTTGGGTCTCCAGCGTCAAAAGCATTACATTACGAATGTTTGAATGCTCAAACTAATGACTACGGTTGCATATTATTACGCACTGCAAAATGAGTCAAGTCAAGTACAAGATTTTTATGCTGTAAAATTTGAACTGCTCAAAACATGATTCTTGAGCTCATTGCTGGATGCTTTGCTGATAACATTTTTTACATTGGTATTATTTTGACGTTTAAATAAATGGGATTATTTATTATTATTATTATTTTCCAGTTTCTACTTCTGAGCCAAGTTATGATGTTCTTTATGGCAATTACTGTCTCCAATAATGTGAGCAGAAACACATTTGTCTTGCCCATTGAAAATACACCATTACTTCAATTTGTCTTGAATGAAATGTTTGTCAATTCGTCATTGAAGTAGTGTCTCAAGTAGCGCATTAAGTGTTAGAAGCACACAACTTGAGTCAAAACTTAAACCCAAACATCGTCATGTACATTACTTATTTTCCGTCATTATGCCGTCTGCCTATCACCGGCTCCAGCAGACTGCTGTTAACTGCCCTGTTTTTTAAACCTGAGCAAAGGCCTCGAATGTACTTACTAAGAACATCCGCAAAAATTGAGTTCAGACGCAAATCAAAAGCACATTGTTCGTGTTATATTTGTTCCCTGAGAAGCTTAATTTTGTCTGATGCGATGACAGAAAGAGGTAAAACATATCATTTACAGGGAACACTAATTGGAGAAGATGAATGCAGTAAACATCCAAATGTTGTGCAATATATCAAAATAAAGACGTTGCCGGTACTCATGGCCTGACAGAAAAAAATTAATATAGGAAACATACACATACATAAGCTCTCTAAGCTCCTTTACGGAGCATTGGAAGATGATGATGATAATATAAGAAGACTTTGTCCTCTCAGCTCTACTGCCTTTATTCGTGATCGGCTCGCTGCTGATTTGCTGAGTTTGTGCTACCGTTGAGCATTTGGAAACTAGTGAATAATTGAAGTCAGTTTTCAGTTCAGAGGCCTCCATTTTTGTTTGCCCATTATGTTTGACGCCTTGTTGTCAGTCACACTTACCAAGACTGAAGCGTAACAACAACAATCGGCATTGCAAGAGCGGCTTCTCCTATGTGTGAAGAATGACATGTAAATAAGCTAACTGTGTGTACTCAAGATAACATCAATTTAATTAGCTCCCATATCTCAACTCAGCCACTTTATGGACTCATATTTTATAACGATGTGTGTGTGTTTAGTAAAAAGAAATAACTTTGTTAGAATGATATATACTTGTACTATATTCGTACTTGTTGCATATGACCATATTCCTTTTTTTAAATCCATTACATCATCATTCCTCATGTAATCTGTTTATACTGTTGTAAGAGATGTATGTATACCCAATAGGAGGAAGAAATACAAACATCTTTGTACAACTGTTGGTGGATAAATGGATAAAAGTTTATCATGAAGCAATGATTTTTTTCTGGAAAAGACGAAGTCTCCATTATTGTAGATATTTTTATTGCTTTTTTGAAAACGAACTATTCGCTCTATAATACCGCTTGATGCTATTATATCGAGGGCAACGTTCTTATAATTTGCGTACTTAAAAGATATTGTATTTCATCTGATTGTCATGATTGAAAATCTCATTAGAGCTCTTTATAGAGTTTTCTCAGCAACTTTTTTTTCTCTGAACATTCTCGATCCCTTTCCCTTGAAGTTCGATTTTAATTTTTTAAATGTTATGGAGGAAGAGGAAAAGGTATGGAGGATCATTCCACTCCTAAGAAAAATCTTTCCCATGAGAAGGAAGCGATAGAAAGGGAAAATCAGCCTTTTGGCAAGTTCGCTAAGCAGATAGATACAACACAAGGGTTCTATCGAAAAATAGTAAGTGGAAGATAAAGCCTCTTTCTCTTTTCCGTTTTTTGCACTAAACAGAACGATATATTCAAATAAAAGCATGGATCCTTCTAATACCATTATAGGGATCTTGGTGAGCATTTTACAAGAAAACACAAATAATGCATCCCTAAATTCTACCTAATAGGACCCACCGATAGGTAAAAAGGTGAGCTCTCAAGTGTGTGCTGCTTTTTCCTGGAAGGAGCTCCATTACCCACATATACGTATCTGAGAGAGGGTTTGGAAATACGGACAGGAAGCATCCGTCAGCCGAAAAAACTCAGTGAGTATGTACGCTCTCAATCGCTTGCTACTATACAGTAGAACTTAATTACAGAAATTGAGGTTTCCTGGAAGAGTGAGCAGGGTAATACATTAGCATGTCTTCATTCATATCCAAATTCCAGAAAAAGTGAAATATAATTCCTTTAATGCCTTCCAAACGCATGTTAGCATTTCAAGTGCAGAACATCACATGTAACGTAACACATGAAATAAAAACATTTTTATGTGAGAATACACTAAACGTGTGTGCTTTACTGCTTATGCTTCAAGTACATCCGAGATGCATGCAACACTGTTCACTCATGATTAACAATTTTTTCAGTAGCCAGCGAGCTGGGCTGCGTGCCTTGTAAATAGTGAGGGATCCAAGTCGCAGTATTTGCACCTGCCTGACTTGTATGTAACTCATGACCACTAACTACGTTCAGCTTGTGGAACAGATATTAAAGTTCTTGTGAAAAACGGAAGATGCATTGAGCACATTCTCATTTTCATGTTTGTTTGGATTTATTGTCACTTTTTTACCCTCATCGTACTCAGTAACACCTTCATGGTTGGCCTCTTCAGCATAAAAAGAACTGCTGCTCCTAGAATCCATTATTCCATCTTGATCGTAAAAACTACGGAATTCGTACTTGTATCTCTTATGATTTTACTATCTAATCAAATAAACAACAGTTCATTTGCAGTTGCATGCATACACATTCATCCATACATAATACACTTACGGAGGAGAGGGAGCCTTCTGTAATAAAAATGCATAACTTTGAGCGTGCTTCTGTCTGTACAGGGAGATGAGAACGGTTGCATGGCCATCACCATCGCAATATCGTCATATCACTAATAACATGCTTTTCTCCCTTATCGACAAACGTACATACAAAAACCATTCACCATAAAATGCAAGTCAAACTTTGGCATGGCAATGGCAAAGCAAACCATGCTCTAGAATTCAGGAACGTGTGACGGACAGGGTTTCTACTACATTTTCATGCCTTACTAGAATTTAGGTAGGATCTTAAAGCTAAGCTCAACGCTCTGGGTTTTCTAGTGTGATATCCTTGTATGATACCTATCTAATACTACTACTATCCTTGACAATGAGTAAGTAAGTGCTCATTCATGCAGCTCAAATACTGCATGACTTTATTCACAACAAATTTGAGTGGATACTTATGTGCATACATAATATACTATGTCTATGGTGCCTTGTCTTATTATAACATAACCATGCCACCAGCTATGCACTATACTGCAATGCTTTGAAGTTCAGAGAAGAAGCGTGTGCCAAAGTTTCATAAGTAGGGTAATGAATTCATTCTTGAATGAAATTTAACTTGATACTCCGCATTACTCACCAAACATTTGCAAAAAAATGTATGTCTGTTTCATTTACATCATTACATTCCATTATGGTCATTTTAAAAGGGATTCTTTGGAAATTCATAGGAATGGCGTGTAAACTGATAATACAAGAGTATTGATGACCCACTGGATGATTATTAATTCCGTTTAAATCCACATGACGTTTAGAACGACAGACTGGACCGAGGGGGCAGGTTTTTGGGTCAATGTGAGAATCGAAATAATCTTGCCAAATTCTGCATGTACGAGGAAAAGCTGGCTCAAAATTTTACTCCAAGGGATTATTTGGCTAGCAACTATTTTATCTACCAGCCAAACCGGCTGACAATGACTTGAAAACTTTCATGGTACGGTTAGATTCGCTTCTTACGTGAAACATGGATCCTTGCTGATACGGTTAAACAACTACATGATGACGATGATGAGTCAGAAGAAAAGTGCAGGTAATCACCAGACATTTTTTATCCAGGATGCCTACTCGTTTACCTGTTCACCTGAAATACCAGGCTTGGGTTACGTCTCAAGATGAGACTCTGATAGACAGATAAACATTGACATGTAGATGTATAAGTATATACAATACTTTTCCATGCGTAATCAAATATATAAATTCAGGATATTCTCGTAACCCGGAACTTCCTTGCCGGATCCTTACTATGCAATGCTAACAGTATTAAGATCATTCATACTTTGACGGACTTTTAAAGATACACAAACGTGTTGTACATGTGCGGTTGCATAGATGTACGTGTGCAAAACCCCCAAAGGCTGAAATGGTTGACTGATTTTATGATGCTAAAATAAAACTCGCTGCTTATCGTCAGAACGAGTAGTATGCTTGTTGCGTGCGTAGCTGCTCCAGTTCTTATTCATCTCACCTGAATCATAATGATACATTTTTAATAGCACCGTATTTAATTACTCTGACAGTATAAAGCAAACCTTTTACACTTTTCTATACTCACCCATCCATATAGAAAGGGAGCATAACTTATTTGCATTTTCAACGCATAAACTAAAAAAGATTTCACTGAAAATATGGAAAAGTTTATGATAGCCTCTTCTACATAGGGATAGGTTATAGGAACGTACTTATGGAGTAACAACACAGAGAGAGGATTCCGAGACCCAAATGTTTCAACTATGGCGTCATACTCATAATCATTTTTATGTTTTCAGTCTGTTGACATAATTGTGTATAATCTATGCAAAGATCTCCGCCATGTGAGTTGAAACATGTCATCTTATTATTATTCAGACTTTTATCATCATCATCATTCACCAGTTTCGATTGCCCACCTCGTCTCCTTTCGGTTACCTTTATGTGCATACCTACTCATTTTGCAAAGGGACGACTTGCGATTTGCAAGGCCAATGACAATTGACTAACATGTGGTAAATGACTGAATTAAAGTTTTGCTGTCTGGTTGGCTCCAAAGGTTCATTAATCTCCCTCATTCACCATTTTCATATCAATTAGTTGCCCATGACTCACAAATATATTATGATGTTTCATTACGGCATCTCATATTTTTTAAAAATGAATAAGGAAACATGACAAACTCAAACAAACCACCACCTACACTCATTCTTTCGTTTCAGATGCTACTGCGGAATTTTTATGTCTTATGATGATGATGATGATGTTTATACTTACAACTTATCCATTCTTCCTTTTTTCAAACATTATCATCATCATCATGTGTGTGTACATTTTTAGAACAACTACGGAGAATTTTCCATTTTTAATAGGAAAAGGGCAACCTTTATTTTTGGATTCATATTTGCCTATGAAAATAGAATTTCATTCAGTAGTTTTCTCCATGCTGGCTATATTCTTAATGCATACATTGTGGGCACAAAATTATATGGGCTACCTGAATTTCAAAATAGATATGTGTTCATCAGCAGAATCATGTGGTACAAGAAAATGCCAGAAGCCAAACAAATATATGGATGAAGTTTAATGTTGCGAAATCGGAACTTTTTTTTTGTAAAAAGGAGCTTCGTCTTCACACCAGACAGGATCGGTCAGTGGTGACGGTAGGACGAGTACACAAGAACAAGCCGTTGGCGTACAATGTGCAAGGACATTTTTGTGTAGTTAAATCATCTGGGCAGCATACGCATATTCCATTACTTTTACTTCTACTGAAAAATTTATCATATAATAATAATATACATGAATTCTGTTTTGAGGAGTAGCCAACCTTGTTTGCAGCATGACTTTGGGTTTCAGTAACAGCGTAACGTAGTGAAAAACGTTTACTCACATGGACATATATGTACTTGCACAGTTTTGTAAAGATGTGGAGATATTCACATGATATCACATGCTAAATACGCACCATGACACACTATGTCAGACATAGATCATATGGTACCGGCATAGATAATATGTGGATACAAGCTGATAGCGTAGGATGAATTGGTGGACTGGAATTTGTGATTGAATAATCGTCATCATCGGTATTTATCAATTTCGAGTTCAATTACACGAAAATAGTAATGAACTTGTAGGCTACTTGTTTGGCTCCGTTTCTTTTCACGCTTTTTGTAAAACCCGAGGAAATGTATATGTTTAACTGGAGTCGTGCAGCAAGTCGTTACGCTAATGAGCATCACGTAACTATGTACTGTTTGGACCAGTTGGCAAAGGGTTTGTACGTTAACCCCACTTTAAGTATTCCTAAATTCATGATGTTAAAGCCTTAGATTTAATCCTTTTTTTGCGGTTCAAGTTTTCGAATGTCGTGATCATTTGATTTTTTATCAATAGGTAATTTGAGAAAGAAATGAAAAATCCCCGAAACAGAAATGTGCAAAGAAATGTTGTACAAGAGGTTTTGCTTATCATAATTCAGGCACGGATGCCGAAACTTTTTTTTGCTTTTAAATTCCATGTGTCCGTTTCTCATTAGTCAAATATATCCTCTTAGCGCATGTTTATCTTCTATCTTGACATCAAATCGGCAGACCTTGTTGCAACCAGGGTTGTCGTGATCGTTTATGTAAGTGTTTAAACTCAACCAGAGTGACTTGAATTATTTAAGCAAGGACAGGTCGTCCTGATTAGTTCAAACATAACAAAATTGTTGTCTATGATTGTTTGAAGGTACAACACGGAAAACTTTCATTCTTTAAAAAATGTCTTTATTTCCTAGACATATATTCTGTAAACAATTTACGTCATCAGGTAGTGGTAAGACAAACCCGAGGAAAGTTATCTTATTTTGTGGAGTTATGAGCCGGAGACGAAAATCGAGTACGTTAGTAAGGTACAGATTGGGTCTGGTTGCCAGCAACGTTGTATTATGTTTTAACAGTGCACACTAGGATGAAACCAAATGGGGAAAATTATACAACAACCATCTCTCTATCTCCCTAAATTTCGTGTATGCAATAGCAGCAAAAATGTAAGGAATAGTTCTGCTTGCGCAATGAAGCCATGAGCCATTTTTCAGAAAGTCTGCTATCTTAAAATATTGCGTGGGAAAAGCCTACACATTTTTCGGGCATAATTGAAGGAAACTACTTGCTTCGTGTGGGCAGCTTACAACCTACGATACCGTAAACAATAAAGTTATTTCAACAAATAATACGGTGATGCGCTGCTTATTTCCAGAAGTATATAATGCAATAAACATGTGGTATTGGGGTGTAGACTGATCTCAGGAGGAGTTGTTTGACATAGTAGCATCAACCGTGTTCCAAGTAATGTAATTGTTCATATTTGTCAACAAGATCATTACATTATATTCTCATTCAGCAACAGAATCCCTGTTTGTATTTCCAAATGGATATCTTATGTGGCAGGAATGTTGTCGTGGCTCCTGTTTAATGATACACGGTGAAAGTTAATTATCCATTTGACCTTTCCACCTGTGATATCAGTGATTATTGTGTTATGTTTGAACAAAAGGTCCCACTCATTCTTCGAAACGGAGTGAATGCCCACAAAAAGTTGGCCAAGCAGTGAAATAAAAGCTGCATTATTAATACAAATCAAGCCACAACCAGCATCACTACTCTCCCAAGATATCCAAGAAATGGCATTAGGCAGCTTATTTGCTCATACAGCTTAGCATAAATGAATAGGAAACCGTAGCAAGAAATCACCGAACTTGTTTTGCTTGTTTTGTCAACTCCCAAGCTATTATAAAAAATCTGGAAGGAGAATATACACCGAAGAGTGACTGAGAGACATGGATTTGTGCACTCTTTCGTCTTTCTAAGCACCAATCTGTCACAAAGACTAAATCCGACCCGACCTTCTTAGCCCTGCTTCTCATACAAAATACTTTTCTCATGAGTGTCAGCCAATTGATTTTGAGCTAGAAAATACAGAGTTAAATATGGAAAAAACTAGTCAGCAAAAGCCAGTTTTCAATTATCATCAAATCACCTGTAGACATCTCATTAAAATACTTATTAATTTATCATTTTGAGCATTAGAGCCGGTCACATTTGAGCCTGTGTGTAAGATTCTTGTGTAGAGATTTCCGAATCGAGATAAATAAAATGAAAGCCATTTGTTGTTTTGAAATATTCTCAGAAACTCGTAAAACTAGTCGTTTTACAAGTCAAAAGTGACAACTTATACCTAAAGAGTCCCCAATAAGAGGATTAGTATTTTGCAAACAAGTACAAGCCAGCTTCAGCGCCAAAAAATACATTTTGATCATTACACTTTGCTAAGAGATGGGTGCAAAAATCCATTGTTTTCCAGTTTGCTGGTTGACAAAGTAGGAGTTGTTTAGTAGGAAAAAGTCTGATTAACAAGGGAAATTAGCTTGATATTATCGGCGTTAATGAATTCCTAAAACAGAGTTATATACTAAGAGAAAAAGTAAACAAAGACAGTTGTCACAATGGTTGCATAAGAGAAGCCGTTATTATGACCATCTTGTCAGCCAAGAGACTCTAAAAAAATCCCGTCGAATGAACGAGAAGCTTTCACTTTCGAATTCCCACACAACAAGGCTTTTAGTTAATGTGGATTTATTCAATAAGCAGTAGCATGAAACACAACCTGACCATCACGACTTTAAAATATTTCCCCAATTAGTTTATCTCATTAAACAATTTTTCGCGGCTAATGGAATTTCTCTGGAAAATGAAAAATGCCAGAAAGACAGCCGAATAAAGTTTAAAATAACACAATAATGAGTACCGTTGAAATGTTGTCAGTTATCGACACCCACTTCTCGTCCCACACAAATGAAACCTGTAAAATTCTACTAATTCGTCTAACATGTATATCTCCGAAACTGCCACAACATGAGCAACAAGGTTGACTGGAAAAAGAGACAAAACTGTGTCTATGATCCTTGTACCAAATACCTATTCGCACCGTACCTACACGTTGGTAATCTCGATTTGAGCAAAGTCTTTAAAGCTGAATGAGAATGAACTTTAGTCACTTCTCCTTTGCGGCTTATTAAGATGCAAACCAACTTAGTTTAATGTGCCTTTTCAATGAAACTATAAAGAACATTTAGAAGCTCGTTTCATAAGTAAGTGGAGACGAGAGTCAGTATAGGCGCCGATGTTTTATCTGCCTTGTTTGTAATTGCAATTGCCCACGCCTAGTAATCGTTACTCAGATTATGAGCGTATTTAATGAACCCTACGTTTGACTTTAAGAAGCCACCACATTCCGCTTTTGGGTTTTAACTAGATCATTGATTATGGTTATCGCTATACAAGTTTTAGGCATCGCATGTTTCATGACTTGTCAATGAGGCAGGAATACATTCAATTAAATCGTGCTTAAATCACGCTTGAAGGCGTAATTTATTAATAATCTCTCACGTTTTTATTTTCTCAATGCAGTAATACACACATCCTTTCATTACACAAAAAATAAGGAGATGAGTAATTTAGCTAATACCTCTAATATATTGCATTTGATCCACGTTTTCTACTATAGAAGTAAGTGGATAGAGTATACATATTAATTTGCATACCTTTACAACTATGTGTATATGTGTACCAACAAACATTTTTGGCTATCAGCAGCCGAGATTAATTCAATTCGGAAAGGGTTAAATGGACACGTTTTCTACAAACGTGTCTACTTTACAGAAGGAGATATACGTACATTGTTGCACGACAATGAAATCTATTGTTTCGACAAACTCGGGCTAACTTTTGCACTATGCCCTTTGTAACAGGGTTATACATCCCATTCAATCAAATGTACTTCAAGATTACGAAAACTGTCTAGAAGATATTTATAAAAACGGGAGGTGTACTCAGTCTATATCGTCGTTGATCATATGATCATGGAAGTAGTACTATAAAAATTTGGTAAAGATTATTTTTACTTGACTTTCTGCATGCGTGTTTTCCATAAGTAATGCATGCTTTCTGATCTCTGGGGTATCTCGATAAAGCGTTTAAATAACACAGGAAAGAATGAGAAAGAAAGTGCATAAATTACTCAACAGAAAAGAAGTGAGACTGTGCTGCTTTTTCATGAACATTTTATAGATGAGTAATAATATTATGTTCCTGTAACCTTTACAGTTTACAGTTTGGGTCAAACATCACAATTGATAAAGGTTGTGATATGCGTTCTTCACTACTTAAACAGTTATTTCCCTGAAGGTCACCGCTGAAAGTGAAATGTGCAAAATTTGCAAAACTAAATTTCAATTCAGTGTTTGATACTCGCAATCCGTGCTCATAGTTAAAACTCATTTTATTCGGAAGACGAGTCCGTTTTTATTTGGTGTCTAGTGTCTCATTTCAGTCAAAATGTCCACTGGCTAAGAAGGTTACTAGACAGACAGAATAATTTAATTGAAATGTTTCATTTGGACCGGCTCACCAAAGCATTGCCACATGGGGTGAGAGATTCTAGCAAGATATCACACTTCCCCAAAACCAGAAAATAAATAACAAATATCTACATTTTATCTAACAAAGATTGCAAGGAAAAAATGACTTCGGTAGACACATGCGGCAGGATAATAAACGGTTTATTTATGCGTGCTTGAGGCAACCGTTTGCGTGAGGCTTTGTAGCTTTGTGTTGGCTGGCTTTGGAGCAATCAAAACTCACACTAGTCAATTGTTTGAATGAATTATTTTTGTGAATGTGTTCCTTCAAAAATTTAGAAATTCTTTGGTAGACAAGCAGCAAATTGTCGTATGATTTAATTTGACATGTTTATTTGTACATTATCTACACTTCTCTACTAAAAAATGTTTCGTTACGCACACAAGTCATAATGATGAGCATGAGTGTAGCACATTCACTCACACGTTTTTGCACATTCAATTGCAAATGTATGGAAAACATACGGTCATAATCTTAACCTGTCGTCGGATCGCTATGTAGTGAAATTTACGCTTCTTAATTTTGCACCTTTTTGAACAAGAATGGATACTGATATGACAGGAGTCGAGTAGTAAAGCCTTCAATAGTGAAATGAACTAGAGGTAATGATACCATTTCATTGAACTTCCTGAAAGTAAAATAATATATAGTTGATGCTTTTCTTTAAAAAAAATTATCTATCTCGAGTCGCAATCGCTAGCAGACCGAGTGGAACACGAACAGGTCGATAATAGTGACAAGGAGAACTCGTAAATTTATTTCTTTCGTGAAGAAAGGCTATCTGTAGAATTTGTCTTGGTCGTGTACTACAATACTCAGGAAAACCATTGTCACTCTGACTTATTATTACATTTACCAAAACAAATTCAGAATGGACAAGACAAGACTATAATTCACCTCATCATGTAAAAAATTGTATCATGAGAAGATTGCAAAGCATAGGAGATAAAAGAGCGGTGTCAACGGGCCATGCAACTAATGTGCATCTGCATCAACTCATAATCAAGGATATTAGGTATGTGCATGATATATTTTGTTGTCACTCTGTTTTTTGTTCTAAATGCATTGATTATGGGATGAGGAGTTCAAGTTCACGCCACGCACAGTAGCAAGTTTCCCCTTTGATTCAGATGTATACGAATCCACATGCTCACAACAGGATTTTAGAACTACAGTTAACACGCAGGAGAGACAGGGAATAGGGATACCGAGAGTGCACAATATTAAAAACAAAGACGTCATTCACCACAATTAATTACTTGCAAAAGTTGTCCATTCGAGTCACTTCCATCCAGAATAACTGGCCAATAAATTATTTTTTAATGGAAAAGAACAAAAAACACTGGAATAATAAACTTGCTCATTATACAGAGTTTAGCGCTACTACTACATTTTCATTAGTTGTTGGGATGGATCTTATATTATATTCCACTATCTGGTTGCAGTCGGATAAGGAGAGAGGTGGATGGTGATGATGACTTATGTAATGATTCAGTCATACCGTATTACTTTTTGTAAGAAAGTTCGAAATCTACCAACATACTAGTGGAGTGTCATAGTCAAAAGTGCAGCTCAAAGATATGTACATACACGATTTATAATGAGACAACTTCTGTAGTAACACTTAGAGAGCTAGAAGCCATCATGTTAACAACAGTAAAAATGTGATACGCAGCAGAAATAAAAAATTGTAATGTTCTGCATTAAGGACTCCAACCTGTAAGGAAAGATGTTTCTGTAATTCAAGAAGAACTATTGGGAAAGTTAAAAGTCATCAGTGGAGTGGAGTGCAGGAGCAGACAGATTGCAGTGCGAAGGCCATAGTGCCAATCAAGCGAAATGGAAACCCGCTTACATCCTCAATCCTCTCTCCTCACTGTCAATTGCATTTTGTAAAAAGCCTAATGCGTAATACAATGATATTGGCAAATTAAACTGTTTTCAGAAGTGAAACACATTTTTTACTGATGCAGTTTAAAAGGATTTATAATGTTTTTAGGTATATCTATATACGTTCACAATGATATGTACATTATATTATATAACGTCAATGATTTTAGGCATACTTTGCGCAAAATATTTGACTGCCTTAACAATTTGTCGCTGGCGACAAAAATAGTGGCTCGCTTTTATTACTTTAATGACATGGCATAGAGGACAACTGTTTTTTTTTAAATTTTTGTTTTTGCTGAACATGTGCAACAGTAATATCTAAAAATGTTCAAGTTGAGGCTCAACACATTCACCACTATTGCATCTTCCTTTACCATAATATCCACAAGGAATATTTTCACCGGGTGCAAAGGGTGGCTCAAAAACAATTTTTTTGCTGGACGAAACAGTTATTTTGCATGAAAGTTGTTTGCACAAGTAAGATGGGGATTTACTGGGATTAACAATGACAGTTCCCACTTCATTGTAACTTATTCTAGCAAAGTACTCACACAACTCGCTCATACTGTAATGATCACCTGGAAATCCAATGAACTTATTGGGAGGAATAACTGGCTTGATACTAGTTTTTGCTAGGCACTTGGATTTACTTGACAACAAAAATTCTTTCATGGTTTCTAGAGAGCAGCTTGAGAACTGGAACATGTTATCTGTGCGTAAGGTGCTTGGACTCATAATGAAGCCATCCGCTGCAGAGCAATGTGCCTTTTTAGAGTCATGTTTTACCCCAAAGTTGTGAGCAAATTCATGGACAGCAGGATACACTCCGAGGTGATGACCTCCAACATCTTCGACTACTGAAAATGCTTCGTATTTCTCATCCGACGACTTTGTGCATGCTCCCCGCAAATACGCTACACCTAGAACATCGGGTTCGAACATGCCATTTACCTTTCTATACAAATCCCTGCCAGTCAATAATATGGTATGGTCGTATTTGTCATATTTTCCATTCGTCTTTTTGCCATAATTTCTAATTCGCTGAAGAACTAGCTCAATATCAATCACATCCTCGCCATTGTTAAGCTGGGATTTAAAAACTTTCTGTTCGACAGTTTTACTCAGAACACTAAATTGCGAGACCTGGAACACTACAGTCGGAAAACTTTCATCGCTCAGATGGCTATTTGCATAAATATGATTGACGGTGTGAAAGAAAATACCTAGATATGTTGTTTCATTCATCATCGAATTCTTTATAGCTTCTGCTAGTACAGAATCCAATATTACTTGGGTCTCCACTACAAAGTAATTTACTCCGGGAACTTTCTCCGTTGTTTTCACCATTCGTCTTTCCTCAGATTGAAGTACAGGTGACTTTGTTTTTACTTGAACTTTGGATCCCATTAATGATGTATGATTTTTGTGAACTAGTGAAAACTCTGGTACTACAGGACTGAGGAGTCTTTCATTCATTCTATTGAAATCTTGTGCAACGACCTCCATCAAAGGCTGCGCCCTTACCTGTCAAATAAAATACGTTAAGATCTCTACTTTTCAATTTTTTCTAATGCTAACTCTACTTACATGTAGCGAAAGGTATCCAAAAAGTAACAAGAAGGTAGTGCAAAACTTATCCATAATGCTCAATTCGTCAACAAAGACGTTTAGAATACAACGTGTTTGAAAATGACTGAAATTTGAATGGAATTCAAGCATATTTATAGCAGAAAGTGTAAACAAGTGGTGATGAATTATTTTCAGGTAATATATGAGAGAAACGACTCATGTTTATTTTCCAGTGTCCTTAAACTCGATTATTTTTGGAAATTCCCAGTACTGCTGGGGTTCATGCAAGATCGTAAAACCTTATGGAGAAGGAAACTGAAGGTTGAAAGTTAAGTTTACAACAGTTGGAAATTTTGTTTATTGTTTAGTTGTAGTGTGGTGAAGTCTTTTAAAATTGCAGTGTTCATTGCCCTCCAGCTCAGCTCAACTTACAATTCTCATTCCTCCTCGTTGTTATTGATCATCTATTTTGACAACTCTTAACTAACGAGGTCTCATTCACAATTGCTTTCCCTATAAACATTTGATTAGCTGAAACTTTACCACAGTTGTATTTACGGTAAGTTTATAAATGATGACAATGGAGTATATTCAACCTTTTATGTAAGGTAACGCTAATGACACACCTGAAACTTAAAACTTGCAATTCCACGATATGTCTTTACATCTAATTTTCTACGTCTGTATTCTGAGTACGGAAACAACTAAAAAACATCAAAATACGACAACAATTACATTTTATTTAGAACAATTTATATGACTTCGTTTTAAGTTTCAGTTTAGTAGCATTATGCTACGTTTTAGGGATAAGGATACATTATACAATAAATAACAAATCATATAACTTCAACTTCAATGAAGCTACTTCATTGACGGAAGGTTGTTGTTGCCATTACGTGGAAATGGATCAATGTTATTGCGTTGTGTTTTCCTGTTATGATATCTGTCCATGAAATATTATTGACTGCTTTGATTCTTTGAGATGATTCCAGATATCCATTATATTATGGAGTCAACAACAAAGACAGATTCGGAAACGTATGATATTTTAATGTTTTGAAGCAATCAAAATCGAATCACAAGTTTTGGAAAAACATTAGCTGTCAACTACAATGACAAGTAAAAAACTTCTCTAATTACCTTATTTCTGTTTTCTTATGAAATTTGATTTGATTTTTTATCTTTTATGTATATGTACATTTATTTTGTATTCAAACTTTAAGTTGAACCACTTTTTACTAAGGTAGATGGTCTTACAATTTGAATCTAATTAAAATTTCACATAGAATCGGAAATATTGTAGGGCATATTAGTTAATAAGCTAGCAGTTCTTACACATGGTCCTATGAATAGAGTAGCATTATTACTTGATGTTACTAAGAATATCGTAAACATCAGGATCAAGATCGTCCTTTTACTCTCACGTTGCTTGAAGTTAGTTCTCCACGTGAAATACAAATATTGTTCAACCCACTTGCAACCTACAGCTCACTGATTCCCATTATCACTAAATTAGAAATTTGTGGAGGATAAATCACAAAAGCTTGAATATCCCTTATAATGAGACAAAAGGTTAGCATGAATCTCCCAGTATTCCATTAAATTTAGATACATATGTCAGTCTTCAGTTGCTAGATTCATTATCAATCAATTAATTTTCTGATTCACTAGTCAATTAGCATTTCCAAATATCCAAGTAAAAGGTGAGTCGGAAGCTTTTAATTAAAGGTTTATTCCTTTTGTTCAGATTCAGAAAAAAGCATCCCACGTTTCTCCTCTGACGTCAAACCAATTTTTTGCTACTAATTGATTTATGCAAGGACTATTTTTATATGTCACATTTGAAGCAGAGGAATGGTTTTTATTAAAAAAATTCTTTAAAACTTTGTCCTGTCGTCTACACAGACTAAGTAGCAACTGTTTTAAGCATTGCTAAACCTTCAGACTGAAGGCTTCAGTCATCTTTTCTTCTGAGAATTGTTTAATCACGAGCTTCATCATAATCAAACTTTCATTTTCAAAAACACATCCTCGGTGTTTTACCAGTGTTGTAAACATGTAACTGGACACATGCTTAAAAATCATCTTTCATTCACATTACCTGAAAGCTTACGTGGTAATTGTGATATTTTTATTGAGATTTTGCATGCCAGTTAGCAATTTGTCTGAGAGGACCTATGCTGCTTCCGTACATCAATAAGACAAGCTATAGCAGCAGGGGATTCACGGCTAGCAAAATGTAGTTTTGAGCCATACCTTAAATATTTCTTGTTTCTTTGAAGAATAGTTTAACAAAGGGGAGCCAACGATCTTACAAGTTTTCAATCACCGTTTATACTAATAATATATCAGAGACAACTTTTATCTAAACTATTTCTTTTACTTACTGAGTTATGAATTTGTACTACTGCTAAGTAAGTCAATAGCTTAGCTAATTCAGTAGCCAGTGCTATTTTTCCATTACCCGAACCTCATAGGTAATTTTATTATGAATGCGACAAATATAAAATTGATTCTGTTTCCCAGTTCCGTTTATTTCAAGCAAATCAAAAAACTGAAAAGCGTTACGAAATGAAGTTCACGCACGTGCCATATCTGCCAAAGGAGACATGATAAAGGTGGCGGTAACATATTTTCTGTCAACGCCAGGCATAGAACATGATATCAAAAATACACATTCACAAATTTATTTTTGGACCATAAAATCATTTCACACATGTGTATAATAAGCGTTGGTATGATCACTATACGGCTGAATATGAATGTACCTCGGGCTTTCATTTTTGATATGGTAGTGTGATACCAGAGAGAAAGTGTTTACTAGCTTGTAAATATAGACTCAAGGGAGTATTTTTAAATGTTATATGGGGTATTAATATCAAAGCGGTATTCCCACATATGAATGAATACGAATGCGCTCCTCAAACTACCGTGACTGACTGAGAACGTAGTTTAGTAAACACATCGACGAGATCCATAAATTATGTCGCGTTTTGCTATATGGCTCATTATTTTTAGGGAGCGCTAACATATACTCAGAAACTATTATGTACATACATAAACCGGTATAGGAAAGCTTATAACTTCAAATTTACTGTGACATTCATCATGCGGATACCCGGAAATCTTTCTCTCTGCTAGCTACACACACTGACTTTAATTCACATGCCTTTTTCCTGTTGACAAACTAATCGCATTCTTTTCAATGTTAGACCGATGTAAACAAGACAATGGTAGGGAATTGAAGAATTTGGTTAGCAGCAATTAATAAATATTTATGATAATGATTGCCAGCTACGGTGAAATACTTTGCAAATAAATAAAGACCATGATTGATAAGATAACGATGACGACTTCTGTTTTGCTGATCCATTTCTCCAATTTCAATGGAATCTTTCTCCATTTTCTATTATTGAATTAAGTGTGGGCTTCAGGGCGCCTCTTGTCGCCCTCTTCACCTCTCTGTCCGATTTTAAAAGAGGATCCAAACATGTGCTCAATAGATGAAAGTCACAAGTTTTTCGGGAAGGAATGTCCCCCACACCACACGTACTACTGTGGCTTTTATTAGAAGAAAACATATGTTTATTTATGCTTTTGGTGACACATTACAATTTCATGTTGTGATGGATAGCACTCTTATGAGTGTTTTTTAATAGGTGATGATAAACAGCTATATTTGTAATTGCAAAAATAATGTCGCAAACATGTAGCGCCAACATGTTGCGGATTACCAAAAACAGAAATGCTATTATTGTAAGTGTGACAAGAATGAGAACAATAATAAAGCCGTAGTTATTTAAACGGTGGAAGATCCTTCAAAGTATTTATTGGTGTTAGTAAAATTGCGGCAATAGGTCATTGTTATTTTTGTTGCAAGAGAGAGAAACAAATAAGATAATCATCTAATGAGAAATACATAATATTAAAAACGCACTTTGTCGCCTCACATTGTAATGAAATGAAATTTCGTGCTTTAAATGTTAATTGCCATTTCTAGTTGCAACTGCAGAGGAAAAGAAATTTACGACTTAAAATGAAACACGCATGATTGCCCAATTCCTACTTATTCTCCTTTATACTGACATTAATACTATGTAGAGTAAAATTGTAATACATCATTAAATTTTAGTATGTTTATTATGACAGAACGAGTTCTGAGCATGAATGCATAATGGGGCTAGTTGAAACAGTGTCAAAAACAAGCGTATTTATTGACAAAGTTACATTGAAAGTAATAGTAACATCTGCCGTTCCAGTGAAATGTTTTATTTCGCATTTGCATGCAAAGAAGTTTTGCTCTAAACAACGCATCATTGAAGTGTTATTATGTTCTTCCACGTAAATGAAATGAAATTATGATAGAGATAAGCACAAAACTACTAAAAGTACTTCCATTTATGTATGAATTATCCATGATGCGGCGTTTTTACTTGATTTGCGATATTCCTATTAGAGAAAATATACGCTCGTGGGTGACCGATTTTTAGCTTCTTAATAAGGCGGAAACTTTTATTGTCACCAACTTTATTTGTTTTAGGCTCCATTTTAGGCACATCGTAGAGTGCGTAATCATCATAATTATTGTAATATTCAGTGTCATCTTCGTCAGCAATACTCTTAACAAGCCAGACGTCACAGGGCTGAAAGTGGTTGCAAAAATGTTTTATGCAACTACTTTGTTTCTCCGTTCTAGTAACATTTTGCTGTATTTGTCAGTTGTTACAATTGTTTCTTTAAGTTGTGTTACATTAAGAAAAATCAAATAAAAATAGCTTATTTCGGCAACGAGGAGAAATATTATCATTGCAAACCATCAATTCCCGTCTCGAGCTGAGATCAAAAAGGACTTTCTAGGTTTCGGAAGTTTTCTGTGTAAGCAATAATTACACGCATGGGGTAGCATCACTAGCAGACAGACACGACAAGACTATATAGTATCCGATGAAAACGATAAACATCAAGAATCATGTTATATGTATGTTGAGAAGCCAAAATAATTTGAGCTTGTCGAATGAAAATAGGTAAACACACATACATATTCGAGTGGTGCGTGAGTCAATCTTCTATTTTCCAACATTTATACGCAAAAATGCAGTTTAACGTCTACATTTCCCATCGTAAAATCTCATGGGTTTATGTTTTCTATGGATAATGTGTGTCACTTTCTAGTTTTCGTACATAATTTACAATATTGTAGTTGCTGACACGATTTTTTTAGCTATATGTTTTCAGTTGAGCTAATGTCAACTCCTAGAAAGATTTCCGCGTTACATTTCTTGTTGAAATTTTGATAGTGAAAGCTTGAGTTAAAGCACGCGTCATCTATATTATTAGCAGCTTCAGAAGTTTATGCGTTAAATTTAAAAAAAATTAAATTTGATTGCAAAACTTGACATGATTCTGAGTTTTTAGCAAATATTCGTAAAATTTCATACTAAGGAGGATGCTGCAGCATTATACGAGATTTTTGTGTAATCAACGGTTCTACTCTATGAATGATGCCCTGACAATTAATGGTATGCGTATTGTATGGAACGCTAAGATTTGCGAGATGTGATGTGTGAGCCTCGGAATAATAATTGATGATGGTATCGACCAACGCAGTAAATGGTTATAATTGTAACAAGAATGCTTTCAAAAAAATTAGCGAAGGCGAAAAATATGCGAGCAGTGGGAAGTTGAGGCGCCGTGAGGATATTCATAGTTGTGTCTTCTAGTATACCACCGGCACCAGCCTGCAAACCTCTTCTCATTAATCTCCTTAAAAGCAATTTTCGGTGCGTATATATATGATATTTATAAAAAACTTTTCAATAAACTTGTAACACGGCACATTACGTCGGCTCTTAGCGTTATATTTACTCATATTACACAAAGCATAGAAAGCAAACATTTGGTTTTTGTATTTTATTTTGTATTTACATGCTTATTTTGCTTAACTCTAACTTACATATACCAAGTATTTTTGCATACCTATGCATAGCTTCTCAAAAGTGCTGCTATAGCAAGGATTATCTATGAAGCGTGCAACCCTAATAGTAGAAGACGCCACTATAGACGCAACGTTATATTCCCTATCAACAAGTAGGTCGTTTAGGATATTACAACTGCAAAATGGGATATTAATATCATAACAGATCAAGGAGTACACTTCACAATGATGAATTGAAGATATTTTCAAGGGAGCGACATTTTTATTCCAAGTCAAAGTCAGACTACTGCTGCAACCCCACACATGCATTCGTGAAATTCCTCGACCGTTGCGTGAGCTCATAAAAACAGCCCGCATTTCATTTCACCACTCCTTCTACTCAGGCTGTCATGCCACAGAATCCTAATATTTTCGTGATGTTCGGCTTTTTTTTCTGGACAATTCCCAGAAATGAAAATGACATATTTTTCTGAAAATATCTCTTTGTTGATGCACAAATCAATTACGGTTTCGAAGTAATCATGTCGAAGCCGTCTTGATCAGGTCAAAAAAATATCAAAGGGTTCAACTCTTTTTTACGAGAAATCGCTGGAATAATACATGGGGTTAGTCGTAAAAATACAGGATCAAGTCAAGACAGACTGAGTATGTTCATTTATAAGGAAAATCTCCGTTGGCAAAGAATGTTACAGAGAATACGCCGTATCTTTTAATCCAAAGCTTCATCCATAATAATGCACTGACTTACAATACACGCTACTAACAGGTACTCCTAACAGGAAGATACACAATAACACAATAAACAGGTATTCACATAACATCCTTTGCGAATGAGAAATACCGTGAAACTGACGTCGTCCTTGGGTACTGTGGCTCTTAGAATTTTGCAAAAGCGGAAAAACCTCCAGTTTTTAGCTATCCTGTTCGTTCCGCAGCGATGACTCGCTCATGTGGTAAGTGATATACTTGATTCTGATAATGGATTCCAGAAAACCAGGAGCATCCATATGGAATTGATTCAGTAATTTCCTGTGCTTTTCATTTGTGCGTATATGCCTGCCAGCGAAGTAAGTAAGCTATTGGCAAAATGATAGAACATGCATAAGAAAGCGTAGATCATTCCGTTTGAGAAAAGTAACAGGTGAATTACTATTTCCCGTTTCCCGTAAGATCAGGATATATTAAAACACTCTTAACACAAAATACTTTTAAAACCCGGATACAAATGGCCCTACAGTGTTTTGACTTAATAGAATGAAATGAACACAAACAACCATCTTCCTTGTATTTTACTTTTTAAGTGAAGTTTTATTACTGAAACAGAGTTGGCGCTTTGAAAAGATACATCAATTGTAGTTTATATTTATTGATAAAAAATGCACGATTATAAGTGAAAACGACGTCGACTGGCTTCCATCTTATGCCGTTTGTTAGTGATAATCCACTGGTACTCACCAGTTTTGGATTCAAACGTCCCCTTCTGAACCGACCGAAGCTTGAGAGTGAACCGTGGTCCAAGTTCTCGTAACGCGGCCTTAGACCCATCCTTTTTGAACTCATACCTGCAATTTTAGTAATTAAAGGTTTGCCTAAGAATAAACTCCTTATACCATAAAACTATCAATTTATGGATTAATGACACAAACTTGAGCATACCGATGATGTCGAAAAAAGATGTAGTCCCGTTGATTATGAAAAGTCACAATTCGTCGGCCTTTAAATTGCGGCTCATAATGGAACAATGACGCAAACATCCTGCCGACACCCACTCCTAACCGAGTCCTGAAATTAGACCATAAGACTTCCGGTCGGTGGCTTGTTATTTCTCGCCAGTCTCTCTAAAATAAACGAAATACTATTTTTACTCGATAATGTCCAACAACAACAACACCAACATGCGTCATTGCAATTCCAGTCCCCTAATAATATTCATACCTTTATATGTTTTGTCAACTTCACATTGCTCAATCGAAAGAAGCAAGTTGGTCCTTCTGGAAGATGACAGATGAGCATGCTACCTGTAAATTTACATACATTATGTTTAAAAATGACCCAAGCTCGCATAAATTGAAATGGAAAGTTTACATCAAAACTGTGATTCCTTACTTGGCTCTTTTCGATCTTCGTTTATAACAACAATATCTGTAAATTCATGATCTTTAGCCTGGTTGACAATGTTTTTGATCTTTGCCTGCCGACGATGAAACACAGTCGAGTTTGGAATCACACGTTCCATCTCTTTCAAAAACAATCTTGTTTTCTATAAGTGACAAAAGCACATAAATTTAATTCAGCAAATAGTCTCATATACATAATATACGAGTGACATGATAAATGATACCCAGTATTTGAAAAACCACTCACCAGGTTAGGGTTCGCTGATGACGTAATGAGAACCTTTGGAACATAACTTTTCTCAAAGTAACTAGTAAACTCATCAAGTGCCATATCCTCAGGAGAGTTCTTATCAACCATAGTTGAGTCATGCTCCCTAAGAGTCTCCAGAGTTTTCGGAACCTGTCTTGGAGGTGCATCTTCACCAAGTGCATCAGCTTCCCGTTGCTTCCGCCTTCGCTCTTCTTTCTTCAACTAAAAACATAAATAGTCTGTCAGTCATCACAGTTAAAACATTACCCATTACATGTAACCCACTATCAACTTTTAAAAAATGGAGTTCAAATTGCATCTTCATCATCAAGTTAGCGAAAATTGTGCAACAATGTTGCTCATTGTTGTTAATTGTTAATTAATGATACTGCAACCCACCTTTGCTTTCAATTTCTTAGCTTTTGCAACATCCATCCGTTTCTTGTGTCGATTAGGTTGTTTGTTTGCTTTGCTCATGACCCCATGATAATCATCCAAACTGGGGCCTGTTGGCTGCATTTTCTCCTCCACCTCACTCATTTCGTCTTCACTAGACATGGCTTCGAACAATTAAGTATTTCTTTACAACAATTCAATTCCTTTTTCACTTTTTCAACACGAATTATAATTCACTGCTTCCAAATCACAATATTCTAAACAATTTCAGGCAAAAGTGGAAATTAAAACCGCAATGAATAACATCCCCTTGCTAGCCAAAGCACGTGTGCTTGTCAGGATCTATTAAAGGACCACCTTTGAAACTCGCAGAGTTACTTCTATCCCGAACGGGGCAACGTTGGAATAGTTCATGTGCTTACGAAAAACACGCTAAGACAAAGGAGGAGTAGGACTATGACATCTCGGCCAGGTACAAAATGCATAATACACACATTGATATCGGTATCCATGTATGCGGCTGTAGGTAAGGTACATAGTAGTATATTTTGCTGCAATGTATATATAATATACTGTATTGGATCTCTTCGCCTCAATCACCCAAACACAATTTGTTCAGGTATGTACATAATGCAATGCATTGACATGACAATTGTCGAATTTTTAACAATGTTCATCTGTGTCTACCTTGTTATTGTTTTAACTCTTTTTGTACTAACTGGTAGATAATTGTTATTACATTCGAAAAAGAAAAAGTTTGAAAACGTGATTGCACAACAAGATACAGAGAAACCATATCAAGTGTCATAATTTCAAAAGACCAAAACTACGACACGATGAAATTTTTTATTGATGAAACATGGCTCACTTACCTATGCGCTCGCTGCATACTAAATTGTTCATATCCACATGGCCAGAACTTGATGTAGAGTTGAGCAATTTGGTAAGTTCGTTGTATGTGTAGTAGCGACTCGAGATCTGAGTTATCAATCTAATGTCTCAATATTTTTACGAATTTTTGGAATCTGCCATCAAAAGCATATTACAACAGCTAAAATGAATTAAACAACTCCTTGACATTTTTCTGTACTGAAAGATCATAGCTATAAATAAAACAACGCTGTGTATGTATTATTTTTACAGCCATACAAGTTTTTACGCGGCTATAACGTTTAATTGAAAGCGATTGACATGTATCCAGTGCTCTAACAAATTCTTCTGTTACCAGTTAATGTACGAATGGAATACTAACATCGATTTTAAGTAGCTAGCCAGTCAGCTTTCCTGTCTGTGTAGAAAGGGGAGTCACTTGGGAGCCAAGTAAATTGAGCTCACCTCTACCTGGCTGGTCTACCGAATGGCATAATCACCAAAAATGAATGCAATATAAAGGAAGCATTATTCACTTCATCTCAACAACCACCTACTTTCCTACCTATACCTTCACTTAACTTAGAGCTATTATCAGAGATCATCGCATATAGCAAGAATGCAATGGTTCATATATGCCCTTAGGATCACATCAAAACAGGTTGTAATGCTATATCTCGTTTCATGCTGTTAGTAAACATTTGCACGTTAGGGAGTTGAGTAAAAGTGTTGTAGGATGGTCGACGAAATAAAATATTATAATGTGTGAAGAAAATGAAAAAGGTCCTTGGCTATTGTCTCTTATTTTAACAGGAATTACATAGATTTTAGTTTTCAGAGAAGGCATGTGAGCAATGCATCAACTGCTTTGCTTCCTCTTCAACGCAGAATTTTATCAATGAAAGTAAAATTGATTTCCTGGCCGCTGCACTAGGAATTTGTATCATATTTTTTATCTTTCTGATAAGGAAGATTAAATGTGCACCATGTTTTATTGCCTCCTCATATCTTTGAGTAATTTGTAGTCAGATTTATTGAGTTTATAATAATAAAATTGGTTAAGTCAGGTTGTTTCACGTGGTGACTTTACACTACTTAATGTTAAACTGTGATCAAATATTTTTGTTCGTCCATAAACTGTTGATAATGAGCAGGATGAACTTGTGCTTTGTTAAACTATTTTAAATGATGGAATCACTAAGGTAAGTCAATAATTTACACTTTTACTATTATCATTACATAACATTCTCTTTGTCGGTTGCATAAATTCTATGCAGATTTATACTTGATTGTATAATTCTCAACGCACAAAGCCAAAGGAAATATTAGGCTCTAGTTGTATGCAAATGAAAAGGTGCGAGTCTTGGAAGAAACGAAGTTCATTGTTCCTTACGCATAAAATACACTCATTTGGAACTGTAAACTTAACGGCATTTTTCGGCTGTTCGTTACTGCAGCACCGTTTATCTGAAAGAATTTAAACATGTAAATTATCAAATTTCATTTACTTTAAAAACGTTATGTCAAATTGATACAAACGTCCGAAGTTACACCGTCATATACATCAATGAGTACAACAGGTGGTTTGAATGGATAGCTTTTGTACACTACGTTCAAAATGTTGGAAGCTGGAGGTTTTGTGAAAGCGTTAACTAGTTTTTAGGGAATTATAGACGAATCAGTATATTTCACCTTGCCTGCATAACACTATAGGTGACAAACAACGGTCCAAATTATCAACATCCGGTTTTCTTTATAAGTTATGTTAAGCCCATATCTACATCAAATTCCCAACGTTCTGTCCGTACAATGACATTGCTGCAAAAGTACTCCATTACCTGAAAGTGGCCTGTAGACACAAAATAGAAACAAAAAACTGTACACAAAACTACAATGTGGTTTTAAAATTTTTGCATTATGCAATTTTAGCTGTAATAATTGCAAATGGAGGCAGGTTTTCTACTCAGTCAGTGTTGCTCCCATACCATATAAGGTTTAGTTGGTATCACTCAAATCACTGACGTCCGAATGGAAAATGGAAACAGTACTGTTTTTTTACTACGCTGAGTTGGTTAACCACGTTGGAAAAGACATCCTTTTAGCTTAAGATAACGCGGATGGTGGGTCCGATATGGTGGGGTACAATATTCTAATACAAGTACAACAGGTACTAAACATCAAATAGAATTTTTCGCGTCATATCGTTTTCATTATCAGCGTAACTTTTCAAAATGCAGGATAAAGAAATCTGACACTATCACGCCTTTTACATTAAATCGACTCTAAGACAGTAGTTGGCCAAAAGTTTAAATACGACAGATTTTTAGACCTTTGGTGTACTTTGAAGATAATATAGCTTGACTCTAAAAACCGGAAAGGCCTACATATTCGTAGCCTAGTTAAATTAACTAATGTATGTGTGTAGGTTAATATTCATAATGATCATTTATGCTCTCATTCAATAATCTCGAAATTATTTTTATTATTTTGACCTCTGTTTCATTCGCAAAAAACATTTGTGGTTCCATTCCTTACCGCACATTTAGTTGTTACAGTTTCTTACTCAGATACCAGTCAAATCTCAAAAGCATGATGAAGATATCACGGAGGATAAATGTAACGTATTAACCGGTCCCGTAAAATCTTTCATCTTACACATGTTAATATCATTGTCATTGGTTATTGAGTAGAGATTTGATCTCTGCTCCACTGCCGAACATGGTGTTATGGTATTATCTGTTCCGTGTCGGGTATCCATGATTTCACCTCTCTCCCATTCTAGACTTTTAAAACCTCGTTTAGCAATGTAACTAGCGTACATACGAGAAAAGTAATTGATGTCTTTGTAGTGAATTTCAAAATTTCATGTGTGGGTATGCCTACTTCCGTAGCTTCTGAAGCAATTTAGGAGCAAACATAAACGTCAAAAAGGCCAAGTCTGCATTTCCCATTTAGGCATTAGAGAAATAAAATCAGTGCTTCCCACACTGGAATCGAAAGGACATACCACATATTATATTTTATGAATTGTAATATATGTTGAATGTTGAAAATATATTTGCAGACGTCAGAAGAGGCGTAAGTCCATCGCGAGCTAATCTTTGCAGACTGGATTTTTTCGCTTCGTGTAAGCGATGAGTTAGTTAAACTCTTGTCCACTTTTCATTTTTTCTGCCAGAGCATCATGAAATGCAAATTCTACAATAACTATAAGAGAGTTCGTGACTCCCCATTAAACATATAGGGGTACACATTTATCTATAAACATAAAAAATACATTTAATATAGAAACTGTGACGCTGCTTATAATGTAATTCGAGTCTAAACTAAAGTAAGTTTGTACTAACTTAGGCGACAGAAGACGAAGAAGAGATGATCTTCCTGTCTTTCATATTCATAGTGCAGCCAAACTAATCTGCTTGCCACAAAGTGACCCTACCTAAGCAAAGTATGCATGCAGCCAAGCCAGAACCTTTGGGCTGTTGTTGTAAATCCCACGCAAACAATCAACTGAAAAGAAAGAGGGTGAAAAACAGGTCGAGAGTGCAGGCTTCAGGAGTGTGTAGGCACAGACATCATCAGAAGTAAAAATGTACATCATGTACGAACACAGATTTGTACCTTCTTTTGTGCAATACAAAAATTACGTGTAGTGAAACGTAACTGAATTTGGTGGAGATTGTCGGAAGATTCGATTGTTTTAATTTTCATATAATTTTGCGAAGAGCTTGAATACTGCATATAACTGATTTATGTAACTCCCCCTCGCCTTGTGTACAACACACATTGATGAATTGTCAATTGGCAGCATTATAACGTAATAAATAACACATTTCTTGTATGTTTCAGTGTAACTATCTTAGATGCTAATTGAACAACGGCAACAGCAAGGCGTTGTAATGTATTCATGTTTTCACTATTGTCATGAAAAAATGTGAAATATGTTACACGTACTTAAAATAATAGTAATTATCATGCATGGGGAAACAATGGAAAAGCAAACATTTGAATTCAGCGTATGTTTACCTGCTATAATATTTAATTGTTAGGCAAAGTTACACTCCTTGTGACTAAGCTGAGCAAACATTTTGTGTGTATCCCAAAAGAAGACACAAGCACCGCGTCTCCCCACCAGTCTCAGTTATAATGTATTAAAATTTTCTCCTACTTACATAGCGCTTCGCTCGCCTCTCCATTCATTAATAATCATTAAAGCGACATTATTATTTAAGTGTAAACTGACGGTCTGATGAGAGAACACAAACCCTGCTCGTGAATGTCTGACCAACCTAGCTCACATGAAAGAAGAAAAGTAAAATAGGCAAGGAAAAAAGGAGACCAAAACCAGCAGCAAGAACGTAACAGTATTTGAAAATAAAGTCATGGTGTTCCCTGTCATGTTGTACAACAGTAAACCCGACAAGTTATAGGGGCTCAACCTCAGAGATTGTATGAAACAGTCAGTTGCATGAAAGAGAGAGGAGAGAATCAGTGTTAGATGCACTCATATCCACATATCTATCCATCCATATCGTCTTGTTCTTCATCATCATCGTTTAATCGTGATTACTGTGATGTACAACATTCGGTGGTGATCAAAATGCAAAGAGATATCCGTCCCCTCTGAAGAGTTCCTTCAGTGTGCATTATCGTTGTCGAGGTTGTCCTAATCTGTCTTTGCCTTGCATTTTACAGTTTTGGCACAGATGTGTTTCCTTACATGTATTTCCATTTAGTTACTTGCCACAGTCATCAAACAGTAACTCCGCACTCTTTATACCGCATCGTATCCTAATCCAACACACATTTTCAAGCTCTACGAACATCAGCAAAAGTTTAAGGTTTAGGATAAACCCAACACGTAATACGACCTGAGATCCAATATTGCTAAATCGCAGAGCGAACCCATACTGGGTTCATAAGACGTTTTGAAGAGGGGTTTAAACGTGCGTGAGCTCGAAAAAATTTCGGGCGAGCACCTATATATTGGAATTGGAAATAAATAAATAAGGATAATAACTCTACATAACTTGTCCGTAGTCGTGTTTGCGTGCGTGTCTTGATTGAATGTTTGTTTCTGAGTGGCTGCGTGTTAGCCATCCTTCCATTCTGTACCATTGTCTTCACAAGCACCTTAATCATCATCATCTAGTTCGGAATAATGTTGGTGTTGCTGTGTCTTCTTGCCGTGGGTTATGTTCCTTTAAACTCTACTCTTTGTACTTGTTTTCACTTAAAGATTAATTATTCCATGTTTCTGATTATACAGGAAACGTTGATGCTGAAATTTTTATCTTGTTAGTGTGTAACTGACTGATAGATAGACAAGTAGTAGTGAGAGTTGTTATAAGTTGTCTGCACGTCTTTGGGTCGTCTGAAATTGCCCATCTGGTGCATAATGATGTGATGCGATGAGGATCATCATGATCTGGTGATACCCATGAAAAAATTACAGAGCTCAAGCTTTGTCTGAATTTTGGTGTAGCGAGTGCTCATTGTGCTTGCGTCTCAGTTCTTTTCATATCTGGAAGCGTTGATGTACTTTGATTTGAGACTTACTCCAACCCAACCTTTTTTGGAAATAAATGCCTTCTTTGTGAAAGTGACGACTGCTCACAGTTTCTTCAGCAGGTAACACGACGGCTTGATTTCTATATCGTAATCTTAATTACACACAGGTTGGATAAATGAAGCAGGAGTTATCATCGCAAGCCTTGTTGACACACATGGCTGCATATTTTACGCTCATCCGCATTGTATCTTATGAAAACAGATTGATGGGTGCTAGCAAAATCTATAGAGGTGTCGTATGGTACATAAGTGCATTCATTCCGCTTTCATAAGCAGTTTGTTGCAAATCGTCATGTCGTGACTGATAAATAAAAATTGGAATTTGTTTGCTTACAATATACGTGCTCGGTACCTATTTTATGTCAAGGCTGTGCCATGCTACTGAATATTCATTAGAAGCAATTTGTATGCGAAAGGATCCAGCAGTCTTCTCCTGCTAAAATCAGAGTTTTTAAGTCTATGAGAAGGTTGTTGCTTCGTTCGATAAAATATCCTAAAGTCAGCAAGTGTATAAAAAGTCCCCTATTCGAATCAGGTAGAATACATTATTATCTTAATACTGACTAATCTGACGATCCCCCAGTAGTATTTTAATACTACTTGTATATATATGAGATTTACCATTACAATGTGCAATAAGTTTGCTGATCATACTAAATATGGGTATATCCTCATACATACATACTTGCCCAAGATGCACGGAGGTAAGTGATGTTGAAAGTCAAGTCACCATGAGAAGCCTCCACCCTCATAATTATGACAGATCGGCTTATTCTAACCATAACCATAATTCATTAGAATAGTTCATCCGAAATATAAAAGAAAACCTTTGTCATGGTTACTTTTTGATAGAATAAGTATATGAACTCATATGGCTAGCTTGCCACTGAAGTTCATAACTCTCAAACACAAAAAATCAACTATAAATATATGTTTAATGCTTGAAAATCCGCTGGGTATCAGTTTATAAAGTATTGAAAAATTAATTAAAAAGTTGAAACAGTTGTCAACTGAATTTAAAATGTTAAACAGAAAACTAGAACAATCATCACAGCTGCTTTATAATTATAACGTTATAACACTTGTATACGCATTTACTGAAACTCTATAGACGTGAATCTGCAACATCAACGAAAAAACAGATAACATGAGATCACTCATTTTTGTCGTCGTTGGTGCATTCTCTTTGTCTGCGCACATCATCATATTACATCACCAATGCGGAATGGAATGTCCAGTCGGTGCATACACAAGTCCATCATATACCGCATTACATAAATATCATACAATAAGACATGCATGAGTTTCACTGTCACCTGTCATTGCAAATCTTAATGACGGCAGAGCTCTAGTGTCTAGTGAACCATTTGCCTTCTTCGTCTCAAGGTGAAATAGGTGTTTGCCGCATTATACATTTGTGGATCATACAGATGAGAAGAGCCCTAGATTAGACAGTACACTTTTTGTAGTTTTTGCACAACTTCCTGGTATAATGTAGAAGGACAGGAAAATAAAACACGACAACACAAACGAGCGCCGGCTGAGTACTTTAGTAGCGTTAGTCTTTTGCACTTTTTGTTGTTGGTTTGGGAGAAGAATATTTGTTTCAAATTTAGTAAATCTTGAACCCAAAAGGTCAATTATAAAACCGACTTTGAACTTTGAACGTCTCTTTGGCATAAGATCGCGAATGGTGACAAATGAAAACTGACTTATAAAGCCGAGTTGAATTAGATATTAGAGATTTTTTAATTAAATTTAGACTATTTTAGCTGACACACACAGATTAATTACAAATATCATAGCTGCTGAGCTGCTTGGTAAACTATGGTCAACGGATTTAGGAAATCTTTAGTTACAAAACTCAGCTGAGAGGTCAGCCGAACATTAGTTGATGTTAAAAACTACTTTTTTTTAACTTGTCCCTCATTGTTTCCTTTTAATTTGAAAATTTAAATCAATGACTTGTATGAATGAAGTCAAACGTACATTTCAACAGCCAACAGAGTAATTAAGGGCAACCCGTGCCTAGCTTCAAATTAAAATTACTTGCAAACCATTTATTATTACATTTAAAAGATAATATTAACTTTAACCTTTAAGATAGGAATAGTGTTTTACTAATTCTTCCACCATTCCTTGGTTTCAAGTGAAAACATAAATTCATAATTAGTTATTACTAGGAAGGTGCCAAGATTAATTGCGGTTGATTTTTGAACACATTAACGTACAAAAGAAGCATTAAAGACATTGCCGATGTCAATTAATTATGATATTGATAGATACAAGCATAATATTATCGTACATCATCTCATCATCAGTATATCCTTAGTTTGGGCTGCTTCTCTTGTCCAGGTATTAATACATACATTAGCCCATTACATTGATATGAGTTTTCCAAACATGCATAATGAGGAAGTGTTGAACTGTCACCTGTCAATTTAAGTCTATTGACAGCAGAGAGAGAGAGAGAGATAGCAGAGAGATACAGAGAGAGAGACATTGAGACTATTGCACCACCTCCGTCTCAAGATGACTTAGTCTTATGCATTGAGAAAGGGCTGTTTGCACATTTTTTGCAGTTTATGCATGCATAAGTTTCTGGTCGATGTTAAGAAACATCACCACCACCTCATACCGCCACCACAACAGAGAGCTGATTTGATTGACTGCATGTTGATTGAGAGCCTTAGTTTTGGCTGTACTTTTTTGTTATTACATATTTTGGGGGGCTCGTAATTTTTTGCCTAAATAAGTAAATTTCAGAACCCAATGTACAAACATCCAGTCATTAAACATAATTTTAACTGGAGAGACTAAATCCTAGTCAACCATCTGTTCTTTTGTTTAAATTAGCGTGATCTGAAAAGTTTTATAAGTCATCTGTCATCTGCGTTGTACTTTTCTTAACCATTATCAAAGAAATCAGTTCAGGGAGAGTTTTTAATAGCAAGCGGAAGCCAATGGAGAAAAATATTGTGATTACTTGTTTTGAACATGTGGCCAATAGAAATTGTTAGTTGTTCAATGGTTTCGTGTTTGGTTTCCCTTCAAATTTTTATAATCCTCTTCCCCCGATACTTCACAAAGAGTCAAAAGTACCTAACAATCTATCAGAATATTGCTTTGATGGTCGATGTTGACATTCCTGCCTTTTTCATCCCATCTTAAAGACAGTTTATCGTAATGTTTATGTTTATGTAAACTGTTTACAGTTTATAGTAATCTACGTGTTGACAGTTAACTCGGAGTTGTGCAGTTATTGAAAAATTGAAAGCTTCAACGTCTAGTCAAAATACCAAAGAGTAGAAATGGATTCAAAGTACGCTGAAATCACAGCAAAGATTATGGTGGATCGCTCCCTTCTGAAGAATGAAGAATTAGTGTTTACTCTCACGATCCCAAAAACCAAACCTCCAGGTAACGACAAATGAGTAAAAAATCCATCAATCAGTTTATGTAGGTTAATTGGTCAATTGTTTGAGGCACCAACTGAAATTCGTTGATGTAAAAATCATCAGCGGACCAGTTTTGATGGTGACAACATTAAATTATGCTCCAATAGCCGGAAGCCCAGCTTTTATGTTGTTAATTGAATGCATATTTGTAATTATGGACTGACAGCCGATAAACATGAATGATTTGAGTTGATAAATTGGTTTTTATGGGATGTTTTGAGGTGTGAAAGGTGGATGATTGGTTTGATGACTGTGATTACGACCATGATTGTTTTTGTGCCTTTAGATCCATCTTCATCAGAAGACAACTGCTTGGAGCAGATTTCTCCTCGCAAGGAATTCGTGGCGTCAACTTATGAGCTTGTTATAAGCTCCCCCAGACCAGTTGAGCTCAGCTTATCCAAAATGCCTAGTATTGGAAGTGGCCTGAGCGTTCTCCAGCATGGTTATGATGATAACCGTTGCAGTTGCTGCCCATATGGGTACCACATCGATGTGGACTTTGTGCCATTCTCGGCAAAAATGCTGTCCAGAGAGGTGAGACGAGATACTGGCGAAGTGGCACGACTCCAAGCGCTCAACGACAAATGGCGAACAGAGCGGCAGTCCATGGACAAGCTGTTGGGAATTTCTGATGCAAGGATGCTTTCGCCATTGGTATGATATGTACTTTTGTTGATTAATAGTCTATTGCTTAAAACTTTGTTCATTAGCTATCATGAGTAGCGCATTGTTTGGGTAGGTGGCATTCGGCACACATTCTACTTCAATTATTATCATCTAATATGCTATGATTTGATTAGTTAGTGGCATGATACAGCCATCCGTACTTAATTTTTCTACGATTGAAAGGTCAAAGTGTTTGGTCTGCTTGCTATCATTGCATCATATCCTACTACCTCGTGTAGCCTATTTGTTGACTTTTATTTCTGATGTTATGTAACAACAAACACTGAGCACTCCCCCAACCATGCAATGCAACCCAATATAAGACACACTCTGTTTTTTCCTTCAATTGAATTCAAGTCAGCTAAATTTTTTATGATGAGAATGGTTATGCAACATCTATTCTTACTCCTTACCGTAGAGGATAACCCAGGTAAACTGCAGTTTAAATGTGGCATGATTGAGAGCTAGAAAATGAAAGCTACTCTGCTCATAGCATATTTTTAAATGTTATTCTTTAAACTCAATCATTCGATTACATGCATCCCATGCATGCCTAATCTCTACTGCTAAAGCGCTCTTGTTGTAGGCCGTAATGGAAATAAATTATGTTCGTTCACGATCTACTAATCATAATGCCATGATAGGCTGTTTCTACATTGAGAGTGAACAGTAACTATTTCTATTTCTGCTCTTTGAGAAACTGCATAATATAATAGTGGCAATTTGCCCAAATCAAATGCTTCACTCACTGAGCACACATTGGAATCTGTTTTGCTGACTGACATAACATTGCTGGCAGTTCTTAATATATTATGCTTTCTTTTCTCAGTGAGTCCCATTCCCCATAATAATAATAATGTCGTGATATTATGAAAAGTCATTTGTAAGCTACTCCCCAAGCTTTGTAAACTACATTTCGTCAACCGGTAGTGGCTTAGCTCGTTAGCTCTGAAAAAACTGTTTCTAGCAAGTTTCTGATAAAAATAGTTAGAGGAATCATCACAAACATAACATCAACATGCTACTATCTTTATGAGTTGATGTGGAAGTAGCGAGAAAATGCATACTTGTTATTTTATCTCATGCATCTGAGGAGTACGTGTACTTTCATTCATTCTCATGATCTTCTTGAGCTGGGGCTCTAGATGTATTGTACACAGTATACCGTTCCTCGCGTCGTTGTCGTTCATTAGCAATGATATGAACCTTGTGTTTCTTCTACACACACAAAACTCGCATTATATCGCACGCAGAAACACAAACGCAGTTCTAAAAGTAGCACTTCCACTTCCCAAATGAACTTGCATGGTAGTTATTAAAGCCGCAGTGAAGTCAAGTCAGTAGACAAACGATATCACCTAAGAATACTACATATTATGGTGTACGCTGTAAAAGTGTCAAGATGAATATTGCATACTTTCAATAACCTTCCTGTTCTGGTTCTCCCTCTTCAGTCTCCCCTTTGTTTTACCTTGTCACTCATTGTTAGGTGATTTGTTAGCCGTGACATTTAATTTTATTCTAGGATGGATCGGAGTCTTACCAATCCGCTAAAAGCTCATGGATTTCACAGCTAAAATCGGTGAGTGAGATTGAATCCATTCATCGAAGCCCCAAACAACAGGCTACCAGTCTGAGCTCAACAAGCTATGAAGATATTCTTGGCAATGGATTGAGCGAAGCTGTGACTGATTTTGAGGAGGCTCTCTCTCGAACAAGACCCGAAGCCAGATATCTATCATACAGCATTCCAGATAGTCAGAAGTTCCATACGTTTCCTCGCATCAAACCTGCATCAAAAGAGAGTCAAGACACAACTGCTCTGGGGCTCATGAGTGGGGCACTCACGCACAGCAACTTCTTGTCCAATAAAGGCTCCACAACTTCTACCAGCGCATCGACTGTGATTATGAAGGAAGGGTCTACGTCACTTAAAGATACCAAAGCTGTTAGTGCAAAATATAAGTTTGATTCGAGTTTGGTTTCCACTTTCCCATACATTCATGAAGGGTGGTCGTAATTCATAAGTTCTGGTCTCAATTCCTTAGGGAAGCGAAAGTAGTCTTCACTCAAATGCGGATTCCATTTACAACCATAGCTTTCAGCCTAACGGACACAAACGGGAGGATCAAAGTGACAAACGCATTGAGTATTTGGAAGATCAAGTTAAGATTATTCCAGAGCTCGAGGTATAGTTTTGAGCATTAGTATGTGTGATATGGGACACACAAACTTGCTGGCAGTCTAACTTGAACTAACAATTTTTTTGAAGGTCAAGTTGACGCTGCTGAAGGAGGAAAAACGTCAACTAATGAAACTTTTGGATAATGAGAAACAAAAGTGTGCCAAGTTGGAAGAAAGACTCACATCCGCAAAGAAGGAGGAGGATAAGACAATCTTTAAATCTCCGATTGCCCCACCTCGACGAAAGACCAGAGATGCTGGAGTTGGAAGAACTGTGCTCACTCGTGATGTTGGAATAACACACACTATGCCACGAACAAGGTAATAATTAGTATGCTTTGCTGCTTTTGACCATTGCAGATTCAAATTGCCAACTGCTTTGCGTAGCCAAGAGTGACTGTAATGTTTATATGTTTAGATCGGTGGGCGTTGGAGTTTGCATGGATGCTATTATTATTGGACCGATTGGAATGAGTCAATTGTTGGACCGATCAACTCGTTCCGATTCAAGTTCCCCCACCGGAAGTTTTTCAGGAACAATTAGGCGACGTGTTCGTAGCTTTGATGTCGGAATCCAGGTGAAAGAACACGATCTAGAAGTCGGCGATCCTCTTAAAGTTCTACAGATTGTAGAAAAGGTGGATTGCGGTGTTCAGGTCACTAGCATTGATGAAGTTGATAAGACCCTACCAAAACCGCGTGTGTTAACAAAGAACGCTTCCATTTTGGCAAAACCAAAGACTGGTGACATTGGTTGTACAATTAAGGTGCGTTGTTTATTGTATACATGATTGTAACAAATACATTTTTGCAAGGCATTGTGCATGAAACTCTATTTGCAATACATAGCCCCCAAGCAAAGACATTGGTGTCGCTACAAAGGTTGACCGACGAGACATTGGTGTCACTGCGCAACTATCAGAACCGGCTGCAGCTCCACCAGAAAAGTCTTTGGTCTTCCTGAAAAAACCATCCAAGACTTTGGGCGTTAATACTGAGCAACTAAAGCAAAAGACTACAGGAACAAATACAGTTGCCGTATCAGTAAGTCGTCAATTTTTCTTCATACAGTTTTTCAATGTACACGGTAATGTGTTTTAAAGTGCAAATTTCTATTGTCAGGAATCATCTCCGAGACCTGAGTACTTGTCAAAACTAACAATTACAACTCGCAGCCCCTTGCGACACGCTCCTGGTAAGTGTATTACGTAACTGCGAACTTTAAATAATGCAGGGTTGTTAACTAATGGGTTTCCATTAAATTAAAGATTCTGGTGGTGAAGGACTGCCAGTTGAGAAGGCTAGCCCAAAGGATCACAAACTTGACATTACTGTTACCTCGTCAGTCTCAGCACCAGTCGTGTCACTCACTGCCACCTCTCCAGTTACGACAACCGAAGGCAAAAGCTTGTCAAAGATTCCTAGACTAACATCTCCTACTTCCCCAAAACTGCCTGCGAAACGTTTGGAATCACCGATTGACGAACGTAACTCGTCTGAAGAATCTCTGACGCGCACTTCTCCAACACCTATGTCTTCTGGGTTGCCACTCATTAGTGGCCTTCGAAAACCCGTGTTTCAACGAATGGATACGTTCACAAAGGAAATTCATTTCCCAGTCAGCCGATTCCCTACGTCACAGTTGGAACCTCTTGAAGAGGAAGACAAAGAGAGACCATCCACGTCGGGAAGTTTTGCATCGCTTTCACAAGAGCCTAGAGAGAAGTGAGTGTTTGTTGTATACATGATGCGTTTTATTAGTACAAACTTGCACGTATTAATCTTAATCATGAACCTTTTCGCTTTCTAAGGGCTGCACCGAGCAAAGAAATGCAAGGGGCTCTCAAAGTTCTCAATGATGCCCTACTCCGTGGTAGAACCACCACGCAAGTAACTTCTGCTATCAGTGTCATCTTACACGAATGGTTCAGGGTATGATTTTACTCCTTGTACTTTTAGTGTATCCAAAATGTGCTCTGTTCTAAATTCCATTTCTTTCTGTCAGGTTGCTGGAACTAAAACAGCTAATCCATTGGATGTCGAGGATTATTTGGACTTTTTTGAAAGCTACTCACCCCAGTTGCTTCGTTACATTGTCAACATGCCGGATGGAAACGTATGTTTTAATTTCCATATTAGCTCAAGGTGTTTCAACTTTAATTAGTAGTTTATGTATTGTGTCATTTATTAGGGGAACACGGCTATGCATTATGCTGTGTCTCATGGCAATTTTGACGTTGTGTCCATTCTACTGGACTCCAAAGTTTGTGATCCTAACAAAGCCAACAAAGCTGGCTACACCAGCGTGATGCTAGTGTCTTTGGCCAAAATTCTTACTGAAACGCACCGACAAGTGGTTCGCCGGCTTTTCAGCCTTGGTGATGTGAACATCAAAGCAGCTCAGGTATTAAACTTTGCAAATGGAAACGCTTTACACTTAAGTTTCAATATAATAGCTAAAGTACTATTATTATGCATGACTTATGTTATAGCATGGTCAAACTGCTCTCATGCTGGGGGCTTCTCATGGTCGATTGGACACTGTCAAGCTATTAATTGAGGCGGGGGCAGATGTCAATATTCAGGACGAGGATGGTAGTACATCTCTCATGTGTGCTGCGGAGCATGGACACGGAGACATAGTCAAATTTCTTCTGTCGCAGGCTGAGTGTGATCCAAACATTACCGATAATGTAAGTTTACTCTACATAACTTACATTATTCGTCCTGTAGTGTCACTGTGTTTTAACAATGATTGTTTCGTTTGATTTCAACCCAGGACGGAAGCACAGCTTTAAGCGTTGCAATGGAAGCTGGACATAAGGATATTGGCGTTATGCTGTATGCACACATGCACTTTCTCAAGGGGCCTGGTCAATCGTCAACTGCGGCAATTTTAGCAAAGCGTTCCCGAAGCACAACCCCAAGTTCTCATAACTCGGAATCACCAGCTAGTTCCAGTCACACTTCACCAATTGTTGCCAAGCGGCAACAATCATCAATCAACTAATATCTTCTGAATCTTGGAACTTATAAATCTCCATCATTGAGAGTTCCTAAACCCACGCTGTAGATACCTTCATTTGATTTTACTCTAAAAGAAAGAAAGTTTTCCGATTCCCATGTATAAAAAGTTGTTATTACAGGAATGTATGTATGTACTTACGCTACGATGATTCAAAGGTAGGTGATGTTTCCAGCCTCAACTTACTTAATTCATCGAATTAGTAACAGTGATATTTACCCAAAACTAGTATTTTTGCATGTTCATTTGTAACATGTAAATTTAATGTTCAACTAATGTAATGTTTGACGCGTGTCAAGCGGTTAATTTAGTCTAAGCTATCTAATAATTAGATGGTATCATTAGATAGTTGCTAGTAACAATCAATGCGTTTTAATCGTACCATTGTTACTAGCAACTATCTAATGATGCAGTTCTACATCGAATCATGGTTGCGTAGCTATCTTCAAAATTTGTATTGTGTTATATCTTATCGTGTATTGTAAACTTGAATGAAAAATATTTTGATGTATTCACGAAAATTTTAATGATTTGCACACTTCAATTCTTAACATATTAATATATTTGTTAGGAAACCTAGGTTAATATACTGACTGATAATTTTTCTCAGGTCTCCACTCGATTCCTTTAATGCCATATCTACATGACTATTTGGTGACGTTGACAAGTCACGCTGATGATGATAAAAACTAGTGAAAACATATTAACAAAGCATTTATTCAACAACTAGTGTAGTCGAGAATGATACCATTTATGTAAACAATCGAGGGAGAATTTTATACTAGTGGTAGAAATTAATTAAGCATTTAATATTTACTTTACAAAGTTTATTAACCCTAAACAACGAAATGAAATTTGTACCTTACCACCGCCTTCAAAACATTCCAGAATAATTGCTACAACACAATCGCATGCTTGTGTAGCAAAAACTATACTTCGGCGTTATCAATCAAGGCGCACAATGAATAGAGTTCATATGCGTATTTCCGTAGGACCTAACTAATTACCACCGAATTTAACTTCGTACAAGATGAAAGTGTCGTTCAATTAATAATATAAGATTTGGAGATACATTTTATGGTTTTGTTCTGTTATAAAATTGTCTCAATTATTGTCGACTCAACACAAAGTAACCCTACAACTAAAACTGCACACAGAAATAAATTGAGGTTAAAGGAATCTTGTTAACTCTTAACAGACGTTCAGTAATTTTATTTATCATTGCATACATTTTTTGATTTGCTTATACGATGCGAGCATATTCGTTGACTTCTTAACGACATTTATTATCAAACTTTTACATATATTATGATGAAGTTTTCTAATTAAAACTGCTTAACTTGTCTCTACTGCTGGCATAACACGATATCATCGCGAAGCTCCACATATTAACTTTGGTAACTTACTGGCGTAGGTGTAACAAAATGTGGTTATAGATTTAGTCTTTAAAGTTTATCACTGGGTATGATATGCCGTTCTGACTGTATTTTTTGATATGTTCACCACTACATCTAATTTCAACAAGGAAACATACACACACATGCATTCTGGTATGAAAGTCACTGATATTGAAAATATATGCACATTTCTTCAAATTTACATTTCATACTCAGCATCGTTAATTTTTAAATAAGATTAATATACATGCAAAAATTACACCTTCCTAACCATCTAGATGACTAGGCACTCTTCATAGTTCATACAGTGCATATCAAGGCTTCCAAAAGTGAATATTTCTTCGCTACGTTCCAGCGTTCAACGAAATGAAATTGCAGGTAAAGAAAAGTCATAAAAGCGAAGCAATGTTACAACATTTATAACAAGACTCGGAATGAGACATTTCTATATTATCCACCCATTCCCAAAAAACCATGCACGTTATACATATACCTTGCTGAGGATACTGAACCAGAAAAAGATACATATAAGTTGAGTTGAGTTTGAGAATCCCTAAGCACAAGGGTATAAGTTTTTGGGAATTATAAGATGCGTAAAATGCAAATGCATACGGGTTTGATTAACGAAAACATTCGGGAAAACGCAAATTAATGAGAAGCAACATTACATTTTTACGACTACTAAAGGTTCCCGCTTGCTTTGCTACCTTGTTCTTTGATTTCGTGGTTGAAACAGTCCCTCTAAACCAAATCGTATGTTTTCTTACGATTAAGAAATAAAAAAAATCTTGTATCTACCCATCCATTTTACTGACCGAAAGGACAACAAGATCTACGGTAGATAGGATAGTTTCCTGATAGTTTCCTGTTGATAGATAGATAGTTTCCTGTTGATAGGTGAGCACAAAAGGTAGATCATCTACCTTTTGTGCTCACCTATCAACAGGAAATGAAAGTGTAGACCTAGCTCACCTATACCCCAAGGACGTTTTCTTTGTTCTCCTACCTGGCCCGAGTTACAAAACAGGGATTTCTATATTTTTCAGTTTGACTGTTCGGCATTCATCATCTGTCGGCTGTGATAATCAAAGCATCGAAGCGGTATTAAAAAAATCACATTTGAGTAGTTTATTTTAGAAAGTTGCGTGGAAAAAATGTGCATATGAACTGGAGAGACTGGGTCCGGAAAACAATTTTGTCATTTGATTCGGTAAGAGTTAACTGTGTAATTATTGTTGCTTCTATATATTCTGACTTCTGGCACATTGTGTTGTGATTGATTGGATGATGATGGTTTTGTTGTTGATCATTGCTAGGAATGGTGAAAGCACTTGAAATGGGAACTTCCCCTCTGGTGGCGTCAACTGGCGATGAAAGACAGATGGGAGGTGAAAGTGAAGTTGGTCTAATGGCGACGGAAACCAGTTCTTTGTCAGAAATGAAACATGAAGTATCCGAAACAAATGGGAAATTGGAAGTTGAAGCAGGTCGTGGAAGTCGTGGTGGAGGGAGGGGATCAAGAGCTCGTGGTCGCGGCCCAAAAACCACTTCTAATCGCAGCAAAGCCTTCTCATTCCCTTCTACTGATCCAAGTCCAGTTCCTGTGGATGATTTGATGCAGATGTTCACGATGCATAGTACCGTTCCCCATGATGTTCTTTCCGTTCCAACCCCTGAAGTTAATGGCAGCGTTGGAGCCGTAATTGTTCCACCAGATTCAAAACCACCCCAGTATATTCCTAGGGAGATGATGTTGCGGCTAACAGTAAGCATGATTTGAGATTTTGAAGCTGACCGGTTGGTCTTGTTAAAACTTGATAAGGATCTTTTAATTTAATGACTTCAGGCTACTATAAATAATGGATTGGTATGCGTCAGCCACGCCTTCCAACTGATCCGTCAAAGTCAAATCGAGCTGGAGCAAGCTCATCATATTCTAAAGGACATTATTCAGAGTCAAGGGAATATAAATCAGGCCAATGGTAACACTAATAATGCAAATATTAGTGCTTCAGCCGATGAAAATGGAGATTCGGTTGCGAGTCCTTCAACTCCTAGAAATAGCACTCAAATGGTAGTTGATGATGCTCCAGCTCAGTCATGGAATAACGGCTCAATTGGTATTAAGTCTGAAATGGCTCAAATTGTAAATGCTAATAATGTGGTTCGAATATCAAATAATGCAACTAATGGTGTGGTCATTTCATCTACAGAGGATATGCAACTTCCTGTTGATCCATTTGAGTTAGTGGAGGTATTGTTGGTGTAGCTAAATATTGGTGAAAATGTAGAATTATTATTACTTCATTATCGGTTGCATTGATCGACTTTTTACTTGATTGCAGTCACATGTTCTTCGGGAAGCCGACTCGACTGACCAAAATAAATTTGGAACTCAAAGAGGGAATTCTCGTGGTGGCACTGGTCGACGCAAACGAGGTGTTTCTAATCAGCGTAGAGGAAAAGCTTCCAAATTATCCATACTGCCGTGCAACTATAATTCACTGATGGCTAGAAAGAGCCCTAAGAACTCCGTGGTCATTACATTAATAATAACAACAGAGAGGAAAAAGTTTTGGAATATGGCCGCTTTATGACAGTGGCAGTTACAGATATACGACAAGAGTTAGGGGAGGACAACGAAGTCACCGTATTCTCGGCAACTCAGGTATGTATGGGACTGAATGAAATGTAATCACATATAATTATATTTTTATATTGATTCAAGTCATTAATATCTAGGTGGAGTCTTTGCTGGAAAAAAAAGTGCAACAGGAAGTTGAACTCCAGCAGCCTTCACAAACTGTGATGAACCAAGCATCAGAATCAGACCACCACCATAGCGAAAGCGAAGAAGATAGTGACGATGATCTGTTTGAAGTAAGCACGAAGAAGCATGTAAGCCAGAATTCTAATCCACCATTAGAAGAGATTAAGACCGATACAAGCCGTAAACGTAAACTACCTTCCACCAGCTCCGATGACGATACTGACGTCAATTTACCACTCTGGAGACAACTAAGAGTTGATCGTAATGTGAGACAAAAAATTCTGAACCGCATATTTAATAAGAATGAACAGCAAAATAATGAAGATGATGACGTAGATACTTCAAGTGACATAAGCTCAGGTATCATATTCTCTGACAAACAATTAGAATGATTAAGGTTTCTAATATTGTACTACTACATTGTAAGACTTCGTTTGTAAAACTGAAGACTGAAGCAGTACAAATATTTTTATTTTGCATATTGAATAGATAGAACGGAGATAATTACAGAAAGTTCTCCCCCCTTATCAAACGAAAAAAATGGACGCAACTAAACGGAGCAATAACTTCAATCAGCAAATTCTAGTTCCAGGAGACAAAGATATGCTTACCTACAGCGGATCCTCAGCGTCAATGGATTGTAATGGAGAGTCAGCGAAAATTCGCACTTGTAGTAGTTCTGAAGATGAGACTGATATTGACAATGTTAGCGAGAAGGAAGATGAGCATCCACAACAATTAGGCCTACAATCAACTGATTCGGATACAGATTGTAATTATTGTAAAAATGATGAGGAAAGTGGTCTTTAAAATTGTATGGCAGGGAGAAGGGGATAGAAGGCTTTGGCAGTTTTTTTTTGATTTACTTAGAATGAATGTATACATAGTTTTGTAAAAAACCGCCAAGGAGACGCTCAAAAACTTGTTCCCTAATTGCTCTTTTAAATATGATGTAATAATGCATTTGCAAATGCGAAACGCACTCTCAGTTACGTGCTGTTTGATTTGTTTTAATGTGAATATTGATTGATATATACACTAAACCATGTGGTCGACGTAGAAATTAAATGATAAACAAACAACCTCAGTTTTCAAACTTACAATGACATGAAATGACGATGAGACAAAATACAGAACCGTAATGCTAAAGTTGCTGTTGTTTTGATTCTGAAGAACGGGATCAGAATGTACAACATGTTTTCCTCCTGAAACCTGCGCTTTCGTGGGAACATGTAATAAAAGAAGGTAAATATGTATGAATGGGATTTTTTTCAATGTACAAGGTTAAAATTTCAGGTCAATTTATTTTGTACTGTCTTCATTATATAAAACGAAATACATTCATTGTTTGTATAAAAGCTTTAAGGTTTGTTTCAGTTTACATAAAGATTTAGTTTTTTAAGAAAAGTTGTATAAAAATCATTTAGCTCAGTTTCGTAAAACCGATTAATTTGTGTTTTAATTAAGGAAATGACTCATAGTAAGCACCGGTAGTAGTAGTAGTGGCTCCCATTTAGTACGTCTCGGTTTGGTAATACCCATTCTCGATCATATACTGCAGGAATTCCTCAGTATCGAAAACCCCAGCGTGTAAGAGCACGTTTTTGACTGCGCTTCGGACGTCCTTTGGCATAGCACCAGCTCTACCACACACGTAGATGTACAAAGGCAAGTTATCATAAACCATTCGATTGAACAGTATGTCCTCTTTAACCAAGAGATCCTGCACGTAGTTTACTTTCCTGAAAAATATAAACCAATAGTTTTAAGCATTTTTTCAAGCATTATTAGGAGAAAGCATTGAGAAAGATTAGTTAACAATTACCTCCCAATGCGGTCCCGTGAGAACGCGGGGTAGAACGTCAACTCATTACGCCCCACCATCTGGGAAAACTCTTCACCGAAATAGAAATCTTTATTTTTGTTGCGACAGCCGAAGAATAAATGCTTATCCCATTCGCCGGCATGCTGCTTTATCATAGATCGGAAGGGAGCCACACCGGTTCCAGGTCCAATCATAACCACATGAGCATTCTTTGGAAATCATCATAAATACACATGCGCAATTATTATTTGAGACTTAAGAAGACAAACTGATAGCATCCAATATCAAATTGCAGTTTTTATAAATAAAAACTCACTTCTGTTGGTGGCCGCATTGATCCTTTATCGATGAAGATTCCAACCTCCTTTCCAATGGGGCAGTAATTAGCGAGCCAGTAGGAACAGGTTCCCTTACGATCCGTTTTCAGGTTGGTTTTGTACTGTACGACAGCGACTAGAATCTCAATATGGTGGTTTTCTTTTGGAGGACTTGCAATGGAGAAAGCTCTCGGGCGCATGAACGGAATTAGCTCAAAGAGGTAGTTCGCCGGAACTAACGCTGCAGTGCTGGGGAAATCCAGAAGGACTTCCAAAATGGTTCTCCGAGGCCGACTGGTATAGTTGTAGAGCTCTTCTAAGCCCCCTGGCCCACAATAGTCATCAAACTTCTCTTTGATCAAGGGATCATTTGCAAAGTGCCGCAGAATCTCAAAAGCATATACTCCGGGAATGCTTTGGAAGTTCAAAAGCTTCAAAGCCACTTCCTCCCAGGTCCAGGGCTGTGCGCCACATAGCCGATAGAATTCCGGAGGTAAGTTTATCCATTGCATGTCAGGATCGCTAATCAGAAAGAACGGCGGCTGGTCCTTGAGTTGCGGAAAAAGATCAAAAAATCCTTTCACGTTCTCCGGAAAGTTCTCAGGATACACTTGCGCAACGTCACCTAACATTTAAAATATAGTCAATCCATTAAAACTCCATTTAAAATTTTGAAACAAACTTACTCCAAAGCATAATTTCACTACTTACCCGCGCGAAATCGAAGGTTACTAGCTTCTGTCTCAAAGGCGATCAGACGCGTGTCTTGAGAGTGATCCTCCGCTGTAAGCCGCTCATTTCGGATCATCTTCCGAAGCTCAAGTTTGTCACACATTTGATCCGGTTGGCTCGGAATTACATTCTCAGAGTTTGAGCTTAACAATGTGTAACGCGCCAATGGAACTGCATCTGGGTTTGCCTTACAGGTCTTTGGAACCCAATCCTCCCATAACCGTCCAAGAAAGGGATTTAAGGCACCAATGTACCCCAAATCATGTTGATCATCACACAGACATGCCTCAAATTTCCCAATTCCGCCTAACTGCTTCAGTCGCCGATGTATCTTCTTAGCAGGATAATTGAACATCTCGTATGACGAATCCCCTAGCCCAATTACGGCGGAATGAATAGGCACTTCGGGAGCGGTGTTGGCGGACAACTCACTCCAGAACTCCCTGCTGTCATCTGGAAACTCCCCCTGTCCAGTTGTTGAGATCACGAAGATGGTCTTGGCGTTGTTGCCACCCAATGGGTATTCAAATAATCCACAGAGATGTCCTTCATCGACACAACCCTAGGCCGGAAATAGTGGACAGGACGGCCAACTATCTTGTAATTATACGCCTCCCTTGCAATGCGATCAGCCACGTCACGCGCAGTTCCAGTTGTAGTTCCATACGCAATCAAAATATCTACTCGACCTGGCTCCTTCTGCTTTGAAGGACCTTCATCCTTCGGTGTTGATGGACTTCCATCAGCTGGCTTTGGCGGACCTGCATCCGCTCTTTCCCTTCGCTTTATAGGCCGTGGCAGTAACTTTGGAAGTCGAATGTCCATTTTGAGCTACCCACAACTCCAAATCAATATAAACTGAAAAAGAAAGAAAAATCAATAAAAATAAACAAATTAGTTACATTGGTACAAAAATAAACACTATGATTAATAATTATCACTTGGATAAATTGCAAAAGAGAGAATGATCAATAAAATCATCCAAAATCTGACACGACTGAGCACTATACCCAATAATTATCACTTACTTATCAAATACCAATCGGGAAGTCAGTATATCTTCCACAATGACAGTCAGGTCAATTAAAATTAACCCTTAGTTCAGTAGATATCAAAGAATACGATCAGGATCCGCTAGAAAACATAATATTATAATAGTTAGCGTCCCGGTTGATTTTATGTATTAATTGCAAGAGATCTAACTATTATAATGGATAGAGCAAAAACCGACAACATCTGACATTTCACACTGACACTGATAGTAACTTCAAATTATCAAAGAAAATACTAAAAACTCGGTCTCGGTGTTGATTCACCCTTTTACCTGACAATGTGCTAGTGGTGACTTACTAATTGCAAACAGTTATAATTGCAGACTATCACCTTTAATTGTGATCAAGAAATAATCCCACATCCACGTGGGAAACAAAAATGTGTGAAAATAGCTGAGTAGATCAGCGCACGGTAAACCTCCGCACCACCAGCAGTAGGCTGATGATACTGACTGACTGAACTGACTTGGCTCTCTGCCTGCTCTCTCTCTCTCTCTCTCTCTCTGCTCTCTCTGATTACCGCTCTCAGTAGTACATGTGCCCATGTGCCTGCTTACTCCGTTGTGGTATATAAACAATGCAGTAGTAGTAATACACAAGTTTGCTTGAGCTTAGCTTTGGTATGCCAATTCTTCTATTCAAATTCTATACTGCAACCTAGTTTTATGTACAATGGTAGCCTGCTAGTCCAGATATTCATAGGTTATACCATACTATATCCACATCTCGAATCCATGAATTTACACAATAAGCCTCCGCAGTCAGTGGCTTTATGCAATTTGCTCTTTGTGAGTTGAACAGCCCTTTTTCCTCAAAGTTTAGATGTAAGTGAGCATGTAATGTACATTTAGGAATCCAAAGGACGGACTACGGTTAACTATTTTTTCGTATGAGTATTGTTACACCATTGCGATAATTGAAAGTAGTATTTAAAAAGTAAATGGAAGCTAATTTTTAATAAAATATAGCGCGGATTATTTCTAATTTCCATTACTAATTTTAAAATTTTGTGGTAACATGCTTTTTTTTAATGAACCAATTCTTTTAACATTCAAGTTTTGTAAGGCAACCTACTTTTCTATTGATTACCAAAACCTTCCTTGCATTAGAATTAGAGATAGTTAAGTAGAAACATCAATTTTCAACCAAAAACAAAACATTGAATCTCGGATCATTGGGTTTTTGTAGTATATCGATAGACAATGTACAACTGTGCAAAAGTCCACATTTTGTATTTTAATAAATTGAGGCAACCATGATATGTCTGTCAGAAGTCAAATCGACGGTTTGCGGTTTTCTTAGATATTTGTTGACCGATTGATCTTAAATTTTGCACTCATATGCTTTGCTTAATTCTCCAGAGGGTATTTCTGTCCGATTTTCAAATTTCGAATTGGGCACCAAGGTATTGGAGTTTGAAGTTATCAATTTTGGAAGTCCAGTTGGACCACACCGACAAACAAAGGATAATAAATGTTTACATGGTATGTAAAACGTCTATCTACAATAATATAGAGAATACATATATCGGAAGTTCACTATTCGTTGGTTATCAGAGTGGTCCAACTCGACTTACGGAATTGATAACTTCAAAGTCCAATATCTTGAGGGGAAAGTTGAAATTTAAAAGTCGGACAGTAATCCCCTCTGGAGAATTACACAAATCATACGTGTGCAAAATTTCGGGTTAATTACTTAATAAATGACTAAACCACAAACAGTCAACTAGCCTTCAGACAGACCCAGCACGGTTTTCTCAATTTATCAAATGCGGACTTTGGCACAGTTGTACATTCTCTATCGATATAAACCCGACAATCCGAGATGTAGCAATGTACCTTTAGCAGATGTAATTTATGACTTAAAAACGTGTCATAAGTGAAATCCTCAATGGTCTAGCTTTCGAATGATATATCACACCCTAAGTGTGTCATTTGAAAGTGCATGACCTTTGTTGACCTCTGTTCTGGAAGTTCTGATTTGAATTTGCGATGCATATTCATCATCAGTAGAGCAATACCTTTCGAATGATGTATCACAAGCTATATGTGACGCTTATCAATTTAGTTGCGCTTATCATTTGACCCTGTTTCCGTGACCCCAGATAACCCATCTACGAACTCATCCTCCACTTTGACCTTATCTTTCGATTGGTGAAAACAGAATTTCAAAAAGTCAAACGGTTCGAAAGTTATCGTGTTGACAGACAGACGACGGACGACGCGATACAAAGCCTTCTTAATATGTACCTAAAGGTACATAATTAAGCAGAAAGCCGTATTTAAATACTTTGATATTTTTATATTTGCATGGTGTATTAAAATTAAATCTATGTTAAAATGCTTTGTGGATTAGTCTTTTAGACGGTTAAGCCGATCTCATGAATAACGTGTATCATGTGTGCATGTTTTTTAAAACTGTTAAAATTATTAGTATGCATTGAAGTCATATCAATCTGAACATTTGAAATAGTAGCATGATGTTGTCGGATTTTATATATCATCTAGTGGTTCAACCTTAAATACATATTATACATTAGTAAAGTTTGCTCTTTGTAAGATTTGGTGACACAGGAAAGTACTCCGTGATAACATCCAAGGTATACCAAAGCCCGCATTCGTCGTCTCGCTCGTCGTGGTGGAGTCAAGCGTATCTCTGGACTCATTTACGAGGAAACTCGTGGAGTTCTCAAAGTTTTCTGGAGAACGTAATCAGGGACGCTGTCACCTACACTGAGCACGCCAAGAGGAAGACCGTCACTGCCATGGACGTTGTCTATGCTCTCAAGCGTCAAGGAAGAACTCTCTACGGTTTCGGAGGTTAAGCAATCCATTGCTACTTCAACTTTGCGCATTTTTGAATGTGCTGATAACCCAAAGGCCTTTTAAGGGCCACCAAAATCTTACAAAGAGCAACTTTAAAATTATATGAAACTTAAACTAATAATAAATAAGTTATGACACTGCACGCTATCATTAATACGAAAGCATACGCATGCTGTGATGGCATATTAAAATTCGACTTCAGATTCTGATGAAATTGTTACATATTTATTGCTACAATACTATAGGGTTAATGTTTATATCAATCGTTGATTTTTTCCAGCATCGACGGTTAAAATCGCAGTATTTTTAAAATTTCAATATGAGACATTATATTATGATATTATAGCTTCTTTGTATTATCGTTACATATTTCTGATAAAATCTGGATTCTTTGCGACATAATTTCACTTCCTTGGAATTATTTAATTAAAAACTTGGCAATCACAATGCAGCTTTTGTCAAGACCTTTTATAGTACGAAATTATCGGTTTTTTGTTTTGAAACTGAAAATTGAAATTATCTACTATGTTTTCTGATAAGCTTCCCTATTTACAATTTAAAATGGGGTTATGCTCCAAAAATGACCCTACAACTGCTATGAAACTGAAGAAAATATTTTATCTGGAAATCAATTGGTTTTGAAAAAGAAATAATTTTTCACTCCCATTTTGGGACTTGATCCCTCTCCAAATTGAACTATCAATACTTAGAAGACCTTATCAGTTAAATTGATCTTGGTTTTTCCGTAAACTTCCTTTAAACAGAGAGAGAGAGTATATAAGAAACATTTCAATACAAAGCATGTAAAAGCATTCAAAAGAAAAGCGAGCATATTTATCATCATTACCGTCAACTGATCGACTTCCATCGGAATATAGCAATAGCATACCATGTTGATAAGCATGTCAATAGTAGCTAAACATTATAAACATAAACATCATGAAGACAGTCAGTTGCATATTATTTATAACATCTAACTATTTGTATATTTGTTTGCTCTTAGGAAAATTGGGTAGCCCTTAAAAGGGCTGTTGGTTTAAAGTGTATTTAGTCAAATTGTGACAAGTCAAGTCGATTTACTTCTTCGCCTTGGAAGCTGCCTTCTTTGGAGAGGCAGCCTTGGGCTTAGCTGGAGATTTGGCCTTCAATGTCTTGGGAAGTTTCACCTTTGGTGCCGTTGCTTTGACAGGAGCTTTCTTGGCTACTTTCTTCTCTGCTGCTGGTTTTGCTTTGGGAGCTGCCTTGGTGCTGCCTTTGCTGCGGGTGCTGCCTTTGGTTTGCTGCAGGTGCTGGTTTAGCTGCAGCAGGGGCAGCCTTTGGTTTAACAGGGGCCTTTGCTGCCTTTGGTGAAGCTGCAGCTTTGGGAGCGGCGGCTTTCTTAGCTGCTGGCTTCTTGGCAGCTTTCTTGGCTGGAGAACCAGCGGCTTTAGGTTTCTTGGCTTTTGGTTTCTTCTCACCAGCAGGTTTCTTTTCTGGTTTTGGTTTGGCAGCCAACTTGAATGAGCCTGAAGCTCCTTTCCCTTTGGGTTGAGTCAGCTTTCCAGTCTCCACTGCCTTCTTGAGGGCTTTGCGAATGAAAGATGCTTGCTTCTCAACGTCAACCTTGTGCACATCAGCGATGTACTTCTTGATGGCTTGAAGAGACGAGCCTCCCTTCTCATTCAGTTTGGTAATGGCTTCAACAACCATAACGTTGGAGCTTGGATGGGCGGCAGCTTTCTTCTCTCCCTTGGGCTTGGCTACTTTGGGTTTGGCAGCTGCCTTGCCATTTTTAGGGGTAGCTACTGCTGCGGGAGCTGCAGCTGGGGTGGTTTCTGGTGGTGCTGCGTCGGCCATTGCGAACGTAAAACGATGGTTTGGTGAGAGTGGTGAGTTGAAGGTAAAATTCTATGAACAGATATTCTCGACTGACTGCTGGAGTTGCTTTATATACCACCACGAGTTGAGTGCGGACGTGCCTGGTAAGACGAAACGGCTTTAGGTACCTATATACATTGCTTTGCAGGAGAGACCGTGTTTTGACCGATTAGTTTCATGCACTCAACACACATATATGCACAGACCCAACTGAGACATACAATTTACCATTGGTATGCCGTGCACAACAATTTATTCATTTTTGTGCATCATGATACAATGCAATGCATTTAGTATGAAGCTTATAACGGTTTACGCTTTTATGTTAAGTCAAGTAACCCCACGGCTCTGCTTTTGTAGGTTATTGTAGTTTTTTAGAAGTCATTTTGTCATTTTCAGATTTTTGGATAGCATAATTGATGAATTTCATAGGTTTTACAATAATTTCTAGAACCATGTTTCAAGGAAAGATCAAGATGGTAGGATGCAATGTATTGGATTTATGCACGGTTTAAAAATATTATTTAAATAGAATTCCCATAAGTAATGAATATATGCATCATAGACCTCCGTAAACATTAGAAAATATAATCTACCAATGTTACGGAAGAACCGTGCCCTGCATTGGATTGCATTTAGCAGTTTTGAAGGTTGTTAATATTTTTATTGTAGAAAATGCATTGAAACCTCAAATTAACCAACTTTTATCGTGCTTAAACATGCTACTATGATTTCAGGAAACCGTAGGTTGAGTTAAGACATGAATTTTCATTTTGAAACGTTTATGACATTACGATTTGAACATTGGAAACTCGAGAAAACCGCTGAATAAGTCATTTGTAATAAACTAAGAAAATTGTAGCAATACATATGCAACAATTTCATCAGCACGTGCAGTAGAATTTTTATACCCCATCACAGCATGCGTATGCTTTCGTATTAGTATTAATGATAGCGTGCAGTGTCATAACTTATTTATTATTAGTTTAAGTTTCATATAAATTTTATAAAGTTAGCTCTTTGTAAGATTTGGTGGCCCTTAAAAGGGCCTTTGGGTTATCAGTACATTCAAAAATGCGCAAAGTTGAAGTAGCAATGGATTGCTTAACCTCCGAAACCGTAGAGAGTTCTTTCCTTGACGCTTGAGAGCATAGACAACGTCCATGGCAGTGACGGTCTTCCTCTTGGCGTGCTCAGTGTAGGTGACGGCGTCCCTGATTACGTTTTCAAGGAAAACTTTGAGAACTCCACGAGTTTCCTCGTAAATGAGTCCAGAGATACGCTTTGACTCCACCACGACGAGCGAGACGACGGATGGCGGGCTTGGTGATACCTTGGATGTTATCACGGAGTACTTTCCTGTGACGCTTGGCACCCCCCTTTCCAAGTCCCTTTCCTCCCTTACCACGACCAGTCATTTTGCTACTGAGTTGAGAATTTTTTAAGAAAGTAAGAATGAAACGAAGAAGTTTGGCTGATTGATACTGTTGGTGAGTTTCAGAGGGGCTTTTATACGCGAGTGCGGACGTACCTGATGAGAATGAGTTGCTTTACTTCTACGTGAAAGAACATCGTCCGTTTACCGAATGCTTTGGGTTTTTGTTAAGCTTGTGGTGTCCTTAATTTTTAAACATGGCTTTGTTTGAATCTATAATGCAAATGTGTGGTTTTATGTCAGTTGATGGTTAGATGCAATTTGGGGTACTATGAAACTCCTATCCTGACTTGCTAACTTGGGCTATATTTCTCAACCACTCGTAATATTCCATTTAAAATTGACAACGATACGTTTAATACATGCAACTAATTATTTTCTGTGTTGTGCATTAAATGGAACTATAAATCTCTTTAACAAGCTTTAACTCAGTATCTCAGATCTTGTGATTCTTGTGTGAAAATCTGATTAAATACAATTATTCAGCTGTAAAACGGCAATAAGCCTTGAGTTTGTCATAAATTCATCATCTCTTTATACAAGTTTCTCAGAAATATTGAGAAAACGCATCAGTTCTCTCTTCATAACATTTCTAACAATGCTCAGGAAACACTCATGATGGAGTTGATTTTAAAGCACCTTCTAATAAATTTAATGAGAAAGTGTGCACACTTCTTAGCTGTTTTGAATATGGATGACGTGAAATAATTTATGACTCATGAAACTGGTATCATCTAATGCGCTAATCATCAGTTGAAATGCATATAATCGATGACAAGATTCGAAGTATTGGCTCTTTGGAATATGTGGTGGCCTTTAGAAAGGCCGTTGGGTAAATGAGTTAAAGTTGGAATGGACTTCTTTAAGCAGACTTCTTTTCAGTTTTCTTGGGGAGGAGGACAGCTTGGATGTTGGGCAACACTCCACCTTGAGCAATGGTCACACCCGACAACAGCTTGTTCAACTCCTCGTCGTTACGGATGGCGAGCTGGAGATGACGGGGAATGATACGGGTCTTCTTGTTATCACGAGCAGCGTTACCGGCCAACTCGAGAACCTCAGCAGCCAAGTACTCCATAACGGCAGCGAGGTAGACTGGAGCTCCAGCTCCAACACGCTCAGCGTAATTTCCCTTTCTCAAGAGACGATGGATACGTCCAACAGGGAACTGAAGTCCTGCACGGCTGGAACGAGACTTTGCCTTTCCCTTGACTTTTCCTCCCTTGCCACGTCCAGACATTTTGGTATGAGTTTTTGGTTAAAGGTGGTAAGACTGAGAATGTTCACACTTTGGTGATGAGAGCTTGAATGATGTTTCAATAGCCGGTCGAGCTTGATTTTATACCTCAGTGCTGAGTTGGGATTTGAGTTGAAATAATTTCATTATTGCTATTCCTTCATGCATTGTACATTAAAACGCAAACATAAGAAATTTTCCGTTGAGAACCCCTGCTCTGCAGAGTCAACACGGAGCATGGTTTGGACATGGGTTCAGTTTTCTATATGTACGAGTATTAGTGAGCAGAGAAACCACACGTAAACTGTTTGTAAAATCGTTCCCTTCTTAGCGAGACATATGCTGTGTACGTGTACGTGGTTGTACTGCCCTTCCTTAGTGTACACTCACGGTACTGCTGCTTGAGTTGAGTGTATATTTACGAAGAGCGCGGGTTTCTTTTGTTCATTAGTAAGAAAAATGCAGCCCCTGGTTGTATTTGTATGCTACGTGTGCATCTATACTACAGTATCATATACAATTTTGTTCTAATGGATAAGTGAACTAAATGCGATGAAGGTACTTGTAGTGGTGTGGTTTGCTCATACTTACACTCATTCTGAAAGCGATGTCTTTTCTTTCCTTCCCACTCTGCTCAACTCTCCACATCCATATAAAAGTGGTGGTTCGTGAATCCATTCACTTCATTCCATGTTTGTGTTCTGAACTGTCCACAGATACTTTTACAACAACCTAACCAAACCTAAAAGCCACATTTCTTCGAAATGGCCACTGAGGTAAAGCTCCAAGGAAGCAGCTCGCACCAAGGCTGCCCGTAAGAGCGCTCCAGCCACCGGAGGTGTCAAGAAGCCCCATCGTTACCGTCCCGGTACCGTTGCCCTCGAGAAATCCGTCGTTACCAGAAGAGCACTGAGCTCCTCATCCGCAAGCTGCCCTTCCAACGTCTTGTTCGTGAAATCGCTCAGGATTTCAAGACCGACTTGCGTTTCCAGAGCTCGCAGTGATGGCTCTCCAAGAGGCTTCTGAAGCTTACTTGGTCGGTCTTTTTGAAGACACCAATTTGTGCGCCATCCACGCAAGCGTGTTACTATTATGCCAAGGACATCCAATTGGCCAGACGTATCCGAGGAGAACGTGCTTAAAGTCATTCTAACAAAAAATTGAAAATCTGGAATTTTCTCAATTCCAGTTCCGACTTACTTCGAACCCAACGGCCTTTTAAAGGCCACCATAATTTGCAAAGAGCTCAAATATTTTACTTAAATACAAAATTAACAAACTTAAATACATAAATATAATCAATTTCCCGCTAATGACTGCTTCTGCATATTTTTCCATGAATGGAAGTCATGAAATTATACAAATACATACAATCATAAATGCTGATCCTTGAAACTATTTAATTGATCTTAATTTCTGTCTAACGTGCTGAAAATTTGAAGCCATTTTTGATGGCGACTTAAATTTTGTTGTTGTTTAAACAAAAGTAATTGTTAATTCATAAATCAAGGCGAGTTACCGAAAATGCCATCACGATGTTCATTCAAGTTGATAAATGTTTATGCTTCATTTTCGGCTCACATCAAGCATCCTGATACTTATGCCATATGCGTTCGTCAAAAGCTACATAATATTCTGTGAAATATAATGTTGTGCTTGCATGAAATGTTTGAACGTTATCAATGGGGGTACAAGCTTCCAGCTGAACCAAAACCACTATGCATATCTTAACTCACGAGGAAACTGCGGAGTTGGTTGAGCTCCGATTTGGATGAAATTTTGCATACACAATGCCTTAATGCTAAAAATAACTTGTGTGAAGTATGGGGTCGCACTGGCCACAAATTTTGAGTTGATGAATATTTGAATATTTCGAATAGGAACTAACATATGGCAGGGTAAGTGTGGTTCGTATTTAAAGAAGCTAATTTTAGAAATGCTGAATCTGAATTTTTTCACGCTAAGGACTTAATATGCTTCCTAATAAAACACAGTCAATTATATTACGATTAGTTTGTCGGGTAAAAATTCATGAAGGGTGTCATTGGTTGTATACGTACTTACACCCAAGCATTAACTTAAATGCTAAATTAGCCTGCTTATCAAATTTGCATGCTAGTTAGCTGCTTTCCTAAAGTTTTAAAGCCTTTTTTACAAGAATTTTATTCTCCTGGAAATAAACTATTGAAACAGATTTCTTTTTCAGAATGCTGATTTAAAACATTTGGGATAGTAGACCTTAATATGTAATAGTACAAACATTTAATGCGTAATACCGTCGTATAATTCGACCATATGTTCAGCCCATTTGTTGATTTGTAATAAATATTTACATGCAATATTAGAGTTATCCATTTTCTCACTTCCCCTGTCACGCTAGCTTCCTCTATGTTAGGTCCTATTCAAAATATGCAAAAAAATTATAAATCGAAATTTATGGCCAGTGCGACCGCATACTTCACACGTGTTATTTTTACGATAAAGGCATTGTGCATGCAAAATTTCATCCAAATCGGAGCTCAACAACTCCGTAGTTTCCTCGTCAGTAATATTAACATTGAAGAGGATTTCGTCAACGGACAATTTTAGCTTCATGAGCGGAGCAAAACAGGATGCCGTATTCTCCTTCTGCTCATATTTGCATATACGTATCAATGTTTGAACGCATATTCTATAGGTCTCAACCATCATGAAGTTTTAGGTACATGCTCCATGTCCAATTCTGTTACATTGATGGGATTCATACGGAAAACCGAGAACAAGATATCATTGCTTGTATACCCGCTTGATACTTTTTTACTTTCTGATTTCAACTCACCCTCTGGCACACTTTTCCATCTCACTCAAAATTCTACTCACTCTCGCCATATAAATAGGGACATGGGTCTACTGCTCCTCATTCACAAGCTCTCACTCAACCTGAAAGTTTAACTCTCTCTGACACAAAGTAAACCAACACCAATCTCAACATGCCACAAAGACCAGTGGAAAAGCTGCAAGAAGGCAGGAAAGGCCCAAAAGAACATCTCGAAAGGAGACGGAAGAAGCGTAAGCACAAGAGGAAGGAATCCTACGAATTTATCCTCACTCTTGACCTAAGCTATCGACTTCTGATATCATAATTTAAAAAAATGAAACGATTCTAAAGTTATCGTGTTGGTTGACAGACAGACGACACACCACGATGACGACGACAGACGTCGTAAGAAGACTTCTTAATATGCTCCTTCAGGTTCAATGATATTGGTATAATTGGTGTATTATTGATGTAAACAAGCAATAAATATATAATGGAATGTGTATCATTAATACAAAATTAACAACAACAATTTATTTATTTATTTTTCTCAGTCTGTTTGTATTAAAGCTTTAAGGTTTGTTTCAGTTTACATAAAAATTTAGTTTTTTTAAGAAAAGTTGTATAAAAATCATTTAGCTCAGTTTCGTAAAACCGATTTACTTGTGTTTTAGTAAAGGAAAGGAGGAATAGTAAGCACCGGTAGTAGTAGTAGTAGCTCCAATTTAGTACGTCACGGTTTGGTAATACCCATTCTCGATCATGTACTGCAGGAATTCCTCAGCATCGTAAACCCCAGAGTGATACAGAAGATATTTTAGGTCGTTCCATACATCCTTTGACATATCACCAATCCGACCACACACGTAGATGTACAAAGGCAAGCTATCGTAAACCATTCGATTGAATAGGGTGTCCTCTTTAATCAAGAGCTCCTGCACATAGTTTACTTTTCTGAAAAGTATAAACCAACAGTTTCAACCATTTTTTCAAACATTATTAGGAAAAAATATTGAGAAAGATTAGTTAACAATTACCTCCCATGCGGTCCCGTGAGAACGCGGGGTAGAACGTCAACTCATTACGTCCCACCATCTGGGAAAACTCTTCTCCGAAATAGAAATCTTTATTTTTGTTGCGACAGCCGAAGAATAAATGCTTATCCCACTCGCCGGCATGCTGCTTTATCATAGATCGGAAGGGAGCCACACCGGTTCCGGTTCCAATCATGACGACATGAGCATTCTTTGGAAACTACATAAATACACATGCGTAATTATTTCAGGCGTAAGAGGACAAACTGATAGCATGCAATATCAAATTGCACTTATAGTAAATAAAAACTCACTTCTGTTGGAGGCCGCATTGGCCCTTTATCGATGAAGATCCCCACCTTCTTTCCAATGGAGCAGTTATTAGCGAGCCAGTAGGAACAGGTTCCCTTGCGATCCGTATTCAGTTTGTTTTTGTACTGTACGACAGCGACTAGAATCTCAATATGGTGGCTTTCTTTTGGAGGGCTTGCAACAAAATAAGCTCTCGGGCGCATGAATGGAAATAGCTCAAAGAGGAAGGCTAGGACTAGCGCTGCATGGGAAAATCCCGAAGAACGTCAAAATGGATCTACGTGGCTCATCCGTGTACTTGTAGAGCGCGGCCAAGCCACGAATGCCAACGTACATGCCTAACTTTTCTTTTACGGAGGGATCATTTGCAAAGTAATGAAGAATATCCAGAACATTCCACTCCGAAACTCCGGGAATGCTTTGAAGGTTCAAAAGCTTTAAAGCCACTTCCTCCCAGGTCCAGGGCTGTGCGCCACATAGCCGATGCAATACTGGAGGTAAGTTTACCCACTGCATGTCAGGATCGCTAATCAGAAAGAACGGCGGCTGGTCCTTCAGTTGCGGAAAAGATCAAAAAACCCTTTCACGTTCTCCGGAAGGTTCTCAGGATACACTTGGACAACGTCACCTAACATTTAAAACACAGTCAATCCATTAAAAACTCCTTTTAAAATTTTGACACAAACTTACTACA